>WEIT01031003.1:91073-108789 GCA_013389985.1 Dryoscopus gambensis | reverse complement strand
AAATATAGTTCAGACTTTTCCAAGTGTTTTGTCACCTGGGATGCTGGGAGTGGAGGAATGGGGGTGGGGGGTCAGGAAGGAGAAGGACATGACAGAGGGAAGGAGAAGGAGGAGAATGCAGGAAGAGAATTCTGGGGGGAAAGAAATCTCAGGAAAATGCATCCAGTCATTTCTTCTCTCAGATTGTCTCAAATTGGGAGTGGAGTAGCAATTCCTACACAGGTCTGCTGCCTGTTGTTTTGTAGGCCTTGCTTTTGCAAGTGGACATGTGCAAAATGGTATTTACATGTAAAAGATAGTCAGGGATTTTAGATAAATTATTTTAGACACAAATATTGTAAGACAGTGAATCAAAATTGTAGCAATTACTACTTAAAGTATGGGCTATTTTCAAATCATAAATCTGACCAGTCCTTGAATAAAAATACTCTACATAAATGTCAGTGTTCAAATTTTTATCATTAACTTCCACACATATTTAGAAAATCAGGATTAATTTCCCCTATCTATATTGATCAAGTGTGTGCTTTCCACAAGCTAACTCATCCAGACATATTTTTTGAACCACTAAGCCAAGGGGATCTGTACAATTCATAATCCAAGGATAATATGGCCAGTTTAACAAGTGACCAGCTCAGCTAGCAATATGCAACAGGGCTCAGTTAGATAAAAGTAGATGTCATTTAGTCAGTGATCTTATTTATTTTTTACATGTTTTTTTAATAATTAATCAAGTGCGCATCCTCTAGCTACAACTGATAAGAATGCATATGCATTTCCATTATATTCTCCCATTTCAGCATATTAGAGCTTAACCATAAAATCTGGCATTTGGCAGAAACCTGGTACTCAAGGACACAAAAGATGTACATAGTACAGTCTTTAAATGGAGAAAATAATAAGCTTTTTTAAAAAATTTAAAAGCCTATTTAACCAATTTTACACATTTAAGTGTGCAGATCCCAAAATATAAGCATACTAAAATGACAACACTAAAGCCTTTTCCTAAAATTGCAACACAATAAATGAAACTCTTCTGCTTACCCAAATTTAGTACAGAAAATGGTTAGGATATCTATAATGTTAATGTGCAATCACAGCTGCAAACAAGTGTCTGTGTTTTAATACTAACCTCAGCAGTGTAGCATAAAACACCACAAAAAAAAAAAAACCCACAGAGGATGTTATTGATATTGGCCTTGCTCACAGCAGTGGGAACAGTCCCCATAGAAGTCTCAGTGTACCTGTACAGCTGGCCAAGGACACTGAGACACATGCTGGGGGGGAAAGGGAAGTGTCTGTATAACACTTGTACTAACAAGTGAATAGCTCCAGTGAAAACTTTCAGGCTTTATCACTGACCATGAGAACTGGGAACCACATGAAGTAGTTGTTAACGTATTCAAGTTTAGTTTTGCTATCATTTCCAGGAAATGTACAATCAGGAACCTACACTCCTATCCACAAACACTATGACTCAGAATTAGATTATTTCATTGACTGATGCATGAGCCTCTGCCTATGTATTCCATTTTTACATGCCTGCATCTCTTTAGACTTTAACAGCAACTTTTTAGTTGGAAACATGAAGTAAATCAAGTTGCCTGGAATCTGTTTACTTCTATTACAGCCTGAAATTTATTCTAAACATCAGTCTTTTTTAAAAGCTTTGAACGAATTCTGTAACACCCAAGTGCAGATGCTTCACTGCAGAGGAGCAGTGAAGAACCAGCCTCACAGAACTGGGATAGGTAGTAAGACAGATTATAGAAATATTAAAGCAGTTTTTAAAAAAGAAGTCTGAAAAGAGTGGGGTGAATCCATCAAACCAAGAAAAATTTCTACAAACCAGACATATATATTACCCTTTCATCCCAAGGGATCCACTATAGTCATTGAAGGCCTAGTAAATACAGTCATGTTAACTAAGATGAAATGCATTTCATGTAGGAGTTAAACGAGAGGATTTTGGCCCTTGTTCTTCCATTCAACTAACCAAAAAGGCAAGCCAAGATGATGAGCCCAGTTAGTAGATATCTACATCAATGATGCCTTTCAATAAACCCTGTAGGGCTTTTTGAATCTTTTTTTTGCCCCTTTCACTTCTCGCTTGAAGATTTTTCTGGGCTGTTTATTTCTACTAATCTATTTCAGAAATACTTGACGAATATTACAAGTAAAACCTTTATATTATATACAGTTAAATTGAGTTTGTGATTATAATTCTTCTGTGCTTTTACATAAATTTAAAAAAAACCCAACAACACAGTCTTTCCATGCCATATCTATAAAATAGCCATAATTTCAATTCCACTTTTTGCTTTAGGCCACATTTTGCATTTTCTGTCTGCTATAAAATATGGACAATGTAGTTAAGCTCAGTTTTCCAGAAGTAGTCACATGTCCAGCTTTGCCAAAAAACATCCCTGAAGCTTTATCAGAAAAACAATGCAATTATAAAGTCTATGTACACAACACACAGCTGCTGGCTCTTTCAAAAATAGTAAAGAATTACAAAGTGATAGACTGTAGGGGAAATCAAATTTTAGAAGAGAATCTTTTATCATATTCAATCTTATAAAATTTTAAACTTGGATTCACTTAGGAAAAGATAGCTCTCTGGATATTCTGGCTTCCCTCTGTGTATTTTGCTTTCCAGATGTCTCAAGTTTGATGCTTCCAGTCTTCCTCCTTTTTGATGGACCAAAGGAAAGGAGTAACACATATATGATTAGTTTATGTCCATACCACTGATTCCAGGTGCCATGTGTATTAATAAATATTCCAGGGATTTTTAATCCCATTTGATTTTACTGGTACTCAGAGAAGCAGAATAAGTGACAGATATGTGTTTCATTTTCATATGACTATAAAAATTTTCTCTGAAATGGCCTCTCTGCTTTCTGACACTTGTCAACTGCAGGCTAGATCACAAGACAGAGCAAAGGTGTTTGGCTGTTTATTCAGCTGTGAATGGCACCTCTGCTTAAAATCTCTGAATTTATCCTTTACTCCTCACAGGTGCTGATGCTGACCTGAAGTTTTGTGGGAAAGGCCTGGGGTACTTTACATAGATCTTAAATAGGTCTTGAATCAAAATAGACCTATTTTGATCTTTGCTGATAATCAACACAGATTGAGTCAGGCTTAAATGTGAGATAACAGCAACCTGGGAAAATATGAAGGGATTATTGAAGTAACTGGTAACGAGGAGCTGGAAAGCAGCACTGTGGAAAGGGATCTGGGGGTCCTGGTCAATGGCAAGTTGGACATGAGTTCAGCCCTGGCAGCCAGGAATGGGGGGCATCAGGCACAGCATCGCCAGCTGGGCAAGGGAGGGGATTGTCCCACTCTGCTCTGCACTGGGGCAGCCTCATCTTGAATATTGTATGAAGTTTTGGGTGCCAAAATATAAGAAAGACATTAAGTTATTAGAGAGCATCCAGAGGAAGGCCTTGGTTAAGGACTTTTAGGGGAAGCCATATCAGGAGTGGCTGAGGTCACTGCGTCTGTTCAGCCTGGAGAAAACTGAGAGGAGACCTCACTACAGTCTTCAACATCCTCACAAAGGAGAGGGGCAGATACTGATTGCTTCACTCTCATGACCAGTGACAGAACTCGAAGGAACATCCTGAATTTGTATCAGGGGAGGTTTAGTTTGGACTTCAGAAAAAGATTTTTCACCCAGAGGATGGTTGGGCACTGGAACAGGCTTCCCAGGGAAGTGGTCACAGCACCAAGCCTGGCAGAGTTCAAGAAGTGTTTGGAAAAGCACTCTCAGGCACATGGTGTGACTCTGGATGGGTCCTGTGCAGGGCCAGGAGTTGGATTCAATGGTCCTGATGGTTTATTCCGACTCAGCATATTCACTGATTCTCTGATTCTATTCTAAGATTTTACAGCACTAGTTATCAGCCATTCATATCCAACTAGCATTATTTTTCTAATACCTAGTTTCTTCTTTTTCTGATCCCTCATTTCCCTAGTTAGAGGCCAATTAAGCTATAGATCTGCTGCCAAGTGCAATGATTCTCGTCTTGCTCTATCTGGTAATATGGAAGAAACAATTCCTGCATGCTGTGCCCTCACCACAGGCAACAATCAGACTGCAAACCATACCCAGAGGGCTAGGTTGATTACATAAGCCCTTTACTAACTTTTTATAAGCAGAGATTCAGGTAATATACTGCTTTTTTTCCGAGGCTAATCTTCCATGTATAAAGCTTCTGACATAGCTTATTTATTGTTCCATTAAGCTCAGGCCCATTTACAGACTGCACTCAAGAGAGCTCCTTCCTCCTCTGCCTCACTAGCAGAGCCTAACCATAGGCAAGGAACCTCCAACATCCTCCTTCACCGCTGCCAGCAATAGTCTGCTCCCTGCAGAGAGAGCTTCCTGAACTCCAAACACTATGCTCAGGTTGCCACTGACCTGCCTTTCCTCCAAAGCCTGCCCTAAGTTTCATGCTTTCAGCCTGCCACTCACCTTCATACACAGCACTGCTCTGACATAACTTGAAGCGCTCAGGTTTCCTTTATTTTCCTCTCCTGGCTTGTCAGGCAGACAGCAGCTCTGTGCCAGCCAGGACACCCCAGCATCCGCACATCTGCATGCAGCACAGAATGGATTCACTTGTCCAGCTCCAGAATCGGGAAGGGGAACCACTTTTGCTCCCCCAGCAGTTCCCAGAGCATCTTCTCCTCCTTTTTTTGAAAGAGTCATACAGAGAGCAGGTTAAAAAACCCCCAACATAAGCTTCCATGGCACTTACCTGGCCACTTCCCTTCAATTCATTAGTAACTAGCAAAGTATTTCCACACACCCATGTTTAAATGCAGGTGGCAACCTAAAATGAGCTCTTTCAAAATAAGCTTTTGAGAAAGACACCATCAAATGTCCTATTAAAATGTAAATGTATTGTCTCTATTCTACTCCTTTCCTCTATTAATTTTATAATTTGATCATGGTTTGTTTGCTCTGGTTTCTTTCATAAAAAACCTATGCCAGTACTGGCTCAGCTATCCTCTAATTATCTATATCAATGACAGTGCCCTTAGAGATATTAATACTTGCTTTGGTAGTTTATTAGGGACTAAACTAACCATCCACTGAAAACAGCACAGAAAGCTGTGTGTAGTAATCATGTACCTCGCACTTAAAAAGCTGACCATGAATTAGCCTGAGTTGATCCTAAGTATTTTCCATACCTCGGAAAGCCTTAGCAAGTGGAGTAAACATTTTTGCTGGCAGATCAGACCCAAAAACTCTAAAAATCAATAAGCCTCTCCAAACTTCACAATATTGTGATAAGTTTTACAACCAACATTAGTGATGCCTAGTTACAGTGGCAATATACTAAAACTGCTTTTTACAAAAACAACAAACCAAGAGAAAAAAACTCTTCAGCAGCAACACAAAAAGCTGTTCATGATTAATTTGGATAGGCTTAGATTTCACAAATAAATATAAAACAGTGAAACATTACAAGTGTACCGACAGTTTTAGTTTTAAAAAAATTTTGGATTACATTATTGAAAAATAATAAAAATACATAGTATGAACTACATTCAACAGTTTTCACCATGAAGCTGCAAAGATTTTTCTATGTAAAAGAGAGGAAAAATACAGGGTTTACGACAGAATATTCACTTCTCATCCTTTGCTGTCCTTTGAAAGAACCACAGAAACAGGAAAGCAGAAAAATGTTCAGCTGTACTTTCCATGTCATACTTCCTTTTTAGAGGTGTAATACAAAAGCGGTGTAGTGAATATCTTAGCTGGAATAACTGATGAGAGCATTGTTCATTGTTAGTTATCAGTATATCCTTCCACAGGACTTTGCCCCATAACTCACCAGATTTCACAGACAGAAGAGAACAGAAGGTTTTCTCCAAGGCTTATTAAATCCTTGGGTTTTAATCAAATATAAAACTGTGAGTTAACAAAGTACTCCTAGACATGGCTTTTATAAAAGCTTATAAAGCAAATATGCAAACCCAAGGCCTGACTTGCATTACCACGAGTAAGAAATTTCTTCATTTCTATCAAAGTATAGTATCAATATTTGCAGACCTGCAATTAAGAGTCATAAAGTTTCAACTCTTTTCTTCAATTTGTGCTTTAATTTGATCGATAATTTATTATCAGCTGAAAACTAAACACAACTTACCAACAGTATATTAACAACATTCTGCCTTAATAGTGTTGAAGTTAAACAAGATGACAATTAGGAAATCCTGATTTTCTCTAACCATCGAATTCTAGGACAGATTTACCTCTTTAGACCAGGGAGGCCAGATTAACAATTTTGAAGAAAATATCTGCAGCAGACTTCATTAGCATCAAGATAAAAGATACTATATTACTGAAACAGAAACACATTCAGATCCAAAGCAAGCTACAAGGCACCCATAGCAGAGAGCTTAAAGGAGGACAGAACACAAAACCTAAGCCAAAGAAAAGAAACACAGAAAACGTGCAATAGGAAATTAAACATCTTAAATCCAGGAACATACACATAGCTAGAAAAAAACATTAGGACATTTAGATGAGAAGAAGAAATAAAGAAAAAAGCAAAGGCGAATTGGATTCTACAGGCAGAAGTAGTGAATCAGAAGATATGGTAGTGTTACTGCATAAAGTAATAACATAGTATGCCAAGTACACTCTGTTTCTTTGATTACCTAATCATAGCAAGATTATTACAATGTTTGAAATAATGCTGCACAAACCAGGCAGAACAATATTAGGACTCAAGGTTAAGACTCAGAAAGTACAGATAGGCTCTCCTTCTACTCTTTAGATAGCAGTAAACTAGATGAAGTAGACATATATGCTAGAAGAAAAACTACAAAATAAAGAAAAAGCAATAACCAAAACAAAAACACTAACCCAAAAAAACCCCGATCAGCAAGCAGCAAAATCCAGATTTTTTAACAAAGTCAGGAAGCAAAATGCATAAATTTAATTTTCTAAACCTGTATCTTTCTAAAGTACGCGTTTTATAATCAGTACGTGAACTGATGAGCTCACTCCATCTTTTCTTCACAGCTTTAATAAAAGGTACCAAACTAAATCTAATCTTCTTAAGAATATTTGAGAAAGTATACTGATTCAGTACCATATAAAGAAGTCTTATTCTGATCTTCTGGGCAGGATTTAAGAAACAAGAAGTGGCACCATGTATTTTTGAAGAAAAGAACAAAACTCTGTCACCCTTTTCACAGGCTGAAGGGGCTGGACACAGACTGAACACAGAAGAGACAGACGAACAATTTGCTGTGATAACCACCTGGTCTAAGAGCAAGAGCTGGAGGGAAAAGTTGCTGAGTACATAAACAACTAGAGGATGGCTGTGAGTGCGGTGTGAGAGTGAGCAGATCATTGGCGTGTGAGACCCAAGGGCTGTCCGGGAGGCAGATGGCCCCACGGACTGCTGAAGCTTAGAGTGGTGGAGATATTCCCAGGGTAAACGCAGCCCTTGTTTTCTGCGCTGGAATGGCCCATCCTCAGCTTAAACCTGGTACTGTGGAATGGTCCAGTGTTGGCAGAAGTCATAGCGCTAATATATTTTCATTTATATTAAAAACATCCTGTATTGAAGCAGCAGTTTGGATTGTGTGCATGTATCATTACAAGTGGGAGTTTCCCCAGAACATTTGGTATCCCAAGCCTCTCACTTCATGCTGCCATTGCTTTCCCTCTGTACCATCAGTCATCTATATTCAAGTTCTCCTCATATCTGCTTCTGGTGTTCTTGCTTTCTGAAGATGAGAATTACCTCAAAAGCAAGGCAACTTGTCAGCATTGCATGAAAACACACAAATACCAGACTCTGGACATAAACTTATTAATTTCCTCAAACATAGTGGAAATAAACAGAAGTTATCCCTCCTCATACTTCACAGAATCACAGAATCATTTAGGCTGAAAAATACCCCTTAAAATCATTGAGTCCAACCACTAACCTAACACTGTCATAACTGAACATTTCAGCCTATACTATCAAAGTAGCTCATGCTGATATTTACACATTAGTAGTTTACATGTACTAGACTCCTACATATAAAAAGGAAAAAAAAGAAAGAAAAAGGAAAAAGAAGAAAGGAAGATGACTGTTTTTACTGCTTTTCACAGTGCTTGTAAGTGCAAAACTGATATACTTACAAAAATACGTCTGGCAAAAAAATTAAACAATACATGAACTATAAATTTTATCAAGAAAATACACTTATAGAAAATTATGAAAACATATTGTTACAGTTTCAAAACAGGGTTCACTTAGGAAGCATTTATCCCAGTGGAGGAAAACCATTATCAGTAGGCTATATCACAAAATACTCAGGCCATTCAAAAGCCTAACCATATCAGAAAATTATATGAATTACAGACGAAAGTCCCATTAGTCCATCTTGAAGCACCCAGGTATTACAGCAATACTTGTGGGTGCTTTAGAAAGGAACTAAGAGAATGAGGTATCGCCTGTCAAAACAGAATTTTTCCCTGATGTTTCCTACTATAATTTTAAATGTCTTAAAGGATGGAGCTTTTAAATTTTTTTTAATGAAAGCTCTTCTGCAATTGTATAGATCTCCATGTCAGGTAGTTGTCTTGTTATTGATCTAAACTGTCTCTTCCCTAAATTATACCCCATTACATCAAGTCACATTCCTTTTGGCACATTTTACCTGCAGTAAGTACACTCTTATCTTAATAAATGCAAAGCATTTAACCACGTTTTTGCTGCCTCCCAGGTACTCACATAATTCCTGTTTCTCTAGGCACCATTATTCACTATTTAGACAAACTATACAGAATCATAGAATCAAAGAATCATCAATGTTGTTAAAGACCTTCAAGATCATCGAAACCAACTGTCAACCCAGCACCACCATAATGACCCCTAAACCACATCCCCAAGTGACACCTCAATGCCTCTTGAATATTTCCAGAAATGGTGACTCTACCACCTCCCTGGGGAACTCATTGAGATGTCTAACCACTCTTTCAGTGGAATTTTCTTCTTCTAATATCTAATCTGAACCTGTTATAAACTTAAAATTATAATTCCTCTCATTCTTTCACTTTGAGACACGGCAGAAGAGACCAAGCCCCACCTCACTACAATCTCTTTTCAAGTAGTTGTAGAGACTGGTAAGGTCTTCCCTAAGCCTCTTCCAGACTAAACAACCCCACTTACCTCAACTGCTCCTCGTAGGACATATTTCCTAAACCTTTCACCAGCTTAGTTGCCCTTCTCTGGACATGCTCCAGCCCCTCAAGGTTCTTTTTGAAGGGAGGGGCCCAAAACCAAACCCAGTACTCAAAATGCAGCCTCACTGGTANGAACTCATTGAGATGTCTAACCACTCTTTCAGTGGAATTTTCTTCTTCTAATATCTAATCTGAACCTGTTATAAACTTAAAATTATAATTCCTCTCATTCTTTCACTTTGAGACACGGCAGAAGAGACCAAGCCCCACCTCACTACAATCTCTTTTCAAGTAGTTGTAGAGACTGGTAAGGTCTTCCCTAAGCCTCTTCCAGACTAAACAACCCCACTTACCTCAACTGCTCCTCGTAGGACATATNGTTAAAGACCTTCAAGATCATCGAAACCAACTGTCAACCCAGCACCACCATAATGACCCCTAAACCACATCCCCAAGTGACACCTCAATGCCTCTTGAATATTTCCAGAAATGGTGACTCTACCACCTCCCTGGGGAACTCATTGAGATGTCTAACCACTCTTTCAGTGGAATTTTCTTCTTCTAATATCTAACATGCCATTGGCCTTGTTGGCCACCTGGACACACGGTTGGTTTAGGTTCAGCTGCTGCCAACCAGCACCCCCAAGCCCCATTCTGCTGAGCGGCTCTCAAGCCTCTCCTCCCCTAGCCTGTAGCATTGCACGGGGTTGTTGTGATCCAAGGGTAGGACATGGCGCTTCATCTTACTGAAGCTCATGCAGTTGTCTTCAGCATATGCAGGTTTTGCTTTTCTCTTTCAGTTCCATCTGACCACCCTCTTAATGACACCTGTAGTTGATAAGGAACTGCACATATATAAATTCCAGCAGTTTTCTTACCAGCATGTTACAGAATATCCCAGCTTTGTGATCTGGTACCTTCTATAAGTGATGGTAACACTTCTTATGGGGTGAGAACAAATAACTTTTCAGTTGTTACAGTTGTTGATCTGCTGATAATGTGGAGTACGTAAATAAATGTGAGTAAATGAGAAACCAATTGAGTCTCTACTGTGTGTTTTCTTGGTGTTCAGGTAAAAAAAAAAAACCCTGTATGCATATATAATGACATTCTTTGGCTCCTTCTGCTTGCTTTTCTTATATTACATTAAATACAGCCTAAGCTCAGGATCCTGACACATTTGCAGGAGTATCTTGACCCCAAAAGCAATTTTGAAGCATACAGCAGAAAAAGCAGGGTTGTCACATCCCAGAGCAGATACGGGTGTTTTAGGGTCACTAGGTTAGGCACCAAATCTGAGAATCAGCGTGCGGCTCCTCAGAAGCATAAGCATTAGTGATGGGAGACAGCCTCACTGACAGAGCAGCCATTCCCTCCATCCCAAATGACAAACCACTCCACGGACTACAGGTGGAGCCTGAATAAGACCAGGACCCTAAACAAGAACTAGAAACACCCTCTATGTGACTGACTGTCCCCAAGGATACAAATAAAAAACCTTAGTCCTTACTCCTATAATGAAGCAGGTGTAACTTTCCACTTGTACAGAATTACTTTCATCCATTGAAAATTGGATTTTAGTGCTTTCTGCCTAGTCAACCAGATAAAAATGAAAAAAAAAAAAAGATTACACTTCAGAAGAACAAGCCCAAAGCAATATTCCAAGCATGAAATGGCAGAAATTCTCTATACCTTAGAGGAATAAAGTTTTTCTGATAGTTGGGAACCAGGGGGCACTACTGCAGTTTGTTTCACTTAACTTGGCCAGCCACTTCGAAATCTTCCTCTACAATCTCTTCATCACACTCATACTACGTTAGCTGTGGTTCCCCCTCTAAAACAGCCTCTCAAAAGGGTCATCAATTGCTAGATTTTTTGTGAGATAAGAAGTTTGAAAATCCTTCAGCCACAAGCCTAGTTAATATGTCATATACTGCACATGCTACGTGGCACCTTCTGGGTCTTGAATTTGTTAGGTGCTGTAGCTTCAAGTTCTATGCAAATACATGTAATGAGTTAAATGAATGGGAAAAAAAGGAAAAAGTTATGACTCCTTTTATGACAAAACTGAAAAAAAACAACAACTGAACAATTTTTAAGCAATCATGCACTTAAACATCATCTATAGCAAAAAGCATCAGAGAGGGAATTTCACTGATACCAGTGCTGGAGTATAAATACAAACCCCTCTGCATTGTTGCACTCTCTGCCGCACCACAAAACATATTCTGTTTTAAACTTCTCTTTTTTTGGTTGATAAGGGAAAAAACTATGGGTTTTTATTGAGTTTAAAAATATTTCATGCAACAATGCCAGTTTTCCTATGGGTGTGTTTTTACTAAGATTCTTACATATAAGCCTCCCACTAAACTTAGTATGATTTGTATGTTTGGTAAATGCCAAAGGAAAGATCTTGGCCCTCTGCAATTTAGCACACTGGATCATTAGGTACAGAAGTCATGTTTACTTTTGTTCAGTTATTGAGTATGGAAGAAATAAAAATAACAATAAATAAATTATCTAATCAAAATAAAAATTTAAAAGGTCTCTAAAATGGAAAAATATTTATTTAACTTCAAATAATACCTTAGTCAACCAGCTGCTACTGCAGTTGCAGTGCATATGAAGCTTTTCATATAGCTGATAAAGATGTGGATTTCACATGTTTTTTAACTCTCCAGTTATTTCTTTGGAAAACAAGCCATCCCCTACAAAAGGTTTCTGAGGCTCCTAGCAAAGGCCATGACACAAACATGGGTTTCAGGATCATACTGGCCTTGCAGAACAAACGAACTTCATAAAAATGCCTCCCTTTCATTTCCTTGTCTTGAAGTACAGCTAAAAACATTAATTTCTAAGTTTTACTGGACAGATATTTTAACACATTCCTGCACAAATCCCTGCCTTGGAAATATAACTGGAAAGGTCAAGGTGTGTGTGGGGGAACAAGAATGAGCCCCTGAGTTACGGGAAGTTAAGAATGGTATTAGAAAAGATGAGGAGGTTGGATAAAAAAATATAGTAAAAGAATCAGTTTTCTGGCAGCATAATTTGGTTAGCGTTGCTCTTAATGAGGAGGAATAAGTGGTTTTGTCATTATAACACATATAATGTGCTGTCTACAAAATGTGTTGTCAACAGAAACAAGGCCATGAGCATGGGAGTCTGAAAAACACTCTCATGAGAATCAGAAGAACCCACTGACCACCCACCCGATCAGCAAAGCTGACAACATAAAGCTCATGTTAAAGCGGCTACATACGATGCCTCTGATTGGGAATCCTGGCTGATTTTCACTGAAATTCTTGTGATTTTTCTCAAAGGAACGAAGAAGCACAGCAAAATAATGAAGATGAAGAATTAGTGCTGTGGAAAAATGATAGTAATTGATAGGAAACATTAGAATGAGTACTGATTGAATGTGTACCTGCTCCATGGATGTGAATCCATAGAGAAGCTTGAATCAAGATGAAATTTATGATAGCAGGGTTAATGAGATGGGTTTGAATTAAGGAGTACAAGGGCAAATTATAAAGAGATCTGCCTTATTTGCATTAGCTTGGTTTTTCAGTGTGGAGGAAAAAAAGGAAAACATGAAGCTCTAAAAGCAAATGAAGGTCTGTGCATGGCTGTAGTTTACAGGAAGAGGAAAATGAGTAAGTAAGAATATGACAGTAGAAGAATGATTACCAGGGAAAATTTGAAAGTACAATAAGGAGAAGGAAACTATTAATGTTGATGAGAGCAGTAAATATGCAATCAACATAGAGAATGAAAGGAATGAGCTGGCCTAGTCTGCATAGTCGAGAAGAAGGTAGATTTGCTAGTTCCTAAAGGAAGTGACTGAACTGCTGAAACGGAAAAGCAACAAAATGGAGGTGTTAAAATTACTGATACAGACCTCAAGGCAGCTAGTGAAAGCATAATAAAAATATTAGAGCAATCCTGGCAGGAACAAAAAGCATTGTGGAAAGGTGCTGTTGATGAAAGACATATTTTTCCCATGAAAGAAAGAAATAGTACACTGTAAGAATGCATTGTAGTTTATTGACATGACAGTACAGGAGAAGGCATAACATCCAGTTGGCAGCCAGTCATTAGTGGTGTCCTCCCTGGAATCAGTGTTTGGCTCAGTCCTGTTTAATATCTTTACTGATGATCTGGATGGGGGGATTGAGTTTGCCATTTGCAAATTTGCAGATGACACCAAGTGGAATGGGAGTGTTGATCTGCAGGAAGGAAGGAGGGCTCTGCAGAGGGACCTGGACAGGCAGGAAAGATGGGCTGAATCCAACAATATGAGATTCAACAAGACCAAATGCCGAGTTGAACAACTTTTAATTCTTTTTAATGCGGAGAAGAGGTAAAAAGAGTTAAAATCTAAGAAGGTGCTATTTCAGCAGCTTTGAAGAGAAAACTACTTTTATGTCTGTGCTGAAATTTGAACTGAAGCACAAATGGCCTTGGTGGCTTAATAATAAGCTAGAAGAGGAAAATCCTTTAGTATTATGCTCTCTCTATGTTTTAAAACCCTTGCATTAATGGAAGTTTTGAGTGCATGATACAGTGCTATCAGCAAGGTAATAAACTACACGATGACTCCCTGTTACCTGCTTCTGAGGAATAACAACATATCACAATCACAGCTCTGTTGACTCAACTTAGCAAGAGATCAGATTTTATGCTGGTACTTTTTCTGAAAAGAATAGTATCTGCCTATCATGAGCTTTATAGATAAGAGCAGATATGAAAAAAACCAAACAAAGAAACAAAATCCAAACACATTAATACCTAATCATTTGAAGGAAAAGATTCTGGCAGAGGCTTCTTTCAGCATAAAGAGACAGTATACGATACCTGTCATAAACAACATGTGTAACAGGGTCACCTGTTCCTCTGGCTGCCCTGGGGAGTCTGGGACCCCAGTGGTGGGGTCTGAGATCCTGGCAGAGAGCCCAAGATGACACTGTCTTTGACCTCAGTCCATGGGAGAAATTACCAACATTGCAAGAAGAACTACAAACCACAAGGGTGTGAAATAAATAGTAGCTTAGTTTATCACAGCATGAAAATGTAGAGTTTGGGGTTTTAGAATGAGTATTGAAGAAGATGGAGGATTTAGGGCGTTGTCCCTTCTTCTTCTTCCTTCTCTCTCCTCCATCTTCTGCAGTGACGGTGGCACAAAAAGATTGGTAGCATGAAGTTGAGGTAGAAATGGCGTCTAGAATAGGTAAGAATTAATTGGTATAGCATTGTAAATAAAAATACATTGTGAAAGGTGGTTGGGTCAGAAAACTGGTAGAAAAGGTGCAGGACCTCCCGATTTGGGGGCAGTTCTGCCGGGATTCAGCTTGTGCTCAGCTCTGCAGTGGGAGGCTTGCAGCAGCTGATAGCGAACTGTGAGATAAGAAAGAATAAACAACGTTGAAGCCTGAACTCGCAAACTCTGTTTCTCTCTCTGGCTCTTGCGCGGGACTTTTGAGAAGCGAAAACTCAAAACAAACAGGTGTGGGGGAAAGAGACCCTGACAATCACCCTGATCATTTCATTATATGGGAAATTCAGTTCCCCTATTTTTGGCAAAATCTGTACCACAATTGATATAATACACACAATATGATCATGTTTCTTGATGCAGGAGGTTGAAAATGCACCCAGCCAGTACATCGTGTTAGATGTGAAGCTTGAATGTTTATCAGAACTATTAAAACAGCTACAAATATCAGAAATACTTATAGATTTGGGGGGCATTTTTGTCATTATTTAGTACTAAATTCCAAACCTGTGAAAGATGCTTTTCTTTATTTATGTTAAAAAATTGTAAAAAAAAAAAAAATTACAGAAAATGCTGAGCAAGTTAAAGAAATAAATATTAAATACATGTTTTAAAATATAAAACATACAACAAATCATGCATAAATTTTAAATACAACTCAACATAGGTAAGAGTAACAGCGTCTGCCACATCCATTGATTCTTAATAAACCAATTGAGCAGAAAGATATTTCACAGTAAACAAAACATTCTGGACATATCAAATACCATCCCTAAAGTAACCTGGAACCATAACCATTTGAGATCACTGAAAGCACTTAATTTTGACAAAATTTTCCTACACAAAACAGTTTATTTAAAATTTATTTCAGTATTTTAAGATGCTCTTGCCAGTTTCTAATGTACCTTGAACTCACAGGTTTTTTGTTTTACATGAAAGATTTTGCCTAGTAGGATGATTCGGACTCACTACTAAGGATTTAAGATTTTGCATATTTTGGCAACACCAAAAATTAGAGCCCTTGTTATGCAACAAAATACACTAAATAATTCCACATTCCCCAGAAGCTTATTTTTTTAGCTCACTCATTTTAGCCTTTAATATTGGGCCTCTTACATCAATTCTTCCCTTTGTGCTTCCATAAAAGTATGGCATAAGCTCATGTTGTTAAACCAGGAAAATCACTTAGTGAACTGATGTCGAATTTACATAATAGCATGGACAGCCTTGCTGATAGAGCTAAGTCAAAAATATAAGTTTCTATGTACTCACTTCTATGACTAGAGAAACTTCTAATTGTAGTACATTTGTGCAACTGGCCCAAAAAGGGCAAAGCACATGCCTCTTAAAGGAAAAAAAAATACATGATGTACCTAAAAATCCATTCATCTATAATTTCCTTGATCTGTCAAGAAATGTATGATATTCTTATCTTTCATCCAATTCCTACTTCCTACTCTTCCATGAGCATTAGCAATGGAATCAAACTAGTGGCTACACCAGGGAAGTGTCTGTATAATACCCAGTGCAGACAGAGCCCATGATGAGGTCATCCTGGTACTGTCTCAACAAGCCATGCTACCTACAGAATTGATAACAGGATCACTGTGCATGCTGCCACACACACGGAGATGCTGTGGGAAGGCATCTTAGAAGCTACAAATGGAATTAACATGCCACCAGAGATGTCGTGCTCAAAGGTGCAAGAAAGAGTGTCAAAATGTAAAGGTGGATCTGCCTTGAAGTGTTCTTCAACACAACATATAGAACAACATTGTCCTGAGGGGCACATTCATTTTAGCATTTATTTTGTCACTAAAAGGCACATTGAGAACTACATAGATGGGGCAGGTATTCCTACAGCCAGAAAACATAAAAGCAGTAAGTCAAGTTTCACTAGTTCCGGTATCACACTACCAGAACCGTCACTCAAACTTCTAGAAATTCATACAACCTTTTTCATATGTGGTATACATATTTAAATAAATAAATGTGTTATATTTATAAACACAGGCCTTTTTATACGAAAAGAAATCTTACTGATTATTTTTTATTTCACTGCTGAATTTTCCTCTTACAAAAAACTTCATTACATTGTGGTGGCATCAGACAAGTACAGTCATAAACACGACACTTTTCACAGGTTGAATATTTTGACCAGAAATTGGTTTTATGTATGCAGCAAACCTCAAAGAACTTTTTACATGAACCATAGCTTCCACTGTATTTACATTTATTCATAATTTTTATATTGAAGTTTATTCCCATTAACTGAGGTTTCTGTTTAAGCTTTATATTCTAAAAGTTTAAACAGCTCTTCTATTTTTTCTTCCCTCATGCTAAGAAAAAAACCCTCAACTCTCAGACAAAATACTTAATTCTAAACACTTGAGTTCTTTTCCTTTTCAGCCTTAGTGTTCCCGCTAGAAACTGGTTTTCATTACTTTCTATATTAAAGATCCCTATCTAAAGTACCTATGTAATATGTAGAGATCTGTGTGAGAAGTGATGGAAAGCACTGAAGAGCAACCCATCCTCTCTAACTTAGGCTGTGGTCCTGCCAACCAGAAAGGCAGCAGAGTTGTTAGGGGCTGGTGATGATGAGGTTTCCAGCCCATGGTGAGCCCAATAGGAATGAGGGCCAGCTATAGCTATAAAGACAAAAGCACCAACTTTGCTAGCAATTTAGAAATATTTCTGAGGCTGGACTTCTGAGTTTTTTCTCCCTCTTCCAGAGAAGTTACAATTTTGAGCTTTCAGGATCCCAAGCTGATCTGATTTAAAACTCTCAGGTTCAAAGACCATTCTGATTCCTTTGGTCAGTGGCTCACTTCTGCAGTGAACTAATGCAGGACATTTATCAGAACTCTCGCTGGCTTTTGAAACCTTGACCACAGGTTTTTCTTCACACATTTTCACATCTCAGCAGGACATAGAGAGCAGCACTATTTCAGCAGCTTTATCTCTGATGAAGTCGACACGGTAGTTGAGCTGGCTTAGCACAATTAGTCCCACAGCCTGCTCTTCTGGTTCAACACTTGTGAGAAGCCTTTCCAAGGGACAGTAAGGCAAGCACAGCTATGCTGTCTTCAGCTGGCACAGCTCTCTGACTCTGGTGCCATCCAATGCATGCTGAGGTTGACACAAAAATACAGGACGTGGCTATGAAGGCTGGGGGAAAGGTCAACAGACTAGAGAAAGGGTATAAGTCATGCTCTATGTTTAAA
>WEIT01031003.1:56212-89213 GCA_013389985.1 Dryoscopus gambensis | reverse complement strand
AGAGTAGGCTCCCTTTATTTTTTTTTTTTAATAAAATAGATTGGAAATTTTGCAGCATATTGGGAAAAGAAAAAAGATACTGTATTTTTTGCCAGTATTTTGCCATGTTTGTTTGGGTCTAACAGCAGATTTCAGGATTTCAAGTTCTAAACCAGATTTTGGCCCACATCTTGTAAAAGATCTGCATTCACCTTTCAGAGGAATTTTTTAGCTATTGATCCTCCAAACCTGATCCATATGAACAGATTAAACGTTCCTTTGCTGCTGCTCTTTCTATTAACACCAAGCTCATCAAGCTATTCAAAAGAGAAAAAGGTGTGCACATGTGTATGAGGTGAATGTCTTGACTCCCTACAGCAGCTTTGCACCTTCCAAAATCTCTCTTTTCTTCTTCTGTGTTCTTTCTTCTACATTCCCATGTATTCTGAAACATGTTTTTTTCTTGTTTCTTTTTTATGCTTTGACTTTAGGGTTAAGTAACTATTTTCCAGTATTTTGCTTATACTTGAAAATGCTTTTTTTCTTGTAAATGATCTTTTTTCAACCCAACCTTTTCTGAGAGCACACTACTTGTATGAAGTAGATTTTAACCTTCTATATATATATATGCCATGTTTTTTGAAGTTGATTCATTTGTAATTGATTCCCATAGGTTCCATGAGTCTATTCTCCTGTGTATTTGCAACAGCAATCATTGTGATTGGAGAACTTGGGACTGAACCAGTCACCTCCAATAAAGACTGAGAGTCACAAGTCTCTAAACTGAGTTAACTCCACACCTATTCATGTGACAAGTACACACTGTTAGTCCTTAGGCTGGATTCAGTTAGGCATCTGGAAGACATTCCGCATGGCATGGGTGTCTTGAAGAAGTACTTCTACTGAAACACCAAGTGCATTGCTTATCATACTCCATAAAGAGTAACAGAAATATGTGTCTACTGCAGAAATGCATGACTATGGGGTAGGGCATTAGGCTGAGCAAGAAGCAGAACAGCATTAATTGGAAAAAAGATAATGCTTTCAGAAAGAAGTGTATTTTGCAGGCTGGTTGGAAACACACGGCACACCAGTGAGTGAACTCCCAGCAGTCTCTGTTGCTGTGACACTTTCATTGTACCAGCATTAGAATAAATATTCAAATTAAATGCATTTTGTAGGTTAATACTCTGTTTAGCGCATCACAGTACATTCCAACAATCAAAGGTTTTTTCTTTAAGTACTTCCTTGACAGCTGCACCAGCTCTGAAGCATTAAGATATTCCCATGATCTGCCAACATCTTTTTAACAAAAATCCACTAAACACCACTATTAAAGAGTGTGAGCTACCATTTTCTGAAAGCAAGAGCTTCCTCACGTTAGAAAACACTTTTAAAACAGCTGCATCCTGAACTTTGAGTCATCAAAGTCAGACTAGTTACATTTCACTAGTGCCACGTCATTGAAGACTGAGGCAAAGGCGGCAGTGAGCAACTCAGCTGTATCTCTGTCCGCTGTCACTAATTTTCCCACTCTTTTAGCAACAGGCCCACATGTTCCTCATTTTGTGCTTATTAGCATTACTAATATAGTGGTAGAAGCTCTGCCTGATACCTTGACAAGCCTCAATCACTGTTGAGCGTTGCCCTTCCTAAAATCCTTCTGCATATCCGGACAATCTTTCTAAATCCCTCTTTTGAATGCTGTCCTTTTTTCCATCTTCCCACCCTGCCATTTTGTAGAATATACTTCAATTCCATAAACAGAACTTAAGAAAAAAAATTTAAAAATCAGGGAATGCTTTTGACCATCTGGGCAGAGGAATATCATTGGTGCATCCGTACATAGGCCTAGCTTTATGGGACTGAATCTTCTGTGCAGCCATTCATCCTGAAGGGATCACACTGTGCACTATCAATAACCATTATGCCTCATGAGACTTGACAGGTGTGTATCTCAATTTTATGTCTCTATCCCCTAAGATAATATTTTTGCCTCAAATGGGGCTCTCCGGTAATACAAGCAATTATAATTTAAAATCATACTTTCAAAAGCTGGGATAAATCTGCATTCTTTTTTTCTTTATAATTCAGTGTTACCATAGATAGGCAATCTAAACAGGGTCCACAATTCATTACTGATAACAGAACACAGTCTGCATCAGGAAAAACAGCTGTATTCACCTTTTTTTAACCTGTCATCTAGACTTCGCATGAACAAATAAATGTTCTTTTATGTGTATCTAGAGTCACAGAGACTCCTAAAGGACTCAGTGCCATACACATACTCACCTATGTGACCACACATCACAAGAAAGGAGGACTTACAATTTGTTGGAGAACTAACATAAGGAGTTATTCTCTGGTAGGTTCACTTGACTGGCCAGATGATGGATATTTTGATTTTTCTAGTTGCCTCACTGGCCAAACCTACTTTACGTCTTAGGTTTGTCAGCAAAAGACATTCCAGACAGATCTCCCCGCAAAGACCCCAGCCACAAACATTATCTGTTTTTTCTAACATAATAAACTGATTAATACTACCTTTACCAAGATTCTTTAATTCTCCTAAATGGATGTAAACTTTCATGGTATTTTTGATAATTTAGACTGAACTTTTGTCTTTTTTGACAAGAAAAACAGTCTGGTATTCACCTTGCCAGAGAAGCTCACAAAACATATGAGCTTTCTTCCTCTTTTTCTAACCCTGTTGATTTTGCCCTTGCACAGGCACTGATTTGCTAGTGAATAATTCTGTTTTATTCAGTTGCAATACAGCGGCTCCTCACTCTTGGACAGGAGTTGTACCATTGTGCTGTTGTACAGTTTTTCCTTCACACAACATTTGCATTATATTCATTACACATTCTCCACCACAAGCAGAACATCCCAGCCTCCTATCTTCGGGCGCATTAGCTCAGTCATATAAACAAGAGCTGCATATTCATCTCCACTCTATTTCTCTAGAGCTCTCCCCTCTCTACCCTTAGCAAATACATAGTCTGTGTTTATATATATGACAATACAGGTATCACATACAAAAACATATTCAAATATTTCTGGATTCAAGCCTGACAATAAGTGTATTATGAACTGAAGGCTGCAAATCACAAGAGTTTTGTTATGGGCTCAAGCAACTATATCATATAAGGATGGGAATAAACAGAGACACTTAACAGAACAAAGTGCCTGCTACCATTGAAATGATTATTTGTACAGCACCAAACTGTCCCTGATTCCTTGTAGACCATTTAGGTCTAATGCCTTGGATACCCTCAAACTCTATAAAGAAGCAGTATCAGAAGCACTGTCAGCATGTACTGGTGCTCATACCAACACTGGAAATATTCTCAAAAGGGGCTTTGAACAAGAGCATGCAGAAAAAGAGGAAACTTGGAGAAGGAGAAGTGAAAGACTTTCAGTGGCAGGAAGGGCTCATTTAAGAGAAAGTGAGAGAATGGAAACAACTATTACACTGATCATTTAATGGAGAAAGTTGTTTTCTGGACAACATTCAGCCAACAGCAGACTGGCTCTAACCTACACAATACAATATTCCCGTGGACCATTCCAGAACAGGGGCATGTTTACATCATGACATTCAAGTTTCTGTACCAAAGGCTTTGACATACTTGGGATGAAAGCCACACTTACAGTAATCATGCCAAAGCCATTATTTCCATATTGTTTCAAGTAAATCTGAGCCACCAGACAGGGGAATGTAAATGTTACCCTAGAAGAGATTTTCTGTGCAGTGCAGTCACTGTCAAAGCAAGTGTAAGTAAGTACTTGTGAGTAAGTGAACCGATAAACCCTAATTGATATCAGAAAAAGATATTTTATATGCACTTTGGGACTTCTGCTACTTTGCCTCCTAAAAGAAAGCAGAGAGGGCTTATATATGTATCACTGCATGGATGGCAATGACTTGAACAGGATGCAGAAGTCATAACTTCTCATTCTTCTTCAGGGAACCCCAATCTTGGGACAACTGGAGAGCCTGACACCTCCTGAAGCATTTTACACTCTCTGAGGAAACAGTCTGATCTCCTGAAAAAAACCTCGCCTAGGAAGACTTCACAGGAACAATTATTCATAAAGAATCCCTTTACTATTTTTTCAAAACAAACAGGCAATGTCCAACCACGAAAAAGACCTCACTACGGCATTTCAAAAGGATCAAATTATGAGAAGGAGTAACAGAAATTGTAAGAGTGTAAAGTGTTCCATTAATGCCTTGCAAAGATTTATTGAAGGACGCTTCACATACCCTTTCTTGTCCACAGGTGGTGAGGGAGGAAAACATGCATGCCTATAATGAAATGCTGTTTTGCACATTAAGGTGAAAGACAGAACAGTGTTTACCTACACGCTGTGGTGAGTTGACTGTGCTGGACAGCTGGTGTCCACCGAACCCACTCTAGCACTCCCTCTCCTCAATTGGACAGGGGAAAAAAAGGAGAGGCTCTTGGGTGAAGATAAGGACAAGGTGACATCATCACTGATTACTGTCACAGGTAAAACAGACTTGACTTGGGGAAATTAACTGAATTTATTGACAATGAGATCAGAGTAGGGTAGTGAGAAATAAAACTAAATCTGAAAACAACTTTCACCACCTCTCCCTTCTTCATGGGCTCAATTTCACTCCCGATATCCTCTACCTCTACCACTCCAGTAGCACTGGAGGACAGGAAATGGGGGTTGCAGTCAGCTTCTTAGCTGCTCCTTTCTCCTCAGGGGGAGGGCCTCTCACACTCTTCCTCTCCTCCAGCATGGGGTCCCTCCCACCGGAGGCAGTCCTCCATGAGTTCTTCCCGCAAGCTTCAGTTCTTCATTAACTGCTCCAGCATGGCTCCCTTCCAAGGGGTGACAAGTCCTGCCAGCAAACCTGCTCCAGAGTGGGCTCCTCTATCTGTGTGTCCACCGGGTCCTGCTAGAAGCCCGCTCCAGCATGGGCTTCCTCTGGGGTGACAAACTCCTTCGGACTTCCACCTGCTCTGGCATGGGGTCTGCCATGGGCTGCACGTGGATCTCTGCTCAACCATGGACCTCCATGGCCTGTAGGGCACAGCCTGACTCCCCATGGTTTGCACCACAGACTGTAGGAAAATCCCTGCTCTGGAGCCTGAAGCATATCCTGCCCCTCCTTCTGCACTCACCTTTGTTTCTGAAGAGTTGGTTTTTTCCAGTGTATTTTCACTCCTCTCTCATCTCGCTGCAGCTGCTGTTGTGCAGCAATATTTCCCCCGCTTTTTACACGTGTTATCCCAGAGGCACCTCCACCATCCCTGATGGGCTCGGGCCTGGCCAGCAGTGGGTCTTGTGTGGATCTGGCTGGCACTGGCTTTGTTGGACATGTGGGAAGCTTCTAGCAGCTTCTCACAGAAGTCACCCCAGTAGCCCCTGGCTACCAAAACCTTGCCTCACAAACCCAACAGACACATTTAACCCCACTATGGCTTTTCTGTACCTCAAAGAAAAGCTAGGCTGGTTTCACATATTTTCTTCTGAAACTTTGGCAGCTCTGCTTGGTTTAGAATTTCATTAAGCTGTAAAGTACTTCCTCTAATCAGAGAGAAGAATACTGTTGACAGTGGACTTAGTTTTATGAGGAAACATTTAAAACGCCATCCTGACATTCAAAAGACATAAATGTTAGTACAAATTGAACTGCAGCACTCTGCGCTTCTCATTCATTTTGTGAGGTACTCTGAGACGATTTGCCTGGGGAAATGAAGCAATAATGTCTGAAGGCTTGATTTTTCAGAGATTTTAAGACATACAGCTCCAGATGTTGTCATAGAAATCTACAGTACTCACCGATTCTGAAAATTGGGCTGTGGATGTATAAAGCCTTACCTTGTGCTTGTCTGAAAAGTACATAGTAGAGGACAAAAAGTAAATTTGGTGCTTTCAAAATAAACTTTGTCTTGCTTCCCCTTTAAGTGTAAAATTACAAATGAGTGTTACAGTTAAAATGAAAACTTGAGGAAGTAAATTTGTTTAAGGTTTCTTTTCATTTCCATCTCTTCACAGAACAGGCCTTCACTTATATTTCAGATATAAGGAAAAAGTCTTCAGTTAGTATAAGAATTCTAAACTTTATAAGCAGTTGCCCCAGAAATGCAAAACTTGATTGCAGCCGTGCTGTTACTCTAACCTGAGCTATCATCTCCCTAGTCTGGCAGAACCTTGTCTTGCTTTGACATACTGCAGTCTTCTATGTACATTACATCCTTTGTATGCACCAAAGAACATGCAGGTATAAACCTTTCATTATATACAGTTGTATTATATACAAATAGACACACAGCCAAGGGTATTCTTGCTACTAAAAAGTATGTCTACAGATCTACCTTTGCTTTTGAAATATCATTGGTAGGCAAAACACATTCAATCTATATTTCCATCACAAAAACAAATTTTGCCTCTAAGCACATGAGAAACTAAGTGATTTTCATTCTACCAATGGATAAAGAGTTTCCTTGAGTTGGAAAAGAAAAGTTTTTTTGCTTTGCCTCACTGTGAGTAATAGTGCTTTGCAGACTTCTGACATCCTTTATGTCTTGGTAAGTCCATTCAAGACTGCTATAGTTAAATCTGTCAGCATTTCCATTCAAGTCTTTCTTTTCAAAAATCTCAAGTCTGGTGAAAGGGTTCTCATTATTGCTCTCTTTTAAGCAAGTAGAACTTCATAAATCAGATATCTTGTATCTTAATCTCCTTTTAAGTGTACTTGGCCATTGCAATACTCGTTTGAGTACATCTTCATCTTCTGCTCTGCCTCAGTCAACTGTATAGTGTCTCTGTATAGATACCAGAACCAGAGCAGACCAGCCCAAGGAGGGGTGCAGTCTGCTGCCTTTTCTGACAGTGGCCTCCAACATAAGCAAAAGAAATACCACAATGAACAGCTACAGAATGACAGACTTTAAGTACTTTTGCACATTCAGTGATAATTGGCCTGCCTTGTTACCTGGAGGATCAAATTCCATTGTAAATTTTTCCTCTTCCAAAGGGTGGCTACCTTGGCACCTGCTCCTAACAAATGGAAATTCGTACTCCTTTAATCCATGTTAGTTTGGTTTTTTTAACAACATTCTCGTATATGTAAAAATCCAGAAGTCAAAATAAAGACACCCACCCCCCTGGCTTGGGTTTTTCATCAAACTCTAAACAACATATTTTTTCAAATACTTAGATAGAGATAGAGTAGTTCCACTTATAGCTCCACTTACTTCCAAACTCTGGATACTGAACATGGATAGAATAGAATAGAATAGAATAGAATAGAATAGAATAGAATAGAATAGAATAGAACATTCTTCAGTTGGAAGGGCCCTGCAATGATCATCAAGTCCTGACCACTGTTGAAACATGTTGCTAAGGACATTGTCCAAATGCCCCTTAAACACTCACAGGCCTGGGGCATCAACCAGCTTTCTAGGAAGACTGTCCCAGTGTTTGACCAACCTCTCAGTAAAGAGATGCTTCCAAATGTCCAGTCAAAATCTCCCTGGAAGGTTAAAAATCTAGGGGTGGAAAGTCCTTCAAAACTGCTACAGAGTGGCATGTCTGAAGAGTGGTCAGGATAGGAAGAAAGTGAATGTCTATGAGAGCTTATACAGCTCAAATGCAAACCTCCCTGTAAAATGAGAATTTGTCTCCATACAAACTGCATGGCACAGATAAAAGGCTGCTGAAAATATTAAAAGATAAAACAATGTTTAAAAATTGCCATTTAGGATTTCTAAATTGTATTATCTTTTTAAGTAGCTTTGATTTAAAACCAGAAACAAAGAAAACTTGGAAGAGGAAGATTTTTAAAAGGTGTGATTATTTAAGAATCAACAAAAATAAGATTCCAGTTACAATACTTTTGTTGGCAGGCAGTTACTGTCAGATATCGTCAACACTTAGGAGAAAAAAAAGTGATGCTTTAAGAGAAAATGTTGCCTGCTTAATTTCCTGCTTTTTGCTTAATGATGATTCCTTGCCTCTTCCCTTTAGTTTCTTCTAATTACTACATCTGCAGTAGGACACAGTAAATTATCATTTTATTTCATTTGCTCTTATGACATTTGAGGTCAAATCCAACAAAACCTCAGGCTCTGTCCTAGAATGAAATTAAAATTTAAATTTAAATGCTTTGGAGAAACTGTGCCTCAAAGGCAGGTCTCTCTTTGGCATTCCTATTGACTGGATTATTTTGTTCTTGAATTAAACTACATGTATCCAAACTGAAACAGCAAAAAAAACCCCTTTCCTCCTGTTACTCAATCCATTCCTTGTAAATTCAAAAACTAGAAATAACTCCGATTTTTGTTTGTTGACATGTTGGAGAAAATCAGAACTAAATTTCATTGAATTAAAAAGCACAAACCAAAAAAAAAATTCTAGCTAGAAATGTACCCATAGCTTTACTTCTCTATTTAAAGATCATTAAACTAATTTTTTATTCTTCTGAAAACTGTTAAAATTTTGTTATCTGTTTCCAAGTATCTAATAATTGTACATGCTAAAAGAAAAAATATTAATACAGTTTAATTGCCAACTGAACATACAGAAGTCTTAGTGTATTTTTAAACATTTACAATCTGTGTGCTGCAATACATTTCAGCTCCTGCAATAACAGCTTTTTGGTTTAATGTGTGCTGCATGAATGTAAAAAGGATGGCACGCAGCACTAGGATATCAACTGCCTACTTGGAGAATGATTAATTTAAGATAAATAGATGCCTGGCTTCAGCTATACTGATTGTATTTCCTATCCCAAGCTGCAAAATCAGTGTTTCCACTCATGTTGTAAAACATATGCAGGAATCATTCTTTTCCACTCACAAACCACAGTGCATCACAGATTTAATCTCGCTCTTCTGCACTCTGTGGCTGAATTTAATTTTACTTCTGCCATCAGCCTAATAGACAAAAAATGTTTCCTATTTATTTTAATACATAAACTTTAAACTCATGTTATTCTGATTTCATCCCACTTCAATTTCTTGGTTTGATGGCAAATAACAAAAAGCTTAACTCTGTCTACAAGTACATAATAGAATCACTTGGAAGAAATACAAAAAAAAAAAAAATCACAACATACCTAACTGGAAAAATATTTGATTTCATAATGATCATGGGATTTACCAGACATGAAAAATACATAAAGACACAGAAAAAAGATCTCACCTTTTTTTTTTCAGTGCTACAAAACAAGACTATTTATTTAGTCCATTATAAAATGAAGTTTGTAAAAAGACTCCTAGAAAAATTAATGGCTCGGTCTTATGAGATTGCACGTCCTTAAAACCCCTACCCTCCGGGTTTAAAGCAAACAGCATCTCCCACTCCAATCAGTAGTGTCTGCATTCGTATTCTTCTTTCTGTAGGCACTATCCTACTCACAATAAACAATTAATTCCCTCAGCACGCCAGGCTGGAACACAACCCTTCTCAGGCGCCATCCATTGCCTGTCTGGAGGAATCGGGTTGGATGGAATGTAGCAACCTAGAGTGAACATAAAGGAATTGCAGACTAGGAAGGGGCAGGTTGGGTGTTTGGCTTAGACTAAACTTGGGGGAGAGGAAGGACAGGTGTTCACTTAACAGTTTGATTGCTAATGACCCTAGGCATGTCTTACAGTAAGTTCTTCTAAAGCACTAGTTAGTAACCCTGTTCTCAAGCATGTTACTGGAGACAGATTT
The DNA here is from genome assembly GCA_013389985.1 of Dryoscopus gambensis. Classification (NCBI taxonomy): domain Eukaryota; kingdom Metazoa; phylum Chordata; class Aves; order Passeriformes; family Malaconotidae; genus Dryoscopus; species Dryoscopus gambensis. The sequence continues at coordinate 79,529 of WEIT01031003.1, read as the reverse complement.
TGTACCACTAGAGATTAGGCACAGAATTAAAAAAAAAAATCAGACTGACCTTAAATTGGAACAGCTTTTCATATCAGTCAATATGCGATAAGTCAGATAAGCATCCCTTGAGTTGGATGAAAAGAAAAAAAGAAAAAAGATCTATGTGCATTTTAGTATTAAATTTCTTTTGTATTAGGCATATGGATTCTTATAACTAACTTCAAAATTTTTATTTCCTCTATGTAAACATTTAAAGCAGATGTAAACAACTCAAGAGAACAGCCTGGAAAGTTGTCTATCTCATCACAGAAAAAATAGCAATAAATATGTGAATATTAGGAACCACCTAAGAGATGAGAGATTCTTTTACTCCTCATTCCCATTTATTTTCTTCCCAGTAGTATTCCAGTCAGGGGACCAATTAGTGTTGCACAATGCTCTAGAGTTCTAAGTATTTGTCCACAAGAATCAACCTGCAATTACTATACCATTTTACGTAAGCTACCAGCATTTAGAAGATGATGACAAACTTAACTGAAACTGCTTCTTTTAATTGAAAAACATATTTAATACACACTGTATTTTTTTAGTTATGAGCATGACTTTATTGCTTCCAGTGGGTTTTTCTGTAAATAGTGGAAGCTTGCATCTGGAAAACACCAATAGGTTATGTTGTATCTGTTGTAAATCCCTGACAGCAAATGGTGTGAGGAGCACCTCTCACCTTTACCCTGCAAAATTCTCTGTCTGACTCACTTGAAAAGATTCCTGGTATGTACTCTGTCTTAAAAGGTTGGATATTCTTCTTCTATATCATGCCTTAAAAAGAATCAATAAAAGGACATTGTACAGTTCCCAACTTATGTCCTCAGGCAGAAGCAGGCTCCTTTCCCAACTCCAGAGCAATCGAAATCCCTTATAGTATCTCCTTACTGCTCTTCTCCTGCCTAGTACCTGCTAGGAGTTGCAGACCGTATGCAGGAGGTTTCCACACATTCAGAGGAAATGTATTCACAGTGTCATGGTTTAACCCCAGGTGGCAGCTCAGCCCCACGCAGCTGCTTGCTCACTCCCCCCACATCAGGATCAGGGAGAGACTAGCAAGGGTAAAAGTGAGAAAACTCATGGGTTGAATTAAAATCAGTTTAATAGGGAAAGTAAAAGCCAGACACACAAAAAAAAACCAAAACAAGGAATTAATTCACTCTTCTGTGGGCAGGCAGGTGCTCAGCCATCTCCAGGAAAACAAGTAACATCTCCATCACATGTAATGGTGACTTGGGGAGACAAATGCCATAACTCCAAATGTTGTGACCTTTCTTCTTCCTCCTCCAGGTTTTTATGCTGACCATGATGACATATGGTACGGGATATCCCTTTGGTCAGTTGGGGTCAGCTGTCCTGGCTGTGTCCCCTCCCAACTTCCCATGAACCCCCAGCCTACTTGCTCGTGGGGTGGGACAAGAGACAGAAAACGCCTTGGCTCTGTGCAAGCCCCACTCCGCGATAACTAAAACATCCCCGAATTATCAACTGTTCTCAGCACAAACGCAAAATGCCTTCCACTGTGAAGAAAACAAGCTCTGCCCCAGCCAAACCAGCACAGCCAGAATGTTTTGTATACATGGATGTAACCAGCTGCATGAAAATGCAAAAATGCTCCCTACGATAGCACAGCAGCAGCACCTCATATTCTTTCACATGCTATGCAGGCACAAGTATGGCAGATTAAAGGACCGGTAATAATACTCTGATGTAAGTTATATCAGTAAGGTGCAAGCCACACTCTCCAAACTTAAGAGATAGTCATAATAGTAATAAAAAACAGATCTGACATCCACAGAGCTACAAGGTTATAAAACTGGAAGGAGTGAGATGAGATTCTGGACACGTGTTTTCTATCTAGACATAAGTTCACTTCTAAGAACCCAATGACTACCAAATATTCCATCTTTCAGTGTCTAGACCATTTGGCACAAAGAACTTTCCATATTCATGACATTAAACATTCTGTATATTCAGCAATTATGCTTTTAAGTGATGAGTGAGTCCCTGTTTGAAGTCTTGCTGGAAAGGGAAAAGATATAAAACATCACAATCACATCTGAATCACTCAGACTTCATCAATATTAAGGCAAATACACTGCTGGTTAGGCTATAGAAAAATGATGAACTGAGGAATTGTATTAAAAACAAAAGCCAAATTATTTTCATGATATAGCAAATGAAAAGCCACCCTAAAACCATATGCAAGTTAAAACCAAAAATGTAAAATTCAATGTTCAGATGACTACTGACACTCATATATTAAAGTATGGCCTCCATGAGGTTTCCTTCATGGCATACATTTAAAAAGTAATTCAAAAATATGGACCTGAATTTAATTTCCTTAGGTAATATGGAGGAGACATCAAATTAAAAAATAAAAATATAAAACCTACCATAGAATATAGCCATAGAAATATCTCCTGGCGCAGCTAAGTTTCATCTAACTTCATCAAATGGGATCTAATGCACCAAACTGTTCTCAAAAGTTTAGGCCTGAAAGGAGGTTTAAGAATACTAAACAAGTTTTAAAACATCTTTTGTGGCATCAAGAAAGTATCAAATACAATTTTCTGCAGTTTAATGACACACCTTGACATTGTATGTCCATATATACGAGAGATTTTTAAAACTTTTACTGTACAAGCTTGAAAGTGAAATTGCATTTAAGTTATAAATTTTAAGTTATTTTATTTATTAGCTTAATTTATTAAGTTATTGCATGCACTTGCATGCAATTTTTTAACTGGGGTAATTTTAAGCTAAATTCAAAAGTAATGTCTCAGAGTTTGTTTTAAAACATTTTTGCATATAGCTGATTTAAAAGTAGGAGATAATTTGTCCTTAAAAAGAAATTATGAAGAATGCTGTGAGTAGAAATGAGGATTATATCAAAACTAATAACTTCATGCATTGCCTATGCGCTGCTAAGTAGTATTTTAACTTTTATTTGTGCCAGTTAAGCTATTGATTCAGGTAATGTTTTCAAGACTGAATCTTATTTTAAAAACTACAGTAAGATATTGAGATAGTATCCCAAAAACTATGCATAGAGAGTATGTGACAACCACCTGTTACAGAAATACCCTTTCCTGAAGCAGAAAGTCAAACCCTGTGGCAGTGGAAGTGGATGGAGCTGTTCCATTGGTGAGCAAAAGTAAGGAAGCAGAAAGATGCAGAGCCCACATGAGACACAAGGCAGTCTTGCTGTTTATATTATGATTTCTGTGCATAATACTTCATTAATTCTTGAACCCTTCCTTCTGCTGTGTGAGGCAGCAGGAGAACCCTGTACCTGTGAATCTGCAAAAGCAAAAAGGCTGTCTCAGAGACACACAGGACCCAAGCCTGCCCACTGCACATTTAACCAGCTCTGTGATTAGTCATTTTCCCGTTTTTCACCATCATGAGCAACACAGAGGTCTCTAGACAGCTCACCTCTCAGGCAGGCCTGAAGCATGTGCCTGCACTGAATTTCAAACTCAGTCTGTTTTTACCCATTACTGTTTCCATGAAAAGCATTCTTGCCATATAAGCTGACTTCAGCAGCCTGCTGCTATTGATAACCTTTAATGTTTAGGACACAGAGAAGAAACATTTACTTACAGATTTCCAAAGCTCTAATTAGAGACGGCCTGGGAATGTAACACTTAAAAATGAGATGTTTCTGGGTACCTACTTTTCACCACAAACTGCTGAGTCACATTTTGCTCTCATTTACAAATTTGTTACATAAATGATTCTTTGAGATTGTCTGCATATAAATAACTATTGAACTTTTGTTTTCAAAACCAAGTTTTCCCCACTCCCCAAACCACGTATGTCCCAAATACATGGTCCTGAGCTGCAACTGGTCTCCGGGATCACAGCAGGCAACGAGTACTCTTGATAAATCTGATTTCAGTTTTTGATTGCAAAAAAAAACCCAAACAAACCCTGAGAGCTATTTGCATCAAAAACTATTTATATCTCATTCTATTTCAAGTAGAAGCTCACTAAAGGATGTCCATAGCAGGGAAGGTTCAGTGCAGTCCTCAGAGGCAAACCATGGGATAAAGCCATAAGCTGTAGCCCATGATCACACTGCAGCTCTCCTCCTGTGAAGCCTCAGAAAAAGGCTTTTGAAGAGCAGATCACATATCCTGATTCTTTGCTTAAAAGAGTCTCTGCACAGACCAGAATCCCTCAGCACCCTGTATGGTGTGTCCATATAATCATGCTATATCCACATAAGCTGAACAGAGTTTATGTTTGATTATGGATATATCTGAAATGCATTAAAATCGTGGCTGGCTGCCTGAGTCCACACCATGCATTCAAATCATCTCTGCCTATGTGTGCAGCAACAGATACATCTCAATTCCAGTAAGTGACATTTAGACACCTGCTGAACATGGGAAGAATGCCTGAGCCTCAAAGCCCATTGCTGCTGTGAATCAAAGACCATTTGCCATCTCAGAAATTAGCTGCTTTTGAAGACAGCACATCCAGATGCAGTGAGATCTGTAGCTGCTGAGCCCACACCAAAGGCAGCAATGGAACCTAAGGCAAGTATTTTTTACTGTGGAATTTGATCCAGTTTTCCAAGTTATCACAGATTAAAGAAATGTGTGCATTTAGGAAAAAAAAAAAAAAAGACAAATCTAAAATCTCAGATGATTACAAAAAGACAGATTTAGTGAAGTTAAAACAAAACAAAAAAAAAATCCCAACCCCTACACAAAGCATTAAGTATCTAAACCAGAATTTAGTGGATTTTAAGCCTTTCAACCAAAAGACACTCTCAAATCTCCTGATCAATCTCAAGCCTGGAGATACCAAAAATGTGTTTAAACTTCAAGATTGTCTGAGAGCATTGCCAAGAGTTCTGAACATGCCCAGGACTCCCTGTTAGCCAGCACTGACCCTTTGGCTGAGCTCCCCATGTTTGCCAAACCAGGCACCACTGCTTGAAAGCGCTTGGAAACACAGGTGTGGTGGGAGCACCATAAACACACAAAAACATAGACTCATGGAATCAGAACAGCCTGGGTCAGAAAGAACATTAAAGATTATCTAGTTCCAATGCCTCTTCCATGGACAGGGTCACCTTCCAGTAGACCAGGTTGCTCAGAGCTCCATCCAGCCTGCCCCTGAAACATGATTACCCTTTGGCATTCAGAAATACAGAAAGAGTAGGAAAGCTTTTATGGACTTCAATGGTTAAAAAACTTGCCAGAAATTGTAAGAAGCGTGTTTTGTGTCCTTCTAACTGACCAAATCCCAAACCTAATCTACAGCTTCCCACAAGTGCCCTAAGTATCACACAGATGTACTTTAAGATTTTTTAATCTTCTTTTTTTTCAAAATCAGAGGAACACTGTGCAAATGGGAGGGCTAGATGATGATTGCTGAATTTCTTCATCTCTAAAAGTGCACAGGTACCTACTTCACAGAGGCACTGCAGCAATGCATTAGTTAAAGCATCATGAACAGGCAAGAGCAGTATAAATGCCAAGTACTGTTACTACTACTAGTAGCAATAATAATAATACTTGACACTGGTATAGTGCCTTCCATCTGAGAATCCCAAAGCACTTCACAAAAATCAATTATAAAGAGTCTATGAGGTGGGTAAGTATAATCTACCTTTTATAGATGATGAAACACAGGTTCATATCGGTTAATTGAATTGCTAAAGTTATCCAGGAGGCAGGCATAGAACCACAATAGATAGTGTACATAAGACCTCCTCTGTCATCTCTAACTACCAGGAATTCTTCTTTCCAATGTGTCACCTATTTGCTCTCACTTATCATTTTTGTGAGCTGTCTTCAACGAGTAGTTTTCATTACCTTTCCTATCATTATAAATGACAGAATTAAGGATATAACGCTAGAAAATATACCCCTGTCCTTTCATTTCCAGGATAGGTGTCACGTAGCATTACATGAACAATCCATTTACATGTTGTAATACCCATTAATATTTACTCTCCTTACTTTTTTACTGTTTTGATGAAGAAATAAAGTATAGCCTATCACAACAAAAAAAATACTTTGGTAGCTTTTACAAAACCATTCACTTATTCTCATTCAAACACTGCATAATATAACCACTTTCTCTTTTGCCCACTGATTAAGAGGGAGTCGATTTTGTTGTTGTTGTTGTTGTTATGGTCAGGAACAATCACATGCTACCCCTCCATATGATCTCACCCAGCAACCTGCTCCAAGACACTCCCTGTTAAATGCACCTGCATAAGCGAATCCCACCTGCAACTCCAACTTCTGAGTTCAAGCACAGCCTCAGGCTGAGGGACCGGTGCTGAAAGGCTCCAGCCTGGAACTGCACCTCACCTTGTAAACTCAAAGCAGCTGATTTAAGACTGACTGCTCACACTAAGTATTTTGAATAATATATAACAGTATCAGTGGCCTGCCATTTTTAGATTATCCTGAGCTTAATACAGGTGACTAACACCTAAGTTCTGCCAGAATTTTCTCCTTCATTAAGGTTGATATATTATTATTTTTTCCAAAAGTCATGTAGCAGATAGACATTTAAGTGCACAGAAAGTTTCACTGACTGGAAAAGGAAGAAATCTCATTAAAATTTTCAGAGCCAGGATGTGTCAAATGAAGTACAGATATGCTACCACTGGACCCAGGCAAAAAATTACTTATACTGTTCTCATAATATTAATGTGATAAATTTTTAGTCTTGTTACTTTTAACATAAAATGAATGTATAGAAATGTAATATACATTTTTAATTTAAACATTAATTTCTCCACACACATTCCTTCCCTCTCCAGTAACAGTATCACATTTTATCAGGAGAATACTAGATCACATCTTCTCTAGCTTTAGTGAAAATGTACTTTTCTCTATTTTTATATCTTGTACAAACATCAGCAGTATTTAGATATAGTGGCTTAGAAACTGGATCATGGTAAGTGTCTACATGCACATGCACATTAATCTCCCCTGACTTCAGGGAGTGTTCCTTTGCTTTCTGCAAGCAGTTCATAACCAGGAAGCAAATGGCCCCCTCAATTTGCGTCTCACTTCCCTCCAAGATTAATGGAGGAGCTTCCCAACTACTGCTGCTGCTCCATCATGCAGTCCTGTCTGCACAGGTGCTCTTGGGACATGGTCATCTTTGCCTCCTCATGCCTTCCTTTCCTGACCTTCTGCTTTTTGCCCTTCTCTGTCCTTCACTTGCTGTGGGTGGATCCATCGTGCAGCAAGCACTAGGAGCAGAGCACACTGGAGCTTTCCGGGAGCAACCAGGGAGACATAATGGAAACAAGGAAAGGATTCCTTCATACAGCATTCATTAGAACCTTCCTTATCTTCTCACTTTCCCTTCTCCGTGTTTGCTGAATATATTTTTACCATATTAATGCATAAATACAGAGGGAAAGGAAGGTGGCCAAATGTCCAGAAGATTTCTCGTATTCTGTGAAAACACTACATGTCCTACTCCTGTCCTCAGGCTGCAGTAAGGAAAGCTAAAATCAAATTCAGGTTCAAAGCTCTTTCTGCCATAGAACATTCAGTGACTTTAATTCCAGCTGACTTAGCATGGAAAGTGTACATGTGAAAAAGACATTGTTCTCCCTTCATGAGAGAACAGAGCAACCCTATTTCAACAATCAGCCAAAAGAAGCTGGCCTAAATTTTGAGCTAAAACTGCCATCATTTTGATCCTTCCTTCTTTCGAGAGAACAAAAAGAAAAAAAAATGTAGTTGCAAAAATCTCTTTATTAAGGATAGAGAGAAATAGTCAGTTATTGGTCACAAAAACTCTCAATAAATTAATTACCCAGCCTCTGCAATGTGTTAAGCTTGTTCAGTTTCTAAAAACAACAAAATATTAGCAAGGGTACAGCAGTCCTTAAAAGCTCTATAATGGATAGTGTTTGGTGTTTGGCTAACCCTTACACACAGTCCTTCACCCCAATCATTTTCCCTACATACTTACTTTTAATGTATAATGATACCAACTGTCCAAACCCACACTCCTCAATAGCCCAATCATCCAGAGTAAAAACCCACATCACTTATAATATCCTGTGTAATCCCAAATTTTCCATGTTTTAAATCCAGTACCTTGCAATACCATCACATTAACATGCATGTAAATCTTTGAAATCAACTTGTGTTAAGTTTTATATATTTATAAATTTAAAAAGACACAGTTCTGCTGTTGATTCTGAACATTGGATTACAGCTTCTAACCTTTCTGTAGGAGAAATCTAATTATACATCAGATCACATTCAAAACACAAGCCCCATTTAGCTTCCTTTAAAGGCATTTCAGGCTTAATATCTCTGCCTGAAAGATCATTTAAAATTAACTCAGCTATACAACCACTTATGTTAACCTTGTTTGCTGTTAAACCAAACCTGACAGAAACTCAGTAATCCCCAATTACCACTTTCTAACACGGATAATATAATGACTCAAAAGTAATCCAACTGAATTTCTGATTCAGAACAAAATTATAGGATTGCAAATGTATTTTTTCTCCATGAAAATAAAAAATGCTGCTACAAATTTTGTATTGTATTCCTTGTAGAAGAACTTGAAGTATTCCTCATTTACCATTGTTTTTTGTTAATATGCTATGCCTATATTTATTTAATAACATGGGGTTTTATACAACTAGAAAAAAATCAAGACCTTTATGTGCCAATCATAAACCAAAATAACATCAAGAAATCTTCTCAATTTCAACATATGCAGGATCAAGCCCTGAACTGACATTATCCATCACTGTGTGTGTATAACACAAAATTAATTTGATATTTTAAGTTTGTACTTGTGGTTGTATTTACTCTTAAAATCCCCTGGGAGCATAAAATGTTCATAGAATGAGTAAGATGTGCCACTGCATATGGCAGAGTAATTGCATGGGAGCCAGGATTCTCTATAAACATTTTTTTCAGGAGATTTTGCTGAAAAGTATGAAAAGTCAGACTCAGTAAAACTCCTTGAAACAGCTCAGAGAAGCACAGATTCATTCCCGTTCTAGTTACGGGGTAAATAATGCACCTTTCTGACCTCTCTGTGTGTAAAATGCCAGCCCTCGGTGCAGGGATGCAGCAGCGACCTGCTGCTGCCTTCTTGTCCCCAGCCCGCCACCAGCACTTGGAGCACCCGTGACACTTTGCCAATATTAACAAATGGCTCAGACATAAATTATTGCACATGCCTGCCTAAAAACCACGCTTCCTAGGGACATACCTACCATGAAAAGTTGTGGTCCTGCAACTCAAAGAGATATTGATTCATTCTCTCCTTTACTCAAAACCATTCTCAGCACCATACCTGAAGAGGGGAACTCTTCTTTTTTTCCTGAAAAAAGCTGCATTTTCTCAACTTTTAGTTTCTGATAAACACACTCACTGTGATAGTTTATAGTATAGACACACTAATAAAAACACTGGAATTAAAGTCATGCAGGGGAGGCAGTTCACCCATATTCACACTAAAACCAATCCTACTTCCATTACATTGCCTGTAACCCATACGTACATACGGAATAAGTACACATAAATTAACTAAAACCCTATGCAATCTGTATCTGTGTTTCAGTTGCTTTGGGGGTGGGATTAAACCAGAGCTAGAAGGCTAAATATCACAGTGAAAGAGCTGAGTTGATTTCCAGCTGGAGTTGTGGACTAATTCATTAACCAGCTACAGGGAGAGCAAAAATATCCTCATTCAAAATTGCCAAAATTATGTTTTCCAAAGCTTTTACTTATTTGTGTCAATTATTTTAGATCTGCTATCACATTGCAGACCTTTTGTTATGGATGAACACCTTTCCTCTCACTTGCTAGCATTATGAAAATAAAACCAGTGGGAAAAAAAAAAAGTTTTCCCATATTTTGCATCCCCCCTTTTTTTTCCATCCCTTTCACCTTCCCAAGGCAGTTGTCGACATCATCCCCTGGCTGCTGAACCAGGATGAACTCCAAGTGTGTCTCTGGCATGATGAGCAACCCAGCCCTTCACTGTTCCATCCTCCTTATTGTCATGCTGGTTTCCATCTGACCTTTTGGACAGACAGAGAGCCCTGCCTAGTGGGAACCACAGTGCACGTACGTAACTCTGCTAGCAGACATACCGAGAGATGGGCCAGCAGAAAGTCATCAGATACATCCACCCCAGTTGGAGAAACTGAAGCAGTTTCACAAACCCTCTGGCATGCCCACAGATGTCATTTTCCCAGGCTTTATTTCATAGCTGCAATTTTCCAGACTCCTCAGATCATCACTTAGAATCACAATGGAAATATCTGCCACCTTCAGGTAGTAGACCAAGACAACTAGATCCCTCACTTGCCGAATGGTGGCATCAATAACATGAAGCAGTACGACCTCCAAAAGGTGAATCCTTTTGTCCAGCAAAGCACCAAGCTCAAAAGCTTTCCAGAGCTCAGTGACCTGCAGTCACACGGATTCCCACAGCATTCCTGGTGATTACTCACCTGCAGGACCAAAACAGCACAATGATTCTCTAGTCTTGTGAAGAGACACATCTTACGTGGAAATAAATGCCAGCCCTCCTGTTTTATCAGAGGGCAGGATCCCACTGAAGCCATTTAAGAGCAGGATTCTTTCTCAAGCAGCCTTACAGATAATGACTGTTGGCAAGTTTCTGGTACAAATTATGTTAGAGGAAATTAACAGCATCACAACACTGTAATTAAAGGAAAATAAACAAACAGAAATCCCTAACAGGGCAGCTAAACATACAAATCCAGAAAATCTATCTTATATTGTTGAGAAAGGATAATGCATAAGATTTCAAATGAAACCTGAAAATGACACTTGTCCTTCATAGGAAACTAATCACTTCACTAAGCCAACAGCTGAGGTAAACTGGTTAACTAGCCTAGTCACTCACTCACTCACTTATGCACAAAAATTGTAACAGCAGAGAATGGGATATTAGTTTAATATTCAGATATTAAGATAATACTAGATTAGGAATTAATATTAGCTAATATTGAGATATTAATTTTGATCACTAATTGACATTTCAAGAATGCAGCACTCTGCATTTGTAATCCAGCAAAAGTTGCAATTGATTTCTGTGGAGCTTTTTCTCTTCTGGAAAGACAAAAAGTGATTTATATGTGTCTTATTACTAAGATCCGATTTATTTCAACTAGAAATCTGGATCCTGAAAGTGGCCCCAGTGTTGCTATGATGAACCTCTAAAATATCTAGTACAACACCATCCCACAGTGAATAACACATAATTGTCCTTCTTAATGAACACCTACCTGCTATGAGAATAAGGAATGTGGAAGCAAGTTCTGAGTTGAAGTCTGTGTGTTATCCCAGGCATGTGTGCAAATCAAAGATGTGCTCCATAAAAAGAAAGGTGTTCTATTAACTGCTTGAATACATGTGCTATAGCAGCATGGTTTGTACTTAACCAGCATTGTTTGTGTTTCAGTAATACAGAAAAGACAGTCACTTTACAGAGTCCAGCAAACACACACAAGGTTTTATGTTTGGAGCACAGTTGCATTTTCCTTCTAATTGAAATTCTATGACTAAATCACAGTGATGCTTCCATGCTGGAGGTCCTAGCAACTAGTATTCACTAACTTTAGCCAGATTACTTACTAACAAAATCTAAATAAAATCTCAGGACCAAATCCTGCTGGAGTAAAACAGCCTTAGAAAATGCAATCAATTTAACAGATTGATTTACACAAGCTAAAATTCTACCCTGAACAGTCACTGTGCACTTCTGCTCCCTGTGAATTTTAAGAATGCTTCAAGAAACTAAAGAAAGTGCTTCAAGAAACTAAAGAAAGTACTCCAAGAAGCTCATTATGATTCACCCAAACTCTCTCATCTGCTCTTTACCTTTGAAGTTCGCTGCCTGAGTGGTGAAGCTGAACTTTCTCTCATTCAGTCAGCATATGCATATCACAGTTACTGGGAATCCTCCTGTCAGGAGCATGAGACAGATTTGTAATGGGATTTGTGAGGAAATCCAGCCACTCTGTCTGATCCAACACCCAGATTGCTGTCAGGAGATCCAGCCACTACATTTCAATCTTCAGATGTCCCAAAACCCCAGGATACATTCCTATTTTCTGCAGAGCTTGATGGAGCTGGAGCCCAGGCCACACTTGTTCTAGCAACCGAACAGAGCCCAGACATAGGCTCAAGCATTAGTGGTGCTATCAATGCTGGCTTTTTCACAATACTTCCCAGCACAATTTTGACTTATGACACCCACCATTCTCTCAATGTCCAGTTACAGTTTTGGGAACAACAATGTCTGAGCAGTTTGCCCTGCAGGTAGTTTGCAGTTCCATACAAGGGTAGGATTTCAAAGCCAGTTAAAAAAAGGGGGCTTTTACCTTTCGTTACTGAAGAGCTCATCAATGCTGTTAAACTCTCTTGGAACTGAAACTGCATTGATGGTAATGTTTCTGCCCTATCCTAGCTCCCAGACCCTCTTCAAGAAATATTTGGGGCAGTACTACTTGTTCAACACCCCAAACATACTGGAAACAATGCTCGCAGTTTCATAGGTTAGCTGATTTAGCTCCAATGCCTGGCCCGTTCCCTGGAGTTGTTTACTAATACACACGCACTGCCTTTCAGGATCTGAGCCTCAGTGCTTTCTGTTGCAAACTCATTTATTCTGCAATTAACCTCCCTGTTCACATTTACTATCTCCCTTCCATTCCTCTCGCCAGTCACTTCTGAAAACTGAGTCCTCTCCACGCCTGCCAGCTGTAATGCCTACAAGTCTTTGTTCACTGTCCTTCAGAGCAGAGGCAAGGATTCACTTTTTTATTGTTTGTTCTCCTCACTGTGAAGTAGTGTACAATTGCAGTACTGAATCACTGTATTTGAGGGCTCATTCTTAATATGCAGATCTTATCAAAATATATTAGTACCATCTAGTAGAAAATTGACACCTTTATGTTTCTTCAGATACCACATATCCTTTTTAACTCTGTGAGAGATTTGAACCCTACAATTTATCCTATGGTATGCTGTAATCAAGAGCATCAATCTTTTAAAGGCTGTCTAATGCCTAATGCCTGCAGTCACCATCCTTATTAGCCAGAGGTTAGAAGAATAAACATAGAGAAGTACCTTAACGCTGACAGAAAGGAACAGTTTCTTTTGTACCATATAACTTGAGCAGACAAGTTTTTTTTTGTAGGAAGATGCTCAGAAGTCTTTAAGTGTTTAAAACACTTCAGCATAAGGTGCTAAAATTACTTAATCAGTTCTTACTCTTAAAAGGCCATCAGGAAGCTCATTAGGGTTTCTATAATGGCTCCCAGGCAAGCAGAAGGTCAAGATCTGAACTTTACCTGAGCAGACATAAGAAGAAAGGCTGTCAGTGATTCATCACATTCATGGTGATCTCACCTGCTGATTATTTTGCTAAGTTTGGGGGCATGATTTGGGGTGGCTTGGGGTGCTGCTGAGTTTTGGATTATTTTTAATTTTTCAAGGTTATTGTATTGCCTGGTACAATAATAAATCACAGCAATTAAAATAGTTTTTTAAATTACATATTTCAAGCACTTTTTAAATCATAATTTTGTTCTTCAAAAAGTGCTAGTCAGAGCATCAGGAAAATAATATTACTACAAGACATATTTTAGAAAATTCTTGGGATAAGGAACTGTATTTCAGTAGAGGGAAAATGTGTTCAAGGTCCTTATAACTGAAGTTTACAGATTAACTCCAGATTTAAAATGAAAGGCCTTGAAAACTGTTTTTCTACTGGAATATTTCTAAGTGCACATATTCAGTAAGCCTCATTTGCTAAGAACAAGTCTTCAAGAATATGCATTGGAAACAAAACATTTTTCCTGTAGATGCCTTTGGTTTTTATTGACTGTAAAGATTATGCAGGGTCTGTTAAGTCATTCTGTAAACTTGTTTAAATCCCTTTCAAGGAAAGGAATTTTCTAACTTCTTCCAATTTGCTGTTTATAATGATCTTTACTGATGAAAGCTGTCATGTATGCAAATCAACATAAATATTTAAAGACTGATTCCACAACCCACATTTATCAGATTCAATCACCTACAACGTCAGTGATTCATAAGGTGAAGAAATAACAATATAAAGAGCAGATAGCTGTCAAAAGAAAAAAAAACCAACAATGAATTTATTTGCTCTATTATCCTTTCCCCATTAGAAGTAATAACATGGCATATGGATACAACCCTCTACTTCAACTCGTCATATCTGCTTTATATAATAAAAAGCCCAGTACTGTCAAGACTTTTTTTTAACTTCACAGAATGAAACCTTGTTCCCCAATAATAAGAAGACAGCTCTAACCCTGTGCCGCACAGATTTATTAACCTAGCCAAAATGAAAGGCGTATCTTTCTCCACCAACTGTTATCATTTTCAAATAAGACATGTACTCTAGGGAATAAATTTGAAGGCCATTTTTTATTTATTTTGCAGGAAGGGTTTACTTTTGAGATGAACAACCACAATATTGGATCTGTATTTTTTTAACTTATAAAAGACACTTATTATAATGCTAAGCAACAAAACATATCTATTGTACAGTATATATACACAGTAAGAATCTCCTGTTGTACATGGTATACAATACACTGGTTATAAACAGGTCTTCAGCAGGAAACAAAGTATAAAATCAGCAAGTTTACATATTCAGTACTTATTTCAATGTCATTTTTGTTTTATAGGATATGAATACATCTGCATAAAAGAGCACACATCTGTGATTTTTCCATTATTAGTCACCACAAAAATTTATCACTCACTCCCAAAAAAAGAACTTTTTAAAAGTGATGCTTATTTGTGAATAAGCAGTGTCTCCAACATTGTTCCTTATATTGCCTCTTTTCCACATTTAATAGCCAAGGATGTATTTATCATTCAAATGAAAATTGAAATCCTTGTATGTAGTACCAACCTGATCTTTCTCCATTTGTCTGACTAAACTATTTTTTATATGGGTTTTGCTATCTTCTCTTTAAAGTGAAATAAGTGTATATTGAAACATCAAAGAAGGGAAAAAATGCTAGTGTCCATCCTGTAGATGTATACAACAAAGCAGCCTTGGACTTCTCTACAGGAAGAGCAGTAGTACAGCTTTGTAAGGACAGCAATTAAGCATTCAGACAGCTTGGAGAAGCTGCATATGTATTCAGTGACATTTATGGGATGTGTATTTATTATTTGGTACACACAAACTACTTGCATGCACATCACATTGTGAGTTTGTTTTCCACAGGGACCTACATGACTGGTTTTTTTTAGTTTCCTTTTCTGAACTAGTCCTCAATAGTGATGTGACACTGTCTGATCCATGCCCATCAGGCCAGGCAGTCACTCTCTGTGCCAAGGTGACCATACGCCTCTCAGCTGCTGTTTGGCACAGACCTGTGGCCACGGGGGTTGTGGGAATCCTGGATATTGTGATCCTACACGTTGTAATGCCTCCCAGTACAGAGGAGCCATCAGGGCAGCATCTGGAAGTAAGCAGTGTCTTTCCCACACTGAGAAATCCTTGTTATCATCCAGTCCATCAACCACTTGCCTTAGCCAGCATTTGGACCACAATATTCAGCAAGCAACCAATGCAAGGATCCTGCAGATTCTTTCTCTGTCAAACTGTAATGCATCACCTGAAGCTTCTTGCAGTCACGGACAAGGGCTCAAGAGCAGGCTCAATACATCAAGATCATAATTCGGTTTTTCAGCGTCTAACGAAGGGTGGTATAAATGTACACATTCTGCTTCTTGTTAGATCTCCCAATAAAATCTGTGGTCAGAGGTTACATACCTCACAGAAGTCATAATTAAACTGAAGATGTAATGATTAGCACAGAAAAATGAAGATTGGTTTAGATGAACAACTTGTACTGGTCACTTTTGGAACCCACAAAACTAATAAAATTAGAACTATAAATATCTGAATATGAAAACCTTTCTTTGAAAAAATACTCAGAACACCTTAATAACTATAAGAATTTGCATTTCCAGCAGATCCTCTGATCACAGTATTCTTACAGATTTCATTTATAATTTTAACCCCAAAATACAATCTAGCAAATATTTTGCAATCAAAGGGTGTATTTTAGGGAGTCTCTTACACTTTTTAATCTAGTTTCACAAGCCTTCCTCACATGTTGCAGTCTAAGTTGGAAATGAGGGCTGCAGATTTACAGCTGATTACAACTGAGAATGTTCTCAAAGACACCAAATACAGCTCTCCAGTTCAGTCTGAGCAGAATATTGATAGAATATTTCTGTTGACACAAAAGCACTAAATCTGTTTTAGAATGTGTTCCAGGGAAAACATCAATTGAAAAATTGATATCAACTAGAGTTGATTAATGTATGAATTGTTTCAGAGCTGCATGCAATCTCCCAGCAATAGTTCTACTTCTTCACTTGAACCAGCTTGCCAATTATCATTATGCATAACTATGAAACTGGGACAAAATTTTGATGATGTTTACATCTTATCTAGTATGCACATAAATTTAGTCTAGTATTTGAAAAAAAAAGAAAAAATATAACGCTGTCATTATAGTGCCTTGTGACTGTGCAGTGGAGAGCATTTTCTGGTATGTGTACCTACCCCATGACAAATCATGACATTTGTGCACTGCAGTTGATTGTACAAGACAAGCAGTGATATGTGCCCAGATAAAATACAGAAATGCAGGACTGAACTCTAGATATCTGGCTCTAATACTGCAGTAGCTGCCATGTCACCTATGCAGATTATCAACATAAATCATTTTAATACTGTTCATTCAGAGTTTGGAAGGTTCAAAGGCTAAGTGCAAAGCATGTTGAATCTTCGAAAAATGGTGCTTACAACTGTCAATGTGGATGCTAAAAAATTCTTTTAAAGGATATTCTTATTGCTATTCAAAAATGTTTGCATGCATAGACTGCTGCACGCACATATGTTTGCAAAATGGCTTATTTTCCAGTGAAGACTGCTTAATTCTGGGGAGGGTCAAACTGGATTTTAATGGTACTGCATGTTATGTTGGGAATTCTGGTTCCTGCAAGTAAATGCATGTACTTCTCTTTGACATTAACTTGATGTTGCAATAAATTTAATTTGACCTCTTATGTAAATTATTCCTAATCCATGATTCTTTTTTTTACCACTGTAGGTGTACAAAACTTACACAGTAAGATCCTAACTCTCGAGCTCTGGAAGAGGGTCTACAGCTTCTGCTCTGTTTTGTAACAAATGTGATGCTCGGTCTTTCAGAGAGAAGACCTTGAGGGCACCGTGGAAGGTATGTCCATGCTAGAAGCCAGGGTTATACAGGTGGATAGACACATAAAGCAGTAAAACTAAACTTCTCACAGTGTACCACAGTGGCATTTTAAAATAAAAGTATTTCAGCAGGCAGAAAAAAACATTTTAAATGTCTATTTTTTTCCACAGAAAAGTCAACATTTTCCCCAGGACAAGTGAGTAAAATTATATTTGCAGGTAATAACTGAGTCTTCTGAAGTGATCAGTTGTGATATACTAACAAGACTTAACAAAGGTTCTTCATGTTAAATGCAAAAACCAAAAACAACAACCAAAAAAACCAACAAAACAAACAAAAACAACAATAACAACAACAATCAAAAAACTCAAACCAATCCCCAAACAGAAAAGCCCCAAGCATTACAGCCAAAGGCTATACAGTCCACTAGAAAAACCCAAGTAGGAAAGGATGTCTACATTTGGCCAGCCTTTAAAAGCTTTCTTTTCCTTCTCCATTTAGGTACCTTCCACAGGGAACTACTGCAATACTGTGGTAGATTCAGAAGACAAGATTTTTTTTGACCATGGTTTTTTTTTCAAGGAATTTAATCTCACATGCAAGCATTTGTATAAACAAAGTTACTCAGTTTATTTAGTTGTAAAGTGGTCAAAACAAAACATTCATTTAGGCAGAAGAAGGAACTGGAGCAGCAAAACAGCAAAACTCCCCAGCAAAGCCAGGCAAGTGCCTACCATGGACAGCACATGTGGGCAAGAGTCAAGAAAACAGGGTTGAAGAGGCAGAGGGACAGCCTTTAATGCATAGAGCCTGGTTAACAGCTCAAACCACCATCCAAGGGAGCACCTGTTTCACAATCACTAGGTCCCTACACGCATTTTCAAATTTGTACACAGCGCAGAATTTAAAAAAAAATAAAAGAAAACCCACTAAACTGCTATGCTCTGGGTGAGTAAAAGGCGTATGAACTGAAAGTGAGAATGTAAATGGATGTAACAGCAATAGTTCTGGAACTAATGGACAAACAAGCATTGCCACATGCAAAATAACAGAGAAATTGATCTGGATTTACAAACTCAATTGAGGGACCAATAAAAATATTAGAATTCTGGAAAGGTGCTGTCAGACATAAAGCACCTGCTTAACATTACTGCTAATTGTAGGTGAAGGAAATGGCCCCAGCAGAAACTGGTTGATGATGATTAAATTTAATTTCAATGCTATATACAAAGTGCTACCCACTCACTGAATTGAATCAAAATATGCTCAGAAGTGATAAATTCCACAAAACCAGGTTTAGCAAGGCTAAGGCTACATGCAGCAAAGGCCACATGCGGCAAAAAGCACACTCCCATTTTCTGAAAGTCCTTTCTGTCTCTCACATGTTGCAGACTTGCCCAAAAAGCATCGTAATAGGAACCATGAAATCAGGAAATAAGGTAGCTGTAAGGTTGAGTGTGGGCTGCAGAAATGCTTACATTCTCCAGCACAGTGGAGGCAGAAGGGTTGGTAGGAAACACACTCAGCCCACTCTGAGACACAAAGTGCCAGGAATCAATGAGATCAGAAACAGTTAAGCAGGAGCGCCTTGCCCTTGGTTTGTGTAAGTCAGATACCTCTGTAAGCCAGCTCCAAGCTTTCAGAAGAGTGCACAGAATCCCCCCTGGCAGGCAGCCACTTCTGCTGGAGGCAGCTGCCAGAGACTTTTGGCACGGAAAAGCAAAAGTACGATTTTCCATCTTCTTTACGATTTCTCCCTTTTTTCTTTTCATGAAAGTTTGTTAGTGCAGTTGGATTTTTTCCCCCTCTTTCCTTTTGTAGAAGGACTATTTATTAGAGTTGCTGGTTTATTATTGGTCCCTTTAGACTGTATTTCCTAACTTCAATTTTACTTTCCATGCATTTTCCTTGTAATGCCCCAGCATACCCTTCCTCTCTGCTTTCAGTGCTGTTGAGAGTGCGGTCACGGTGCTAAAGGATGACTTGCTTATAGTCAGAAACCCACAAGTTATTTGGTCCTTCAGTAATCACCTAGATATATGGTGGATCCTCCTTTAACCTTCTATCACCTAAACCATATTTCACAGGGTGCACATCCACCATGTCTAGCCTTTAAATTGCTTTCTGACAACTGTGCTTGGCACATGTCTCTCCTCGCTGGTGGCAAACACAACACTGTCACTTTGTGGCAGACTTGGTTATGCTACTGTTTCTAGCATTGATCTCAGGCAGACAGAGACAGCTGCCATGCCATGGCCCTCCTATTCTCTATTTACAGTCATTAAGCCCTCAGGCTCACTTAAGTTTTCAAAGTTTCCAAGTGCCTAGTGTTGTTATCTGCTCCAGAGAGTGCTAAGGTGCTGCTCAGTCCTGGTTATATTTGCTTTAGCGCTAAAACAGCTTGCTTATGGCTCAGTATCAACTAAACCATCATTATTTTCAAGTACCTGCAATGTACTTAATTAGAGCTACTGGAGCCTCTGGACATGGGGTGAGAGCTGTGCCTTTTTAAAGGTAAGTCCATGTAACAGAAAAGAAGCCTTTCCCACCCCCAACAACCCAAAGAACTCAGGCAAGCACCAAGTGAAACAGAGCAGCTGCTTGACAGCTTTATTTGAAAACAGCTTAGAGAAGTACATGAAAAATACTGTATTCAGCTGAAGCTGCAGGGAACAACGGAAGAAAAATAATTAGCCAAGTCAGAAATTGGCTAAGGCACTGGGTCTTCTGAGCCTTCTATTTCCTTCAAAATGAAAAGGGATCTTTAGATTCTGAGTAGTAAACGAGACTTTGTTTATATCTTATCTTAAAAAGCCACACGCAGAACAGTGGCACCCTAATAACATCCTTGGCTTAGAAATGATTCAGAAGCAAGGGGGCCATCTGCTGAATTCCCAGTACCATTTTCTGCTGTATCCTGGAAGTTTCTTTAGAAATTTCATAGGCAAGTCCTTTTCAGTGTCAGCTTTGCCAGGCTTGTGAAGCGTGGCAGTAAACCTCTAAGCAGGTTGGGCAGCAGGTGAACATGACAGCATTATCTATCATGACTTCAAAAAGTAAAACCAGTACACTGATCAACATAATCTATTCAGGACTCAAAAATCCTGTAGACAATATCATCACTCTGATGTGTAGGTAATATCTCTGTATCATAATGCATTTCCTTAAATAGCAGTTTTCAGAGACAGAAAATTTGCTCATAATATGTTCCTGAATATAACTTTTCAGATAAAATATAAAAGCACAAAATCAGGTCTCTAAAATAAGCAGCTTCCTTCTTTGGCTTACTGTCCATTATCCTTAGTAATGTTGGCATCATGTTCAAACAGTATTTCCTTCCCCATGTAACTCCATCACACTCCACTGATAAAGGATTCACTGGTAACTGCTTCTAATTCCTCTCTTTCTGAATTCATCACCACTGACTTCACAATATTCATAGCTAGTCCCTTCTCCAATGTGTACAAGTGGGCAAAGGAAAGGTAAAATTTTTTAAGGGATTTTATGACAACATCACAAAAAACTCATTACACATCCAAATTAAGTTATCTTTGTCATCCTGCATATCTTGTTCTCATTAGAACTGCTACAGCTAACTAGGTCTCTCTGCATACCAAGAAGAAGGACCAGAATTGTTTCTGGCGGAATAATAGTGAAGTATGCTAAATAAATACTACACAAACACCAGACTGAAAAAATCCTTGTTCATAAAACCATAGAATTTGATAAAGGTATTTAAAATATTCACCACTGTTCTCATTTCTTAAAGTACAGCCTTAAGTCTACTGACATTTCATGGTCTGTTAATACAGAACACTTTAAATACAGGAAGGTACACGTTATCCATTAAAGGCTACACAGACTCATGCATAAGATCACTCATAGTGTACAAATATAAGATTGTTTAATAGTACAAATGATAAATTCAAATCTTTAAGGCTGTTTCCAATTCACCATTTTAAAAATGACTGCAAGATGTAACTTGTGTCTTACAAAGTTATAATCAGGAGGGATTAAATAAGAGCTCAGCATAGGGAATACAAAAAAATGCCAATTGCTTAAGACTTCTTTCCTGAGTGTAAGAAGTGGTCCCAAGTTTAACTCAATAGTTGGAGGGTTTATTTGCATTGTGTTGGGCATTTTTCATTTTTAAAACAATCTTACTACCTCAGTCATTATTAAATCTCAATATGCATGACTCCCACATCCATAATGCAAAATGTATCCAGGTGGTGTTGTTTGCTGTTCACTGTTCCCTATTTTATGCACTCTGATAAGCAAGAAGGATATGGCCTGGAAAGTTATAAATTTGTAGGCACGTGCAGATTACTCACTGCTTTCAGTATTTAATAGCAAACTATTACCCTCTGTGTCAACTATGTATCATTTATTTATCTCCCAATATCTGAATTTCCATATCAAAATATGAAAATAGCATATATAAACCAATAGTAAATTCAAAATATCAAACACATGAAAAAGTTACAGAGCTACAATTATCCAGCATAAACAGTGTCATGCACCTTTACTCCCATGAGCTGTCCAACACTCCCTCTCCAAAGGGCTTAGCCTATGACCTCAAAAACCTGACTAGCTTCAAAGAGTAGCCACTAAAAAAAGGCAAAAGAAAATAAAGAAAAAATTTTAAAAATAAATACATGTAGAGAAATAAAAGTTTTCCCTCAAGAATTCAGAATGAAAGTTAAGGATTGCTAAAATTCAGTCCTTTCTGTAGAAATGGTCCCAAAACATATAAAATGTACCAACTTCTGGTAATAACAAATTCAGGAAACAAGATGTTCTGTCATAGTGAAAAGCAATACAAAGTGCCCTTGCTACTTATTTTAAACTCTGGAAAGCTCACATGAAAGAACACTTCTATAGTGAAAGAGTCTTGAGTTTAATTTTCAACTTTGTAGCTTTTTTCCTTTTTCCACTAAACCCAAGACAGTTGGCTTAAGACTAAGATGCTTCAATTTAAAATAAAATCCTTTTAAAAAATACACCTTTAAAGAATAAGGAACATCAATTTTCAATGGTCTTCTCTGTTACTTACACATAAACAAAAATTACTTCCACTCAGTAGCAGAACTATGTTTAAAATGATTTGTTAGTGGAACTGTGTTTAAAAAGATGATTTGTATGAAGTATTTAGACAGAGAGGAGTGGTGTGCATACTCACTAGGCAGTTAGAAAGAAAGGGAAAGAAATTGGAAAGTGAAGGATTTGGAATATAACACTATTTGGAGGGTAATATCTTCCCGTGCTTCTGATACTACTTCACTTGAACATCAGTTGTTACAATTCTACTAAATAAAAAGTATTTACTATCAAGCTTGTTCCCATTTTAGATCTTTGAGGTCTTTTCCTTTCAACCTAATTTTATACAGAGATCTCTAAATGTTGCCTGCATTTCAAGGCGTTCCACATACGAAAGTGGAAAGTGGCTCAGCTCCATGGGTCAAAGAACACAAACACAGCTCAGCCAATGTCTGATCGATGATACCTGCGGCTCAGTTGTGTTATATTGCACATGACAGACACAGCAGTACAAGGGAAGAACCTGCAGGTGCTCTATCAGAGTGCTGACACACAACATAGGAGGGATTTTGGAAGTGTAGTGAAATATTTGTCATTTTCTGTCATTGAAAGTCAAGAAAGAGAAAGCAGACTTTAGTTCCTGAAAGGTATTTAGGATGCAGGTATGTTACGGGTCACAACCTGGCACTGCCGAAGCCGAGGGAGTCCCACCAGTGGGCTCAAGGTGTGCCTGGTACTCGTGCAAGGGCGGCACGGCGGGTGGCAGGTCCGTTGTCCCCCGTGTGTCACACACTGACACCCGGCACAGTGACAGGGAAAGTTCGGTCGCGCCTACGCAGGCGGTTACGATACCACAACCACCACGGAGAGGCGGAGGAGAGGCAGTCGGGCATCGCCACCGCCGCCTGGGCACCTCCGCTCGGCGGCTCCCCCGGCACCCGCTGCCCCCAGCCCCGGCGGGGGCTC
>WEIT01031003.1:1279-36207 GCA_013389985.1 Dryoscopus gambensis | reverse complement strand
TAATATATATTTTCTGTTGAAAATATATTTGTTATGTTCCATACAAATTTTTGTACTGTGTTGTCCTGCTCAAGTTATTTCACCAGCTGTAATCCAAAATGGAATTATAGATCCTGTAGATTTCTTTTATTGATTTCTTTTTTATTACTGCTACACATTTATAGTAACTTGATACACAGTTTAAGATATCATGCCACTGATATTTTTCTTCGTTTTTAAAGGTCAAGAGATTTATGTCTTCATCTGTAGGTAGTTTAAAAGTCTTTTCCTTGCCACAGCTCTGAAAGAATAGGATTTAGGTATCATCCTTTTATTCTGATGTATCACTGGAAAGATATGGCATCCTTCTTACGCTTTACTTAAGTGGGATAAGAAAGATTTGGTACTTTTGTCTGAATTCTGTTTCAGTTCCAGTAGAGAAATATCACTTAGAATTAATATGGGAATAGAGTCAACGTGAGACCAGCATTTGGTTTTCAGAAAATTCTGTTCATTCCTATGAAATAAATAAAAGTATCAGTGCAAAGTCAACATGGGAGATAATTCAAGAATGATTTTGACTAGTAAACTCTTTGAAAATTTGTTACTTAGAATTCTGTGTCTGAAATCCAGAGACTGATATTAAAATTACTTATTGAAGAAGAAGATGAGACCAAAAGGGCATGAGGTTACAAAAGTATAATTCAGAACACATCTCAAGACGTTTTTGTCCCAGAGCTACAGCTGAGACCAGTCAGGAAAGCAGTGCACAGACCTCTGGCACTGCCCGTGTAGAAACATGGATAAGCTGCACATGCTTTCCAAGGGAAGGTGCCAAGGGCCTCCCGAGCTCCCCTACTGCAAATGAAGGACTCTTAAGACACTCTTTGAAAACCAATTGTTTCAAATCTTCATATAATTAGTATTTACGCAACTCATTTGGCAAAAATATGCTACATACCATTCCAAGAACACAGAGCATGATTGTTTTTAAGGCTTATATAATTTTAGTGTTAGTTAAAGGAATATTTTAGCATGAAAACAACTGTGTATTGCTACAATTTTGCTTTGGCACATGTACTAAGCCTTAAAGCAATTATCAAGATGACCAAAGCCCTTGTAAAGAACAGGATGCTACTGTATTAGGCTGCTCAACAGCTGTTTGATTGTGCAGGTTAGATCTCTGCTTTACTCAAAGTGACAGTAAAGTATCATTATGCAGTGGATATGGATTTATTTACACTTTATGATGAGCTTTTAAAATTAAGTGGTTATTCACAGGATGCAGGAGTATTTTGTATTTTGAGGATTTAAAAGGCAGTGTGCTGATAAAGATGAGAGCTTTAGAGAGTGGTGAGGTTTTTTCCCTGAAATGGAAAAAGTTCTATTGCAGAAATAGTTCTGCCTTATTGAATTACAGGGTACCATCCTGATTTAAATTAAGGAACAATGTTAGGAAGTCTTCTGCCTGAAGAAGTTGTGCAGTATTAGTAGTACCACAGGAGGGTTTTTAATTTGTGTGTTCACAATTCATGAGAATATGGTGGTTTTAGCTGGGGTAGAATTGAATTTCTTCACGCTGGCTGTCATGGGGCTCTGTTTTGGATTTGTGCTGAACACAGGGTTGATAACAGAGAGATGTTTTTGTTGTTGCTGAGCAGGGCTTACACAGAGCCAAGGCCTTTTCTGCTTTTCGTACTGCCACACTGGTGAGGGGGCTGGGGTGCATGGGAGGCTGGGAGGAGACACAGCCAGGACAGGTGACCCAAAGTGACCAAAGGGATATTCCAGACCCTATGGCATCATGCACAGGATATAAAGTTTGGGGAAGAAGGAGGAATGGGGGGACGTTCGGAGTGATGGTGTTTGCCTTCCCAAGTCACTGTTACATGTGATAGGGCCATGCTCTCTTGGGGATGGCTGAACACCTGCCCATGGGAAGCAGTGACTGAATTCCTTGTTTTGTTTTACTTATGTGTGCAGCTTTTGGTTTTTTAAAAAACTGTCTTTATCTCAACATATGAGTTGTCTACCTTCTACACTTCCAAATCTCTCCCCAATCTCAGTGGTGGGGCAGAGAACCAGTGGCTGAGTGGGGCTTGGCTGCTGGCTGGGGTTAAACCATGACACTCTGTAACTGTGGTAGGACTTTAGATTGCGTTTTTTCCCCCCCAAAGTAGACTATTTGAGTTTCTATACTTATTCAAGCAGCATTAGAAAATACACATATTTATAAAATGAAGAAGTAGAAGTCTCAAAGGTAACCAATAACTCTTTAGTCTGTTTTCTTGAATTCTGTCAGGTAAAAGTTATGAATATGAATATTAATGAGATTAAAGTGGCTTTTGCATATGCTTTGCAAAACTGGAAAATCAAGGGTAGAAGCATTGTCTGTGATTCCTCCCACAGAAAAGGAATTACATTAAAGAGAGAAGCTCCAGAATAAAGAAATAACGGGGAAACGGCCGGTGCTGAAGAAGGACTGACTTTCCTACTGAAGAGTGTTCAATTTAACCAAAGCCCCTGATAAGTTGTCCTGAAGTGTTGTGTTGAGTAATCATTGGCACCTTTTGTTAGAAACATGCAGTTACCTAAATGATGCCTTATGTTAAATATAGTCAATTATGAATTTTCTTTCATAGTAGAGTGTCTCATGGGAAAAGCATGAGAGCTGGAAGACTGGCAAGTAAAGGCACAGAGGAACAAACCATAGTCTTCTTCAGTTTTAGTGTTTAAAATAGCAATATTGACGGAAACTGAGGAAATGCTGTTTTAACTAGAGAACAAGTAGTCTACCTGACCATTACTTTGAAAACAAGAACTGTGAAAATTTGAGTTTTGTGGACTGGGTAGCTGAATCTTCCCTAACCATCATAAGAAATAGTATGTATTTGCGCATATCTTGGAGAACCAGCTGTGCTTTGGAAATTATTTTTTGCCTCTCACTCCAATACCATCTGTATTTGCCTGCTCACTTGCATAAACAGAAATAAGATAGAGCTTGTAGACATTACCTACCTCTCCCCTCACATCTGGCAATTTGCAAAGGCATGCATTAGGCACAATTTTGAGGGAATATATTTAAATGGTTTTTAAGGAGGGGGTTTTTTTCTTTTTCTATTTTGAGTCTAAAGGAAGAAGGATCAGGAGAAGGAATATGGTCTGTAATTACATTTAAAAATAAGAGAGTTGTTTGCTAACAGCTTGTTAACAGTTTGCTAACTGCATTAGACTTCTTTCTGCAGCCCCAGACAGCAGCAAATCTAGGTCAGCTATTGTCTCCAGCCAAAAGGTATGGACAGATACAGATGGCTCCTAGAGGACACTGATGGCATGCACCTGTTCCAGAAAGCTGTTCCAGGTGCTCTGGGGGGAGTGGGATAAAGTGGGAAGCAGAGACATGTCTCCAGCAAGGGCGGGGAATATACCTTATGTACCCCAGCAACCTGGATGCGGCGCATGAGGGTGGTTTGCAGAGAGTCAAGACCCACCAGATAGTAGCAAAACAGTGTGTGTTTCCAGGGTAGGGTCACCCACAGATTTCTTGGCTCATGCATAGTGGAGCATTCTACTCATACCTGCCACAGTTACGTTTTAGCTGGTGAAAAATGCTTCATTTCCCACAGTAAGTTTTGTGTTTAGTCTCGGGGATAATGAGGATATCTATGTGAGAAAGCAAAATTAACTGTGAAAATCACAATTCTACCCTGACAAATATATCTTCACAAAAGGCTGGAACTGGGAATAGCATTTTGCTGAGTCCGTGTGTTGAAAAACTGTTGACTTGTGAGGAATCCGGGGCAGGAGTCATTGCTAAACATTTAACTTAAGCAAGAGATTTCTTAGATTTCTTGCTTTTACTTCAGAAAGATTTCTTCTGCATCCTAGTAAATATATATTTAGCAACAGCATCTGCCACATCAAGATACATTTTTACATGTTTACAGTATTTTTAACATTGGAATTTTAATGCAATGCTGTCTGATTGCATAGTACTTCACCATACTAAAAAAAACCCCAACACACCAAAACAAAAACAAAAAACTAATTAAAAGGAAAGTCTAAGCTTTCCATCCTTAGCAATTATCATTTATGTCAGCAAAAAGATCACCAGCCCCATAATAATTCACCCTGTGTTCCCGTTTTGTGATATGAAGTGCTTGGAAAGGGATCATTCTGCAATAAATATCAAACGCGTGTTTTATCTAAATATCTCAACATATTCTACTGACAAAATTTAGTTAGGGATAATTTATACTCTTCAGTAGCCAAAGTAATCTATGGGTTCTTTTAAATTGCCTTTGTTTCTGAAATAAACTCAGTTGGCTGTGAAGCATGAAGCAGAATTTAAAGCAATATTTCATAAATCTGTCACTGAAGATTAAAGCAATCTTTAATTCACAAATGCTGTAACCAGCTCTGTATGTTTACTTTGCAGAGCTTTGAAAATTCAAGCATCTCTCATGCCTCTAACCAGAATTTCTCACAACCTCACAGAAGAAGAGCAGCCAGAAACTCTCAGTGCATCTTCTGTAAGTCTCCACTTCCTGGCATTTTTCAGTACAGCCGAACTCAGTAACATACAAGGGTAGCCTACAAACACAGGAAAGGGAACACAGACCTCTTCTTCTTCCTACCCATAACTGGCAGCTAGAAACTGTCCCATGTTCCATACACACTGACTGAAGGTAAATATGGACCACTCCCACCATGAACAGTCAGCCCAGCCTTTCTTGCTCACCCATTAAACGCCCAGCTCCCCCAGACTCTCACGATTGCAATGATCTTCCCTCTACCTTTTCTTTTGTCTTGCTCGTGCCCTCTGGGGACATCGGTATTAAGGCCATTTTTTCTGGCTGAGCTTTAGCTCTTGGTTTCCTACCACTGGTCCACCTCCCTGCCCAGATACAAGTTAGATCCTCCTTCCCATGCCCTCATGGATTATCAACACCTTGTTTATGTATCCTATTGATGAGAAACATTATGATGATGTTGACTTCTAAGAAGAGATGGTTGTTGTTTTCAGTGAAACAGAAGGCAACTTCTTTCAGTTTAGTGTTGATGTAAAGCAATTTAAAGAAAACAAAACATAATCAACATATTTAAATGGAAGAAAATAATTTTGACTAGACTATGCTTCCAAGTAGACATGTTAATAAAGTAAAAGGCTAGGCTGACAAGTCAATTTAAACAGTATTTACAAACCCAGGCTCAGCAGTTCATTGGCTGTGAATCTTCTCCAGCATATAAACACCTACCCTATACAGACCACCAGTTTCACCCTTCTGTATCCCATTGCTGGAACAGCCTTTGCCATTAGTCTATGTGATGTTCTTGGTGTGATGTCTTTCTATTTAACCCTTGCATTTTGATAGAAGAGTTAAATACTGTTTTAGACAAAGAATAAAAGAGAATGATTCCTTCATCATCCACTTACAAGGTGAACTGAGGAAAAACTCAGTCTGCACAAGCAGTGTATGTGTTGTAATTACTGAACACACAGGCTTCTGTTGCTTGAATGCTTCTTAAATCTTCTTCTGAATTTAACCTAAAAAGCCCAAATGAACCTTTTCAATATTTTTTATTCTGCCTCTGTTTTTCTTCTCTTCCCAAAATATTTGCTGAAATTGATGCTTAACTTTGTAAATCAATAAACTTTGGATCCAAAGAAAAAACATTGTGCCCACCTGCATTTCTGAAACATGCTTTTATGGTTTTATGTTACCACTTACACTACCATCACAATTCCCTGTATTTTCCAGGGAAATATCTCACTGAATACATCCCTTAGTCTTTTGTCTAAATTTGGTCACAGTGCATAGGAAAGTAACTTTATTTAGATTAAGTTGCTGGCATGCCAATATCATTGCCATTCAGTGTGATCTCATTGTTTCCTTGCTGTCTCACTTGTGTGGCTGTGTTATATGGAAATGGAAGGAACTTCAGAGCAAGAACTCTTATTTATTCTGTACTTGCACATCACCTCAAATTATGTGACATGCTCAGGAATAGACAATAATAGAATAAGCAACTAAACTGGGTTTGACAGATGATATTAAGTCATTGTAGACTGCACTTAATTAATGAAAGCCACTGAATGTATGCCACAGTTCTGTGAAATAGGTTATAAGTTTATTAAAGTTCAAACATAATTGCTAATATTTGTTCACAAGAGTCTTGTCTTGTTACGTAGGAGAATATACCAACCCCCAGTCTCACTAAAACCTCCTTTCAAGCAGATGTGGAGAACAGTAAGGTTTTCCTGAGCCTCCTTTTCTCCAGGCTAAACAACCCCAGTACCCTCAGGTGCTTCTCACAGAACTTGTGCTCCAGACCCTTCTCCAGCCCTGTTGCCCTTCTCTGGACACACTCCAGCGCCTCAATGTCCTTCCTGAATTGAGGAGCACAAAACTGAATGCTGTACTCAAGGTGTGACCTCAGCAGTGCCGAGTATAGGGGAATAATCACTGTCCTGGTCCTGCTGGCCTCACTATTGCTAATACAGGATGACATTGGCCTTGTTGACCACCTAGGCACAGACTGGCTCATTTTCAGCCACTGTTGACCAGCGCCCCCAGGTCCTTTTGGGCCAATCCCCAGGGCCGATTTCCAGTCACTCTGCCCCATCCTGTAGCACTGCATGGGGTTATTGTGGTCAAAGTGTAGAATCGAGCATGTGGTCTTGTTGAATCTCATGTCCTTGCCACTTTTGTTCAGCCTCTCCAGGTCCCTCTGCAGAGCCCTCCTACCCTCCAGTAGATCAACACTCCCACCTAGCTTGGTGTCATCTGCAAATTGACTGAGGGTGCCCTTGATTCCCTCATCTGAATCATGGATAAAGATATTAAATACAATTGGCCCCAGTACTGAGCCCTGGAAACCCACTAGTGACCAGCCACCAGGTGGATGCAGCATCTTTCACCACCATTCTCTGGGCCCATGCGTCCAGACAGTTTTTTACCCAGTGAGCAAAACCCCCACTCATGTCATGACAAGCCAGTTTTTCCAGGAGAATACTGTGAGAAATGGTGTTAAAGACTTTACCGAAGTCCAGGTAGACACATCCACAGCCTTACCCTCATCCATAGGTCTCTTGTCATATAAGGAGATCAGGTTTGTCAAGCAGGATCTGCCTTTCACAAACTCATGCTGGCTGAGCTTGATCCCCTGATTGTCCTGCACGTGCTGCATGATGGCGCTCAAGATGATCTGCTCCATCACCTTCCCCAGCACCAAGGTCAAGCTGAGAGGCCTGTAGTTCCCCAGATACTCCTTCTGGCCCTTCTTCCACACACTCCAGGAACCTCGTAGACTGTCCCCTCAGCTGTATTGTATTTCCAGCAGACATCTCTAAGTCGCACATGAGAACAAAGGCAAACAATTGTGAGACTTTTCCCAGCTGCTTACAGAATACTTTTTCTGCCTCTTCTTCCTTGTTTTGTGGTCTGTGCATTACTTGAATAAGCACAGATTAGTGATAATAACTGCACAGTATTGTCTTAATGGGCAGCATTGTCCATGTGGAAGTGAAGGCTGGGTTTCTAACATTATGGCCTATTACTCATCGTATAAAACTTTCTTGTTTATGGCTCTGTGGATGTTAATTTTCAACGTTAGTAGTTGATGACCTCATCAGTGTGGACAGTAGTGAGACACTGAAAACCTCTCTACAAGACCGGACTTTGATGACGCTGAATAACTCTCATCTTCTGACTTCAAGATGCACAAATAATGTCTATAATATGGGAAAACTGTTTCTGTTTATGCTATCCTGCCTTCAGCTTGCATAATTTAACAGTAGCTAAAAAAAAAAAAAATTAGATTGGGTGGACTAAATCCCAGGTGAGCCAGACTCTATGAATATCTGCTTTCTGATACTGCCAGTTAAATGGCATGGGAAAGAAGATGTAGATGATAGCAGCTATAATGTAGTTACAGCTTTCTGTCAATCCTTGTTCAACGCAAAAGCCTCGTGGAACAAAGGAGCTCAAAGAAGGGAGTTCATAGTGATCTTTGTCTGGAGGGAAATAGAAATCAACTATCGCCACAACCAGTTAAGTAATTGTCTTCCAAAAACACTGATGTATGATGTCACATAACGGAGTTAAGTGGCAGAACCTAACACTTCCTGAAGATGATTTCAATAATTATTCCTACATTTAAAAACAATTGCATTCTCACACTCAAAGATATAGGAAACTTAATTTACAACTTTCTGAAACTACCTTGTTATAATAGAACTGCTAGTACAACCTTCAATTTGCTAAGCACTTATCGTAATACAAATTGGTATCTTTTAAGTAGATCGTTTTCATAGTATGAAAGTTATGCATTCAGCCTTTAAAGTGCCAAATTAAAAATTACATGACAGATATTCACTGGGCCAGTTTGTTTAATTTTCAATTCACACAGAGCTCTGTTGTTTAAAAAGTGATAAATTCTAGGGCCTTTTCCTTTGTTATAGGATCTAGAAAATAGCAATTTAATTTTTTACAAGTGAAAAAAACCTCATTCTGCTAGTTTTGGGTAGAATAATGGTCCTGTCAGAGAAAGAATATTCAAGCATGGACAATACACAATATATTAAAAATACACTTCATCATTATTGTAAGTATCAGAAAACAGATTGTTTTGAAAATGAGCATGAGTTAAATGTTGTCTACTTCATTGCTTTAAGCATTTTAGGCAGTACCTTCCCAGATTAAATTCTATGAGATAATTACAGGGCACAAAAAGACCTTTTCACAAATTCACTGGGGTTTTTTAAAAGTAATTTATTCATGAAAACTGCTGCAGATGAAAAAATGAATGTCTCAAAGGCAAAAATGTTACAAAAGACAGCATTGTGACTCAGCACACTGTGAAACATGCTGTAAGTCCTGGTCACATATTCTCTTTCCTTCTCAAAGCAGGTTGCACCTTTACAAATGGCAAGACCAAGAAAAGAAATATAAGCAGAAGAGGAAGTCAGAAGATTGCCTTATCACCAGTGAGAGAATGCAGTGAATCACCAATTAACCAAATTCTAAATCCTTCCTTATTATTTTTTGCTTAAATAGATATAGATATAGATGATATAGATATAAATATAGATTATATAGATATAGATAGACATAGATATAGACATAGACATATAGATATAGATATAGATGATATAGATATAGATAGATATAGATATAGATATAGATATAGATGTAGATATAGATATAGATAGATATAGATGTAGATGTAGATATAGATAGATATAGATAGATATATTTAAACCTGAAGTATTAGAAGAAAATCAGATATTGTCTCCTAAAACCAGAGGTATGCCTTAAGCCACAGTGTTCCCTTTCTTCATTGACTTTGAATCTGAAAGCAATGACAGCTAAAAGAAAGATGATTTTCTTATAGTTTATAACGTAGGACAGTGTGAAGTTACAAATCCTGTACTGTGACAATGTGTTGCTAAGACTTCATGGCTTCTAGGCACTGGATCCCAGGAGTCAGCTGTGGTCACAGGTGTGTTTTTGAGGTCTGCTATATATTTAGAAGTCCTGGAGTTTGTAGTTACTTGACAACAAACAAGTGCCCATTATGTACTAGGTGGGCAAATGAATGGACTAAAGCAGAAAAAATAAGTAAAATAAAAATACTCCAAATGAATCAAAATTAAATACTCTGAATAAAGGGATAAACTGCAAAATGCAAAGAACATTCAAACTATTATTTCATAAATCACCTATGAAGACTGTTAAAAGTTGGCTATTATTTGGTGAAATGGTTCAGGTTGAAGTAAATGGTGCAGCACTATTATTAAAAAATACAAAATGATCATTTATGTGTCAAAAGGATGACTAGGAAGGGGAAAGGCAATTTCACAAGTAAAAGATTTGTTGCATGCTGATGCTTTACAAACTTAGGCAAAGCAATCTTCCTACAAAAAGCCTGTGAGTGGGCAAAAGTACACAAAGTATTTCAGGAGCATTATGCAGTATTTGTAATATATATGACCTTGGCACATTACAGTACAGGTTGAGAGAAAGCATGCACTAAAAATACCATTCTTACCTAGAACAGTCACAACCTTATACAGCAGAAGAAACAGATATACACAGTGATGTGAAGAGTCCAACTATGTATTCAAGCAACATATACAAACTATGATAAAAGGTTAAGTTTACTACAATATAGGGAATGGCAAAGCAAGGTTACCATTCCAAAATCTGCTCTGCAGCAGTGTACTCTGGTATTAGAGCAGTACCCAGCATTTGCTTATATGATGCACTTGAACAAAAATGGCCATACTTGCTCAGATCAAAGGTTCGCCTCAGTGCATCCTGTCTCTGACACTGGCTGATAATGAGTGACCAAAAAGTAAAAAAGAGAGGAAGAATATAACATTATTTCCCCCTGTAATCTTCCAGCCCTACATATCAGTGATTTAGGGATTTCTTAAGGCAGTAATAGTATCTTTGCACTTCACAGCTCCTGAGGTTTCACACTCTCACAGAATTATTTCTTCACCTCTGTTGGCTTGCCTACACGCTTGGAAAACAGAAGCGTGAACAAGGAAATAAGGAGCTGTTTCTCCCCTGAGTTTTCTGTAGGAACATGATCTTGTAAAACATATTAAAAACTGGGATTTGCAAGCTTAGTGCTAGCATGGATTCACACACTGCAGGCTTCAGGGATGCAGGATGTGGGTCAGGGCTGGTGCTCACACCTGCAGAGGTATGGTCTCTAAATGTCACTCAGGACATGGTCACTTGAGTGGAGGGGAATCAGCCTCTTAAAGAATTTGTGGTGTTTTGGGTTTATCCTTGCAAATTAATGTAATGAGATTAAAAAAAAAAAAAAAACAGAGACCAAGAATGTGCTGTGTTCTACTTAAATTTAGTGTGAGATCTGGGCCAAGGACAACCAATGAGAACAGATAAAACTATACAGTGAAAACTGCAGGACAATAATTAAAACCAGAAAAAATATTACCCAAGTGTTAGTTTTAATAGGCACTAGCTGTACATGTGAGGAGCAAGTTCTCGGCTTTTTAAACTAGCCTAATATACTGATTTCTCATTTTTATTTTTTCTCACTTTAATGTTGTACTGAGTTTTCTTTCATAAGAATTGCAAATATTGTCTTGAATATCTTAGCTTCAGATTTTAAGTTCTCCTACTTCCTCAACCATTTAGTAAACACCAAAATTCTTCTTGTTCTTTTGTACAAAGTTTGAATTTTGTAAAACAACCACTTTTTCTGGGGCATGTCAAAAAGAAAAATGAATTAATCCTGTAATTTCTTCTATATAGTACCAAAATAACATTAAAGTAATCAATAATAGAAGTATTTATCTCCACTGAGATTCAGCAAAACACTCAAGCTAATCCCATTCACTTTAAAATAACAAAACAAATGAGAAAACCTCAAAAAAATACAGAGAAAAGGGAGAAGATACCTATCTCAGATCTGAGGTACTCCAAGATAATTAACAGTGAAATGGAATCTCAGAAGAATTAAGTGATCAATTCACCAGGAATCTAGCCAGCCAAATCCAGAAAGGTCTGTCCTGTCAGAAATGTCCTTTGCAGCATGCCCAGAAGGTCACCAAATCCAGCGTGCTTTGGAATAAGCTGTGGAAGAGCTTGTTCCAGAGTCTGAAGCCATCTCTGATGGTGCCCTGCCAGTCACCTTTAAAAAAATAACTGCAGGGATCCAGCTACAGTGGCCCCGCTGACTGCAGCTGGTGCTGTCTGGCCTGGAGAAAGAGGTGATTCCTCATTCATTCCCACTGATTTCTGAAAACCACAGGGTCACACAGTGAAACTATTCAGAGAAACTAATGTTTCTGAACGTAAATTAAAAGTGCTGACAAACATCAATTGAGCTGCCAGAAACAATTAGTAAAATTATATTCAGCAGTTTAAAAGAGACCTCCTTTTTTGATGACTGTTTTCATTAACATCATTCAATCTACCTGCATGCACTACAGAAGGCGAATTCATTCTGCTCGTGCAGAAGTGTGATTAGGCAACCTAAAATGGTCTTTTGTCTATTTATAAACATAAAGGCTCTATAAGATTAATTACATTAAATGGATTTTTTGTTAGGTTTTTTCTGAAAGTTTGCATTTAAGTATCAAGGAGTCCTCCAAGCTGAACTAACAACTTGCAGCTACAAATGTCTTCAAATTTAATTATGAAACCAAGCCTTGGCTCAGAAAAGCACTTGAGCACTTGCCCAATTCCCACTGATACCAAGATAAAAAAATCTACTAAGAAAAGCAAACTTTCATCTTTTGGTACCGAGAAGCAGCTTCCACACGGGTTGACCAGTCCTTAACTGTTTCAAGCTTTGACCTTTGCATGTGGTGATGGAAAAGGGAAACTATAATTGTTCTGGTACCAGGGAGACTGACAGGCAGAAAGAAAAAGGAATCTGGAGAGCTGTGGAGGGCTGAAGGGAGAATGATGAGGGCAGTGTTGTTTGCCAACATCTGGGCTCCATCCAGCTGTTTGCTCCTAAATAGTGTGTATAAGTAGAGAAAGCAAGACCAGCTGTTATTCACTGCATCATAAAGTACTACATTGCCCAAACTGAAGATAAGATTAACCATGTTAGCCTTCTTCATTGCTCTGCCTTATCTCTTCTTGCCAGTGGAAAGCAAAGGCTGAAGTACAGCACTTAGACCTTTAATTACAACATTCCTCTTGGTAAGCAATAAAACCGTTCTTTTTCCAAAGGCAGCATTAGAATGAAGGCTCGGTAGAAGCCTTTCCAGCAGGAGTTCAGTAACAACCACTGTAACCAGTAACATCTTGTTACATTTTCATACAATTTTAGCCAAAGTTAGTTGTTTTCTGGGGGAAAAGGACAATTGAAGGGAGCTTTGAAGAAGCTAGCTGGAGACGTTTCCACCAGTACCAATTACAAAACTTGTGTTCCTGCAGTGCCTGTGCTGCATGTGAAGAGTTTGCAGATGACTGCTGCAGTTTCCTGGTACAAACTACTAGCCAAATATCAAACCAAGTATTATTTTAGCCATCAACAAAGCCGTGTCTACAACTGCTGGAGTTCAGAAGACAAAAAAAGCTGGTCATTTCCAGGACAGCGAGGCCTTTTAATAAGTTCTTCTGTCTGTATCCTCTCAGGTTTGGTGAGTTTTCTTCTTTTTGCTTTTTTCTTTTTTTCTGTTGGTTTGTTTGGTTGGGTTTTGGACGTGTTTGGTGTTTTTTGTCTAACATATTACATGTACCATTGTCTTGGACTTACCTTATTGGTAAGGCTTTGGTACCAAGGAGGCTGCAGAAGTGACCTCTGTGAGAGAACACCAGGATCTGCCCCTATGTCAGACAGAGCCTTTTCCAGCTGGTTCTAAGTTGGACCCACTGCTGGCCAAAACTGAGTCCATCAGCAATGTTGGTAGTGTCTCTGTGATTACCTATTTAGGAAAGGATAAAAAATGCTGCACATCAGCAGCTGGGAGAGAGGAGGGAGAATATGTGAGAGAAAACGCTCTGCAGGCACCAAGGTCAGTGCAGAAGGAGGGGCAGGACGTGCTCCAGGAGTTGGAGCAGAGATTCCCTCCCCATGGTGCAGACTGTGGTGAGCCAGGGCTGTGCGCCTGCAGCCCCTGAAGTTCCACACAGAGCAGAGATCCATCTGCAGCTCATTAAGGACCCTGTGCTGGAGCAGGTGGGTGTGCCCCAAAGGAAGATGTGACCCCATGGAGAGAGCACACTGGAGCAGGGCTGCTGACAGGATTTGTGGCCCTGTGGGGCACCCACACTGCAGCAGTCTGTTCCTGAAGGACTATACCCCATGGAAAAGAACCAGGCTGGAGCAGTTCTTGAAGAAATGCAGCCCATGGAAAGGACCCATTTTGGAGAAGTTTGTATGTAACTGGAACAGGGAAAGAGTGTGAGAGGAAAGGAGTGGCAGAGACTGCAGCTTCCTTTTCCCATTCCCTTGCATTGCTTGGAAGTAGGAGATAGAAGAGTTGGGAGTGAAAGTGAGCCTGGAAAAAAGGGAGCAATTACAGACTTGTTCTTATTTCTCATTATCCTTCTCTGTTTAATTGGCAAGAAATGAAATTAATCTTCCTCAAGTTCAGTCTGTTTTGCCCATGATGGTACTTCCTAAGTGATCTCACTGTCTTTCTTTCTCCATTTTTTTTATTTTCTGCCCCATCCTGTTGATGGAGGGGGGAGTGAGAGAGTGATTTGGTGGGCAGCTGGCAGCCAGCCAAGGTCAAGCCACCACAACCATTATGAAAACAAGAGAAGTATAATTATTATAATGAATTTTAATTACATATGTGAACACCCAGAGAAAAACAGACCACATGCCAACACCTCCAACTTAAAGCATTTGTTAAGCAGCACTCACTGACTAAATCAATGGGATGGGTTGTTGTCTATTAACCTAGGGCAGCATCCTACCTCTGTACTTCAGTAAGAAACAACATGAGTGATGAGATGAGCCATTTATCATATGCAGCAGAATGAATTATTAAGCTTAAGGAACATGTTATATGCTACGCAAATGCTAGTCAACAACATGTCTCAAAAAGAAAATACCCAAAATGCAGAAACCCCAAAACATATTCTTAATTTAAGTGCATTAGTAACATCATTAATTGTATCCAGTTTCTTTCTGTTTTGCTTCTTTGCCTTGTAGTTTTCCCAAGTCCTTAAAACAGTGGAGAAATCAGATCACACATTGAAACCTTCCTTTTGTTTCTCAAACTGGTGTAGAAAAAGTCAGCTGGGAAGGAAACTCATTATTCAAGCAAAAACAGATATCCGCATACCCTGATCTCATTTATGCCACTCTCTGTCAAGCTATAATTTGTCTTTTCCTATCTTCATTGTCAACAGGGACTAATTTCTATGCTGGAAGGTTTCCTATTCTTTGTGGAGCTTGATGCTTTCTTCTTCCAGCTTTTGGCATAAGTATATTTGGAATTTGCAAGGGGGACTTCCAAATTAGTTTTAAAATTCTGTCTTGCTGGGAATCCCTGGGAATGTGCCTCTGTTTGCCAAACAAGAGTTCAGATATTTCCACAACAAGGAGCATGAAGAGGAAGGGAAATATTTGGACATCCTGGGTAGCTAAGATTCCAGCAGTAATCCAATAGAATCCGTAGAGGTGGTCCTCAAGCTCCCATACACTTCTCATGCTTCTCAGGTGGCTTTTATGTTTCTGTGGTAGACAAATCTCTTTACTAACGTCATTATCATGTTACATAAATTAAGGTTTTAAATTACAAAAATAGTTCTACTAAAAAGAATGTTTTCTGATCAAGTTGGTTCTTGATCCAAAATTATTTGCTTCTGCAGATTTTTAGCAGGATGAAGCATCAGCAGGCGTATGATTAACATCTCTCATCCGTTATGACAAGAATATGCATGCTCTCTAAAATGCTTCCCTGCATTGGATTTGCTGTTTAACAGAATACCGTCCACAAAATACATGGCCAACTGCAAGTACAATGTCTTGAACAATATCATGTACTCCTACTCTTTCCCCAAAAGCAGTCCCTCAAAATATAAAAACAATATAATATTATTTTTTCGAAAAATGTTGAAACAGGAAAATACTCATTTTTCCATAGTTCACATGCAGAAATGAGATGTATTATTTGCATGTATATACACATATGCCTGAACACATATTTATATATAAAAACAATGACATGCTTCATTAGATTGTCTGCAATTGTCTCATTTTCCCTTTTAATTCACATCAGTTATTTTTAAAGACTGAGCTCTTTGCAGCAAGATTCTGGAGTCTGAGTCCAGCAGCAGAGAGACTAAAACAGGAGGGAGACAAAAACGGTGTTGAAGTGATGTTTTTCTTGTAGCTACACTTAAATTAACAATTGACATCAACATAGTAACACACTTCAGTTGCACAATCATTAAATCAACAGTGCTGTTATAAGATGGGTGCTTTTTTCCTTTTACAAACATGTAAAGAAACAAATAAATAAGCATGTAATTATAAAGAAACACAAATTTACAACTCGGAAGTCTGATGAGAGTGTTTTGCTGACTTGGGGAACATGTGACTGAACAAACTCAAAGAGCAGATGCCGGGGCAAGGCTGTGAAAGGCAATGCTTTTTGGTGGACTATCTCTCAGGCAACTGAATACACTATCAGATAAAGGCAACCAGCAGGATTATACTTTGTCACATCTAAGAATAAACCTACTTAATACACTTCCTTCTGAAGGCAGATACTACAGCTAAAGCCTTTAAAAAAGTAGACTGCTTAAATATTTAATCTTTCATGTGTTTTGCATATAGCAATAGATGTAAGTTCTCCAAGTTCCAGTAAGAACTTTGTCAGTTTAATTTTAAAAAACTAAAAAAATTTGTACTGAACATGTTTGCTTTAATCACACTTTCATCTCTTTGGGGCAAGTCAGTTTAAGGAAGAAATTACATTTAATTTTTGACAGGGATCAAAGGGGAAAAAATCAGTGCCACAACCACTATTTATAGCTTATTACCTATAACAAGTTACAAACTGTTACTTTCATCATAAGATTTTTGCAAAGACAAATATCTATTTGACATTTTGTTTAATAAAGATAGTAATAACTGATTATAGTAATTCAAATAAAAATATTTACTATTTTAAATCATACTATATATTTATTATAAAATCTATTCTGATTACCCTAAGTTTGAAAA
This sequence comes from Dryoscopus gambensis, assembly GCA_013389985.1. Taxonomy (NCBI): domain Eukaryota; kingdom Metazoa; phylum Chordata; class Aves; order Passeriformes; family Malaconotidae; genus Dryoscopus; species Dryoscopus gambensis. Next base: position 19,545 of record WEIT01031003.1, on the reverse strand, counting down.
AATTTGACTATATTTGGTTGTATATATTATATACATATAGTTAAATACAAACACACATACATGTTGGGTTTCTCCCCGCCATTCCCCTGGAAGGATGCGTGGTCTGGGCATAGGGTTGTTATAAATAAAATTAGAGTTAATTGGTTTTTGCATAGTTAATAATTTAAAGATGTTAATTAAATAAACTGTTATAGTTAAAAGTCAGTAAATTAAGTTGTTATACATTGTTAGTACTTAAAGTTGCAGTTTAAAAGTTAATGAAGTTAAGAAAACAGTTGTATTCCCTGTTAAAATTGTTAAATCAATCCCAACTCCTCATTCCCAGTTAAAGTGTCTAAATGTGTTATTTAAAGTTTTTCTTTAATGTTAACTGTTAAAATGTTCTATGTAAACTCTGTCTATGTTAATGAATTTATTTTGGAACCTTTGTATTTAAAAATAATAATGATTGTTTCATACCCCTATCTCTAACATGAGCCAAGTTAAGGTGCAATATTAAGGGACAGAAGCTATTTTTAGCACCCTCTCAACGGTCGGTGAGTTGCTGCCATGACAACTATGCATACTAATGAGGGACTTTTCCCGCCGTTGAGAGGGGGCTGAGATCAGCCTTGACAACTGCTACAGGATTGGACAGAAAGATATGAAGTCATCTGGAGAGAAACCAATCAAGAAAAGACAAAGGGGCGGACTTTGGGCGGCACCCAGTCCTCAGAAAATTCTATAAAAAGCCGGAACATCCTGAGACTGTTGTCTTTTCTCTCTGAGATTAGCTCCTGAGAGGACCCGGTGCTGCTGCTTGGTCAGCCTTCCCTGCCTTTGGGACTTTAATCTTATAACATCCAGCAGCATCGCACCACTTGTGCTCTGTGGCTCACTGCCATATCAGGCGCGAAAGCGTCTCTAATATCCCACCCGGGATTTTTCACTTTTTCTTTTAACTTTTATTTTTCTACAAACAATAAATTATCTTGTAAAGATAATTTCAAGCTGTTTGTCCTTTTTATTAATAACATCAGCTGCCCAGGACTTTAGTGAGTAAAATCCCTTAGATCCCTCTCTTCCCGCCTTTGTTTTGCTGTTCCCTCTGGGAAGACGGATATAGTATCTGAGAGACAGGCAGAAAAGCACAGGGAAGTCTATTTTGAAATAGAAAAAACCCTGGTGCAGCAAAACTTTGATTTTACTCAGGAAGGATTGAAACACTATGTGGACTGGTTATTTGAGATTTATCCCCATTTCTCCTGGGACTTACTTACAACAAAGGACTTTCTAGTGAGAGTTTGGATAGGGAGGCTGGAAAAAGAGCAAAAGGGCATATCAACAGCAGAATTTTACAATGCATATATTGCATCAAAATTGTTTGCTCTGAATTACGTTTCGAAACGTGAAGAGAATGTTTCTCCTTCTCCCAGTCCTCCCATTACCCCATCGGCAAACAATGGCTACCAGGGGACCATGCGCTGCTCCGATCATGTGACCGTACCTGCAGAGCCTCCCTGTGGCAGCGTGCGTCCTGTTACAGACTCTGCCACCGCTGTGCAGCCGCGCCCCCGCGCCCCGAGCCCGCTGCGAGAGGCAGAGAGGCAGTTCCCATGGGTGGACGGGCTGGAGCGAACTGCGGTCTTGGCAGCAGCCACAATGGAGGTGCCGGCGATAAACGCGCCCGGCCTGCACCCCAGCGGTGCCCGCCCAGCTCCACGCCCCGCATGGCACCGCAAACCCTGTGGACACCCGGCCCCACACCCTGCGCGGCACCGCAGGCTCCGTAAACTACACGCGGCAGCGAGTCGGACCCTGCAGGCGCACGCGCCAGCAGGCAGAGTGGCGTGTGCGTCGGCACACGCAGCGGCACCAGTGGTCCCGGCAGCTCAGAGCAAAAGTTACTATGGTAATGCAGGCTGCCCTGGGGCAGTGAGCAAAAGTGAAACTGGACACAGTGAGGCGGCAACAGCCCAAGATCAGCTCAAACAACACAGGCACAGACCCACGAAAGGAGAAGTTCTTGCAACAGAAGTTCTGGGAAGAGTTAAATGGTACAACTGTAAGCAGAATTATGGATTTTTCACCAGATATGATACAAAAGAAGATGTATTCATCCATAGAACTGGAATTGAGAACAATCCCCAAAATTGTCTCCCTAGCTTAAGAGATGGGGAATTTGTAGAATTTAATATCGTCCAGGGAAGGAGAGGACCACAAGCAGCCAACGTTACAGGACCTAAGAATATTCCAGTCCAAGGCAGTATATATACAAACCACAATTATTTCAAACACAATCTGCATTTAAAACAACCTCCCTACTTCCATCCCTACCACCCTATACCGTATTACCCCCTATTTACTCCTAATCTCTTTCTCCCTCCATGGTATCTCTCTCAAAACCATGCTTTCCCATTCCCTTATTATGCAGTTAACAACCCGTTTCCCCACAATTCCTCTGCTATACCAAGGGGGAGATAAAAGGGGAGGGAAAGGAAAGAATTAACTATCTCTATTTGGAGTTCTAACAGGCACAATATACCTGCATCCCAGTGCTAACATCCAGCAGAAAACCAATTGCTATGGAAGAGACACTCTCCTGCCTCATTTTCCCCTCCAAGTGCACCAGAAATAAGCTGTGTTGGACACTGGGACTTGGGGCGGGGGGTAACATGTGTTCTTTGAAAATTGTTCTTGTTGCTTTGTGTTTAAATAATTGGGCCTTATAACCCTTGGAAAGAAACCTTCTTAATAAAAACAAAAGGGCCTTGATGTTGGGTTTCTGCCCCCCGTTCCCCTGGGGAGGGGGGACCCTGGGGTGGATGCGTGGTCTGGGCACGGGGTCTCCCCTGCCCTTGCATCTGCCCCGGTCACATGTACCCTGATTGTAGGCTGCTCTTGGTCCCAGAATGTTCCCCTGGCCCAGAGTACTCTGGGTTCGGGGATGATTGCTTGGTCTGTGTGCTGGCTTCAGCCATGCGGCTGGTAATAAACATCATGCTGAAATATCTACAAAAATGAGCCTTTCCTGATTTCTTCTGTGGACCAAGTTGTCTCCAGAAGGTTGCAAAGAATGGAATGCAACACATATAGGCAAATACATGGATAGGATTGCAGAGTTTGAAATGAAAGAAACCTGTTCACTTGCTCAGTCCAGAACTTCCAAAAAGTAATTACACCATGGAATCTCTTTCAAATTCCTTATAATGTTTCTGGGGTGTGATAAAAAGAAGGAAGTGGGAAAATAGGGGAGAGAATCAAAGCAGTTTCAAGAACCTAACAACTTCTGCTCTAATAGCCTAGTTGGCAACTTTTAGGATTCTACAGAAGGGAGGGAGAAAATGTTTGATAAAGGTGACCCTTGAGAGACACTCAGAAGTGTTCCCAGTTGGAATCTTTCACTTTTAAAAATGCCTCACATCCTAATGTTGAAATCTGGATCCAGAGTCAAACAAAACTTCCAGAAGTTTGGTGAATTTGTAGTTTCACAAAGAAATAAGCCACTCACCAGGCACTTCAGTTCCAGATTTACCCAGAGACCAGGAGACATTACTGTAGGTAGTTTTGGTTCAGAATGAAATAATTCACAATGGAAAATAAAAACAAACTCTTTTTAAACAGAATGGTTTTGAAACAAATCACAACTTCTTTGTCAAAGCCTTAGTATTGTATTAAAGATGGAAAAATCCATCATGAACTACAGTAATCTTTATTGGAAATGATAGTACATAAAAAAGTAACATAATTTGTATATATGAAATTCTCTTTCAAAATTTCTTCCGAAGAGCTGGGACTCCATGTTTTCTTTTAGAAAAATAACAGTATTTCTGGATGTATAATAGTGATATTTTTTATCTAAGAGAGTAAAGACTGGGAAAAAAAATCTTTCCAGGGCACACTCAATCTTCCTATAATCTTGTAGAAGAAAGTGTTCAGTCCTAGAAGAATAGTTCTAAGGGTACAATCAAAATCATTGATCAGCTTGGAATTAATAATAGGGATGATTATCTGGCACAACAGCTTTGTAGAGATTTTGTTGCTTTCTATTATTTTATGAGAATTTATGGGGATTTTCTAATTATGAACAAAGCATCACTTCTGAAAACACACTTCAAACAACATAAGCAGTTGTGAAAGCTCATGGAGCACAGATTTAACACTGAACTTCACATAGCTGCATGCAAGAAATGTCTCCCATGTCCATGTGTTCACAGCTCCTTTTTAATCTTCTTTATCCCTTGTTTACCCCCACATGTCTTCAAATGCCTATTACTCTCTTCCAACACTTTTAACAAATGAAGGTCTTTTTCTCCCTCAGATCAAAGCTGTAACTCTAATGCCTTCTGAGAGTCTTGGTGAGTTATATTTATATTTGAGTGCAAAATTTAGCCGCACTGTTTTTATTTACAATTAATTATTCCTTGATAATACACAATGAACACAAACAGATATTTTTCCTTCATTCTAGTATTCCTGCAATGAACAGCAGAAAATTCTTAAATCACAAAGTTGGAGATATACATGTATGGCAGCAAGAATCAATTATTTATATTCCACTTAAGAAACATTTAACCATTCATTCATCCTGAGAATACAGGCTAGTGCTTAAAGCACTAAACTACATTATAGGAAGGAATAGTTTAGAACCCCTCAGGCAGGGGGAACAGAGCTATCTGGGGCTCTCCCATCCCCGAAACCACTCAGGGCTCTCCACAGGAGGAACCATCAGCCAGAGATTTTAATCACAACCTTTTGCTAATTAGTTCTTTATTTCCACGGCTTTGGCTTTTTAGAGAAAAATTATTTCTAAAGTTAATTTGGAATTTGATTCAAACCAAAACAGTTCTGACTTTACATTTGTTTGGGACAAAAAAGGGTTAAATTTGATCTTTTCATAGGTCTTTTCAGAGGATCTTTTCACTTTTAATACAGATCCAGCCAAGCCAGCCAACAGTGGGAGGGCAGTGCTTTTGAGTTTTATTTTAATAAATCATAATCATAAACACATAATGTCTCTGTAGTGACCATCTATAGCAAAAAGTTCCCAGACAGCAAGGACAGCTCTGCAAAGACAGAGGCAGCTTCTTGTGGTTGTGGCACAGACCAGAACAGGCAGAGCACAGCTTTGACTCCACCATGTGGCCTCACACCGACACAGACAGATTGCCAGCAAATTAAAACTCTGGAAACCACTGCACAAACCTCCCTCATTTAAGCTAAGAGAAACATAGTAATTCACCGAAATACTCTATTGCCGTTTGTATGTGAACCACAACTACAGAGGATGACAAATACTACATTAATAGCCAAAACAGCAACACATTTTTTTACTGAAGATAAATTTCTGCTTCTATTATGGTCTCTGCAGGAAAAAAATTTATTGTGCAAGACAGTTATTTTGCCATCTTTTGATCAGGTCTTCACAATTTCTTGGGGTTCTTCAGATTATAGTACAGCTTTTTATTTCCCCCAGGTTTCAGTTTGATACTTCAAAATAATACCCTGGTTGCCCATGTAAAATTACCTGACAGTTCAAATACAACCAACAAGAGATCAATTGGACCAGTTCTGCCCTAATCAACAGCTGCTTCTGTCTTCATTGGGAGATGGAGATTAAAGGCTACAGACAACAGAGCAAGAAGTGGTGAGTGGAAGAGCATAGGGGGTGAGACAGTGAGGGCCACAATCACAAGTAGAAAGCAGGATGATCAGGAACCTTGCAGAAAAAACCCAAACATCTGTATGCAGATGTAGAGCAGTGACACAGAGGGAATTGCAGAGACCCACTGTGAGTCAGCGCAAAGCTGGAGTACTGGTTGGATAAGCGTTCTTCTGGAAGATCAGTCAGGGAGGACAAGTGGGACAAGTATATTCTGTGCAAAACAGTGGCTCGCATGCCGAATTCTCTGGGGTGGGTGGCATGACTGTCCATAGTCAATGAGGCAAAATTATCTGATCCAGGAGATCAACAAACAGAACATCTTGGTGGGCATCTGCTGCAGATCACCATATCAAGAATCAGAATGGGCCTCTTTTTTATAATGCTTTAGTGCTCATGGGACCCTCTAATCATATGGATATTTTGTTGGTTACGGTTAATACTAGATATTTCTAGTGTGTGCTGAGTTCAGTTTTTCAGCAAAGGTGCAGATCAGACTAATAAAAGCAGGATGTTTACAAACCGTAACAGGTCAAGGATGTGACAATCCGGCAATTTCAGCTGCAACGATTATCCATAAGATGGTGGAGTACTCCCAGCCGGAAGATCTTGAGAGTAGTAAGGAAGACAAGTATTAAAATAAATATTTTGGAGTTCAGAGCAGACTTTTCCTTGTTCAGGGGACACAAAAGTAGGAAAGATTCTGTGAATACCAAATCACCAAAAGTTCAGGAGAATTGATTGATGCTCAAGGACCATCTATTTCCTCAAAGCATAAGTAAAAAAAAATCCATCCCAATATTCAGAAAGTCAAGCAGACAAGGCAGAAGATGAGGTTGCCTCAGCTGGAAACTCATGTCTGACCTCAAACCCTGTCACAGCGACTGCGTTAAACACCGCCAGCTAGCTCCTGCGGTGTGCGGCAGGTGTGGGGAGTGGCCAGAGACTCTGAGTCCTGCGCCACTCCTTTGCAGCAACAGCACCTTCCAGCTCTCAGGGAGCTGAAGCTCCAAGGCCAGTTGTTGTCAGGCGACCCCAACGAGGGAAGAAGTAAAGGGACGCGAGGAGGCTGGCCTCGCAGTTTCTTCCAAGGTCGTAATCCCAAGAGAGACTGATGAGAACAGACCCCGAACTGGCGTGTGCAGCGTCTTAACTACAGGGAGAAGCTGAGGGGCATAGACAAACTGGGAACCAATGAGGGAACTCAGGGGGAGGGACACACTGGGGACAGACAGGTACAGTGTCCAGTGGGGTGAGGGGGCGGAGGGAGGAGGGTCACATGAACCAATGGGGCGTCGAGTGTTCTAGGAGCAGTCTCTCAGGGAGGCTGGGTCTCTGTGGGTTGACAAGGACCACGTAAGGGAAAACCGGTGGGGCTTGGGTGACAGGCAGGGAACTGACTAGAACAAAGGGAGGGGTCAGGATAATTGACAGGGAAGCTGCTGGGAGCAGAGGCGGGGAATAACCATAAATGGGGTAAAGGCAAAGCAGCTGTAACTTGGAACATACTAACTGGGGACATGGGGTAGGGGAGGATTGGGCACACACCATAACATAACCGGGGATACAGAAACTGGGGAAATACAATAGAACATAAGAAAAAACTTGCACCACCACAAACGCCAAAGGAGGGAATGGAGGGAACAGTAATGAAAGAGCCGGAAAAAGCTGACAGAATAAAAATCCTCTGCCACAGACTTCTCTGGCAAGGTCTGTTCTTCTAGGAAAGATTATATAAATACCAGAAGGATTTCTTCAATACCCCTCCCAAGGTGGTCAGTAAGTCCCTAAGTTAAGCCCACCTGTCCTAGCAAGAAGATTCTTTTAGCTGTGGAGAAAGCCTTCACTAAACCCTGAGTGATCTGCAGACACTTTTCTCTCAAGTGAAATGTTCATTGTGTCTATGAAACATTGCATACATTGTTCATTTTATCTATGAACCTCTCAGCTAGCTAGGATGACTAAACAAAGAACATACTCAGTTTGCAATTTGCTTTGTTAGTGTTCATGGAAGTTATGCAATGCAACCTTGAGATTTTATGAAACTAAAAGGCCTGGCTTCATATAAAGACTTGTATAACAAATTAAGCCTCTTCTCCTTGGTGAGGCGATGCATTGATTTTTAGAGCAAGATCCCAATCCTAACTTTAAAAGCCAGCACAAAAAAAATTATTGCTATAGGCCACAATAAAAATTTTGGTAGCAGGCATGCTGCGTTGTGTATGCAGGAAGACAGTCATAAAACTGAGATGACATGAATTTCATAAAATCAACGGTTTTCTGTTTATTTGAGCTTTAACATCATCAATATTACGTTGGAAATATTTAGCCATTCTAAAGCAAATCAGTTTTGAACTTACTCACTAAAAGAGATTTTTGTTTTCACATTTTAACAATATGAAAATACTTTCTTTCCTAATTAAGTGGGAAGATGCATTCCCTCTACTTCTTTTTTGCCCCTCCAGTGGTGTCATATCTGAACTGTGAACATATATACAATCATATGGAGCACATGCCTCAAACCAGACACTTTAAATTTTGAAGGATTACTAAAATTTGAAGGATTACTTTTAGGAGTATCCTAAACCTCTTAGAAAGCAAAAGTGAAGGTTATAACTAAAAAGTTCTTCTTCTCACTTTGCTCAAATATTTGCTTTTGGAGAAGATCATATATGCAGTTACAAATGAGGGTACCAAACAGTATTGGAGGTTTTTTCTTTTTCCCTTCTTGCAGCACATACATAATTTTCTTATTTTCACTTGTGGTTCTAATTTTAATATGAGCAGATAGATTAAATATTAAAACTAACTCATACAAAAGTCAGCTGAAGTCATAACTGGGAAAAAAGTGAAAGCAAGTAATCATGGACAAGGAGAAAAACATTTTGGTTCCTTATTTTAACTGCTCGCAGAAAACTCATCATCACTGCTTTCATCAAAGACCACACGGTATGAGAGATCCCAAACTGTAAGAATATTGTCCCTCTGCTTTAGTTTTAATTTAGCCACTTATAAAAAAATTATCTCAGCATTTTGGTCTTGGGATGTTTTCCAGACTGTTGCTCAAAGCTCTTTTTTGCCTGGTTAATTAGAGCTTAGTCCAGAGCAGGGGAAAGGAGAGGAGGAGACCAGCATTGCCCTCCAGGACAACTAGCAGCACCAGCTGTCACACAAGCTGCTGGCTCTTGGCTCTCTAGTTGCTCATGCAGAAGGAGAGTGCTTTGTTTTCCTCCACTGCTCCTCTCAACAGGGCAGTGTGATCAACTCATTGCCTTCCCTGCCATGATGAATCTTCAGCCTGTGCTGCCACCTGCTCCAGTTCTTAACAATTATCCTGCTCACAGCACATCAGGTCCATTGTGCTTTTACCCCAAGTTGAGCCAAGTTGACTTTCAGGCAATTCTGTGTAGAAAAGCAAGGTTTGCTCTGGAAACCCCAGAAGAGTTGTTTTCTGAAATCCAGTACCCTGAACTCAGCTTAATGCCCCATTTCAAGTCACTTCCAAACCACCACCTTCACCACTTCTAACCAGGGACTGCAGGCAGGCAAAGAAGTGTTCAATTTGCAAAACATAGAAACAAAATACAAGTTCTATCAGCCAAGTCTAAGGAGGGAAAAAATATGTTAGAATAGAAAAAAACCCCAAAACACCCTGGCTAAATCATTTCAACCATGCTGTTAATGAAATGGCAATGCAGGCTTATGTTTGCTATTTGTGACAAAAAAGAATAACTTAACAGGGAATTGCTCTTCCATTATAACTTTGAAAAAACAGCTAAGTAGAAATATATTTCCCTGTAGAGCTGTATCAAACATTTATGCTTTTACAGCTTTGCTCTTGTCAAACAATGCAGAGCAGCATTCCCAAGTTCCGCTTGATGGAGAAAAGCATGCTGTATAGATTGGCCTCAACACAAAAAATTAATGATATCATTGTAATTAATAAAACATTCACTAAAAATCAAAATGTAAAATGGCTGCAATTTAATATAACCATGCTAATATCTCTGCGTTTATTCAACTCCTTTGGTATAGGACTCTGTGAGAATTTTAATGATGTAGACCATAGTGATCAAATAGACAAGTGGGGAAAAATGACACGTTTCTATAAGCAGTCACTTCCCATTCTAAGAAGATTCTTTATAGTAGACTCCGGTCTGCAGATTGAAAATCTAATGAAAACACTCTTTTTAGAGTTTCTAATTCTCAATTGAACAAATGTTAGTGTTTATCACAACAGAAGAAATATACTGATACAGTTTAACTGGGAAGATAAAATATTTCAGTGCGGTAATGCACGTACATGGGAGATATCATAAATAAATGTACATATTTTTCTCTTTTGCCCTCAGTACCATTGACAAAACCACTTGGAGATTTGGGAATCTAGCTGGCTTGTGAAAAGCTGAAATTTCCCTCTGGTGCATTCATGAAAAGATTATGTCTTTCTAAAGGGGTAATCTTCTTGAGTTTCTGCAAAAGCTCCTTTTTTCTGCATTCCTAGCAGTTACCGAGTCACTATTGCTATTTCAATGCTAATCATGTTGCAGATGAGCCCAGCCCGAGTCATTTCTGGTGCCTAATGCTCACCCCTGATGATGCTATGGCGTTGGGAACGATGTCAAGCAGAATTTCCAGAAGTAAGAAGTCAGGTCCGGGACAGGGCAAGGCAGCAGCAAGGCTCAGAGCACCACAGGTAAGCATACAGTTGGCAGCCAGGACAAGGGAGGAAGCCCCCAGCAGTCTCCCTGGCCAGCAGGTAGGTTTATCTCACCCTGAGCTCTCCAGGAGGCCAAGTGAGTGACTGTAGCCCTGATTAGAGGCTGTAAACTTTAATTGCCCCGGGCAGCTGACATGGACTAGTTCAAAGGAGAAAAACTACAACCTCTCTCTATGACTGTGCATGTTCCTTTGGCTTGCTGAGGTCTGGCTAGAGCATTCCTTCTTTACCTGGTCCTGCATGTGCACATACTAGTGAATATTGTCCCTTCTGTTACATATTTCCACAAACAAATATGACTTGGAAGCCTGGATTCAAATTTGCTCTTCTGTACATTTTTAGCCAAGAAGAGAACATAACCCAGAAGCTGCATATGGGAAGGATAACACTGTCATGGCCAGAAAAAATGGGGAAGACCACCTCTTGCCTGCAGAGAAACAAGTACCTGTGATCCACAGCCTCTTCTTGGGCTCCTTCTCTATTTCTGAGACACAGCCAAGAATGTGAGCCAGAGTTTAAGATACAGCAAATTGCAGTTATGTTTAGCCACTGAAGCTTTGTTCTTTTTTATAACTGTTACACAGAAGGATGTGCCAATGATACAGCTCATGAAGAAGGAATAAGAGATGCTGTCTAAGCGTTCCCTAAAAGTACTGCACACAGATCACTATATAAAAATACCTCACTTGGCTACAGTCATACTTAAATCATCACAAAAAGGAAGTATGTGATCAGAAGGCTTATTCCTTAAACTCTGCTGGAGAAAACTGAGTTGTGAGTATGACCACTAGCAATTTCTTGGCTTTAGATTGATAGACAACCTTGGTACTTATCTGATCGCCAGCACTGTTTAGTGAAGCAAACCAAATTCAGGCACAAACATCCAATATACAGGGAATAGACCCTACTCATACTACACTAGTACAGCTTGCTACCAAATTCAGTGGAAGCAGAAAGCAGTTTGCCAGGTGCAATGGTTAGAATATTTGCCTTTTGTTTCTCTGCAATCAAAAGTGGCTTTAAAATATATTATCCTGTCTTGCATTTTAAATTTTTCTGTGCAGTTTTTCAATAATTTATTATAGGCACTAATAGTATTTTTTTCCTAACAAAATCCTATTTGATTTCCATTATATCCATTATAGAATAATCTTGCAAACACTGAGAGTAGTAGTTTGGTGGGTTTATCAACCACAGTACATTTTATATGCTCTAATCTTTCTCCAAGGCAGCTATGTCATTTAGAGGTTGTGATTTCCCTGGGGCAGAGACTCTAGGAAGTGCCTTCAGATGAGACCTCCAAAGTATGTTAACACAACAAAGACAATCACTACCAATAAGATATTTGCTTAAATTACACTTTAGCTTGATGGCTAAAAACCATAAAAATATTGGAATAATGCTGACAGTTTTCTAAAGAGTTCTGCATCTGATTGAATTAAAAAAAACCCAAACCAATTTGTAAAATAAGGTTGTATCATGTAGAGAGCTAAGGATGAAAAGCCTTAAACCTCAGGCTTCCTACTAAAAAAAACCCCAAACATTTGCAGGCAACATGATCCATCATGTCTGCACAAGTGCAGGAATTACTTTAATGTGTCTAACAGAAGGGCAATTTAAAGGGAATTGGGTTTGAGTACTCCTCCTCCATTAGAGCCCAGCATGAAGGTTAACTTTTATCCAATGCCTGATTTGTTTTAATGCTGAATGATTCATGATGCAGTATAATTTTGTGTCAGGAAAGCAGGACCCTTTTTAATTGCTGTGACTTGATAACTTAGCCAAAGGATAATTTGAGTGGGTTTGTTGTTTGTTGTTTTGGTTTTTTCCCCTGGTGTTCTAAATGAAAATCTGATATCAGTAATTTGAATCTAGGAAGTATTTAATTTTAAATACTGAACATTAATGCATAGTTTATAAACTAGTTATCCTTGTGCACTACAAGGTGGCCATGCAGTGTTGTCTTTCTCGGGGATCATTGATATTTAAAGCTGTCTTTGCAATCTGGAACGGAAAACAGACTGTTTTCTGCATTTTTACATATTAAAAAAATCTGTATATTATGCCAATTTCACAGTTTTGCACAATTTAGTAATGCAGAGCAAGAACCATCTTTACGGGAAAACAAGATATTTCTCAATTGGTAGCTGTCACATCCTAGATCCCTGGCTTTACAGTGATTCTATGTACTGGTTTGGAATAAAATGTTTTCCATAGGCTTTTTTTTTTTTCATTGCAGTATTTACTTAAAATAGCAAAAGTGACTTAGCTCTACAGGGATCGGACAACTGCTTTCCAGTTGCAGCATTCATATTCTCAGGATAAATTGTAGCAAGTAGTTTTAAGCTGACTTCATTATTTCAAGGACCTCATCTCACTGCATATGCACAAATATCTTTTTTGATAACCTCTAGGACAAGAGGTTAATTATACAAGACATTAATTTATAAAAATATTAGAGCATAATGCTACTCAATAGCTGGAAAAAATGCCTAAGCTTGCCAATCTTTCCAGTCCAAAGGGCTAGCTATGGCAGGGTGAGACTCATCTTGTGTACACTAGCTTTCTGAACATAGCCACACAGACTTCTTAAAATGGAGAGGGATAAGTACCATGACAAGGTGATTCCTTCTATTTGCATTTTTAGCAGAAACATAGACTTTAGGGAGCTAAAACCAGATCAGAGTCATCTCATTAACAAGTAGATGACAGGACTGGAATTATGTAGTCACAACTTCAATTTACCTAAAAATTCACTCTCTCCCTCTCTTCTATCTACAGAAATACCTGTTTATAATGGAGTATCCCTGGAAAATTGATTATATTCTTTCCTCATTAGCATCTAGATCATTACAGACACTTCTTTCCTTCCCTAAACAGGACAAGTAATTCTACAACATTTTATTACCAGCTGACAGGTTTGTATTCTGGATCATGTGAAGTGTGAGGCAGAAACATTTTTGCTTGAAGTAACTTTGTTGTTGTGCAGAGGTCTTTTTTGAAGTTACAGAAAAATACCTGACATTCACTACATTCACGCAGAGATGAAGACATGACCAGGGGAACAAATTTTTTGGTAGTCCATTGTTCAGACAGTAGAAGACACTTGAAGCTGCCAGTGGTGAGGCAGGTTTTTCTACCGACACCAAGTGCAACACGCTCACCAAAATGAGCCCAAAGGCTTCCTCGCCCACTGACCAAGCTGCTACTTGGCCACCCGCCTCCACATGCTTCTGCTGCTGTGGGCCACCTCTGCAGATGAAGATGATCCCAGCACCTTTCCAATGAAAGGTGAAGATGATCCAAGCACCTTCCAATGTCTGTAAATGTGATGGCATTACCAAGGCTGTTGCATTTATAGAGTGTTCCTGAGACTTCTTGAACAGCTCCCAAGATCAGCCAGCCCAGCAAAAACCCACAGGAAGAGGTTAAATTACAAGCGGCATTCTTTCACTTCTCACTGCTGACTGAGGAGTAGTTAATATGTAACCACTGCTAGAAGAGATAGAGCAAAACTCCGGCAATATTTTCTCTCAACACCTTGCATAAACAGGTCAATCTCCAAGACAGTCTGAATTTATTGGCAAAGCAAAGTAGCATCATCACTTGCTTACTCACACCAAGATGGACATTTTAATCTAGCATTCTGCAATCCTTGCAGGATGCACTTAGTCTGTGTGCTGGTTCAAAGCCATGACCAGATAGTTGTTTTGCATATACACAGGGGTTTTTCTTGCTGGAAATGGAAACTATTTGCTGACCTGCAAAGGGATGAAGAAAAATAACAGAGAGTCATGTCCTTTTGCAAAACATTGACAAATACTTTTAATCAAAAGTTTTTTCCCAGCTAATAAAACTTTTCCAGTTTCTTCTAGTATAAATTCTAGCATAAAACCTCTATGGATATTTGCTCCTTCTGCCTAGGGTGCTTCTGTGCATGCAGCAATTAACCTAAAGATTAATAAACGCCATCCAAAGACTTAAAAACTGCAAGTTTATTTCTTTTCTGTACTGATTCTGTTTCTATGAAGAAACAATGTCTAGAGTACTGCACAGAAGAAGCACAGAACCACATGGTCTTCACTATGGTTAGGTCAATTGTTACATGTTGGAAGTTTTCTCAGGGTACCTTGCTGGGGACAGAGACCCATGCTTGGAGCCACCTGTTGTCTTGCTGGCATTGCTGTTGGCCAGATACCAATTTCTCTGGCAGGAATAATTTGGGAATTGAACTACCAGTAAAAGAGATGTTAAGGGACTATTGCTAAAGGCTATTTTAATACTAATAAGGAACACGTACTAAAGTCTATCCGTCCTCTGGCCTTTAAAATAAGCAACGTGGGGTAGCCTTTGCTGACATGTTTCTCAAAGTCCAATGCATTCACATTTCCCTATGGGGAATGATCTCCTGGCTGCATTAATGCACTTGAACCGAGGTTCAGGGTTCAGTGGCTGGATGGCTGCTGATTGGCCTGGATCAAAACTGGGGTGAGGAGTCTGCCAATAATTAACTGTATAAGTGATTAAGGCACTGGTTTGTCCTTTGGCTTGCTGGTTCACCACTACCAATTTAGCCCAGAGAAATTGGACAGAATCATGGCCTTTTGAAACCAAAGTCTGAGAAGCCTGGCAGGCTTGTGTTACACATGCAACACATGGAGCTTCACATCTAGTAGGACATGCAAAGTAATTAATGTTTGTGAAGAGTCAAAGCCATCATTTAGTTCCAGTGTAGCAGTTGTCATTCTCCTAGTCTGAACTGTTTTTGTCTCCTTGGAAACAGGTATTCCACCTCACTTTTGACCTAAGGGCCCACACAGTTACCAGAGATGTTACTTAGAGGAGAATTGAAACACACATTTGAACAAGTCATCTCCTAAAGTGACACAACTATCATTCCATTTCTTCGGCAACAACTTCAAAGCTACAGTGCAGGTGCACAGAAGTGGACACAAGTCAGCCATGCACTAGATAAAAACCCCATCTATTTCACATAGTCAGAACCCTCTTTGACTATTGTCCAGTTCCTGGAGCTGTTACCCACTGCTGATGACTTCAGACAGGACTGTGAGCTTTCTACCAGTGTGTACTAGGAAAAGAAAATAGGAATGTCCAAGCTGTTCAAGGTCAGAAGCCTACAGTATTTTAAACACTTCTTGAAGACAGAATGCTCTGTCCTCACAACTTAGCCTGAAACACCTTCTATGATTGCTGAGAAATTCCGCAAGCAAAAAAAAGAAAAAAACTCTTACAGCAGCTTCCCCTTTGCTCAGTGTTTGCTAACACTCATTTGAATGCAAAGCAACTATTCAGTTCAACCATGTTTACAACTCTTATGATTTTTTATTTATGAGCATTCATACAAACGGGCTTTTTGTTCACACAAATGCTTGCTGAAAGGCTATTTTTCATATGAATACCTGCACTCAGAAAGAAACAAGGGTATTCACTCAGAGCAAAAATAATTGCTACTTGTTGCTATTTTTTGGTTCTTTCTCACATATTCTAAAAGCTGCCATCATGCATTTTATGAAACAATATCTGGAAATTAGATGGCCAGTCACAAGCAAAACCAAAATATCAGTGGATTCTGGCACTTCTGCTTTGACTGAGTAATATCTCACTACCAGCTCTGTTAACTTCAGTGGGACAATTCAAAATAAAGAATTACTCCACCAGGTGAAGCCGCAGAATGTAGCCCAAACTAGAAAATAACTGTAGACTGCATGCAAACAGCAGCAACCCATGCTCTGTAGAAAATACCTACAGGGGAGTTTGGGGTTTTGGGGTTTGTTGTTTTGAGGATTTTTTTCCCAGAATGTTAGTCTCATTTTCTAAGCATTTTCTATGCAGCAGCAAAGCTTTGTACATTCACAGGAAATTCATCTGCCATAAATAACATCACAAGCTCTGTTATCCTTCCTTTTTTTTCCCCAAGGGACAACAATCCTTAAAACACCAATGTCACCTTCTGCCATAATTAAAGTTTATATGAAACTAAAAGCATTAAAGAAAGGATGTGAGTGAGTAAATAACAAGATTTGAGATGTAAGCTGTTGAAAAATCCCATTCTATGGTGAAAGAAATTCAGAGTCTGATAGGACATCTGCAACCCCTTACTTCAGCATTTGTTCCCTACACAACATCCCCACTGGAAAGGCTCCAGACTTTTTTTCTTACAGATCACATAGTTTGCATATAAGAAAGATAGGAGTAAGGAAAATCATTTTTGCACTTTGGGAATATTTTCACTTTATAACTTGGAGCCAAAAAGTTATTTCCAATCTTGTTTTTTGGGTACTGCAGAAGCAGATTATAAACTCCTTTTCTCAGTGCCTGCCTTCCTGTGCATTAGCCTTCTGGTCCCACTGCAGCCTCACTTTCCAGAACTATTCACCTCCTGTTACACCCAGTGAGCAGACAGTGACTGCACATGAGGAGCTACACCTACACATTCCTACAGTTTAAGAATCTGTTCTGTCATTTCTTCCCATACAGATTTCCTGTCTTTCCTTTCTAGAGCCTTTACTCCACTTACTCAGTGGAGTGAGTCACTTCACAAGACACTTCCTGCTCTTCCTCCCAGCTGAGCATGCCTGTGCTCCCCATCCTGTAGCTCTTCTACACCCTGCCTGTGCTTTGGCAGTACCCAGGCCTGTCTGATGAGGGTACCTTGCAGTAGGATATATCCTGTCGAGACATACATAAGATTATGAGATAATTTCAACACAGTCACAAGAGCATGGAAAATTAGAAAGAGTTTGAGTTTTGCTGATTCTACTAAAATTTGTAAAATATCATCAGATTTTTTTTTACCACGTTTCCCACATGACCATAACTAAATGGATGAACATGCCTATGTTTGATACAGAAGATTAAGTTTAATTATTGTTTTGTGCTAAGAAAAGCATTGGGGGTAGGGAGACGCACGATAGGTGCAAGTATGGTACTAAATTTCAGCCTTCTAAAGCACAACTTTAGCCCCCTGCAGTTGCCAGATAACATTTCTGAAGTTGTTGAGATATTAAAAGGGTGGCAGTTCATTATGAAGCCATTTATATTTTGTCAGACTGTTAACAAGATTTGTGTTATCTGTACCATGCAACAGGAAGGCTGCTGCAGAATCCATAATAACTTCTTACTATGCATGCCAAATTGTTGGTGCAACTGGCAAAGAGAGAAAAGGAATCAGAAGATTATATTAGTAACAGCCTACATGAGCTGAGAGCCAAGTAACCCAGCCCTCTTTGTGCTGTTGCTTGATTAAATTCATACTACATCATTAACCCATCAAATATTCAAATAATCACAAACTTCAATATTATACTAAATTCTTGGAGTTAACAGAGGTAAAGGTACATGTACTTCTGATTCCAAACATGAAATTGTATTTTTTATTGTGTTTAGCACACTTTGATCTACATAAATGTAACCAACAATTCCTTCCATAACAATACAGATATATTAAAAACTACAGTCTACTTCTACTGTCTATACTTACACATGCCCCAGATTATACAGTGTCATCTCAAGAAGAGCTGTTTTAGCCATTCTTCTCTTGCTCCTTTCTCTTCAATATAGCTTCTGAAAGACATCATTTGTCACCAACTTCCACTGTCTGTAGTCATTATTTGAAGTGTTAAGTGCATCACAGTGAGACCCTTCAGAAGGTGATGATATATCAACAGGGAGGCAATATATTAATAGTCAGAGAAATTGAAACTTAAGGCTAAACAGAGCTGACAAGCCATTGCTAAAATTATTTAACTCTTTTTGAAAGAGGGATCTCGTGAAGCTGAAATGCTGACACTGAACGCTATCACCATAAAGGCACTTACAGAAATGTTGTGTTTCTTATACATCTTGTGCTTTCAAAGTGCCATCTTTTAGGATTTAAAAAGCCAT
>WEIT01031002.1:342315-370610 GCA_013389985.1 Dryoscopus gambensis | reverse complement strand
TAATATCTTTATCTGCTCATATCCAGGTCTAATCTGGGGCTGGGACAGATGCAGGAGGCAGGCAGAAGAATCCATTGTTCCATTTGATTCTTGCCTGTGTCACTGGAAGGAGATCAAATTCTGTTTAATAATTGGCAAGTCCAGATGCATCAGAAAAGAGTTTCTTCAAACCTATGTTCTTTTTATTAATTGTACACAATCGATCTATTTCCCATCATATTTTCTGTGCCATAATGTNCTTTGGCATCAGTAAACCACATCTGGCATGTTCACCAACAAAGGGAATATGAAACCTTCTTGTTCCAATTTGTGAATGTATTACTTTGTTTCATTAGTGATTCAAAAACAAAGCTGTAGAGTATCAGGGACATATTTATTTTTTTTAAGTTGTTTTCTTTTTTCTAAATAGACTTCTTCAACTGTCATGGTGATTTCTATGGCCTAATCCAGCTATTTTTTATTATAATGTAGCTTTGGAAATGTTTGTGTCAGCTGTAGAACTGAAACACTTTGCCTCAGACATTCTCACTGACTTTCATAAATGTTAATTTTCTTCTCTGATCTTTTGGTGTGTGAAATAAATCAAATGTTTTTCCTTGCCTTTATTCTTTTCATTTTCTTCTGAAGGGGAGAGATCATAGATTATTAATGAAGCCAAAGAGGAGCAGACCCTTTAAACCTTTGTTTCCTATTTGAACTTCTAACATATACCTCAACACATTTCAATCACCCACTGATTGTAATTCTTCTGAAAGTTTCAGTGTAACCCAAAAATCAATATTAACAGATGTTGTTTGCTTAAGTCTGAAAATGTTCCAGAAAAATGCTCGTCAAATGCATCCCATCTATGGTTTCATAAAGTTTCAGATTCTCACAATCAATATCAGCAGATGTTCACTACTTTTATTTTATTTTTTCCCAAGGCGTTGCAGAAGTGCTTCTTCCAGCATAATTCTGAAAGAAAATCGAAAGCAGGGGGTCCAGGACAGCTTTCAGTGCTGCCAAGGAGCCCGAGCTTGTCTTGCCAGCTCCTGGAGAAACAGCCTTGTCTTCATCTATTGCCATTAGAGACCAATAATTAAACAGGAAAACCTGGTTTTAATTAGAGGACAATGAATGATTGGGTAAATCAATCCACAACGTGTTGTCCACACATGTTAAATTCTGTATTAGGGCTGGATTAACATTTCTTTATCTAGGCAGAGTATTAATTCCGAAAGGAAATATTCCAGAGATAGGTAAGACACTCCCTTCCACGGGTTTTGGATATTGTGAGTGTTCAAGTTTGTTTTACTGCTGTGAAATCTATAATTCCTGCATATTGCAAGGCCTCTGTTTGCAAGAGGGTGTTAAGAGATTCCTGGTTGAATGAAACAAAGTTGTTATAAATGGGAAACAAGCCCCAAACCATCCCCCTGGGCAGTTTGGAGGAGAGACAGAGCTGGTTTATCCCTCTCCCAGAATGTAAAGCACTTAATGGGTGAGAATTTGAAGCTGGGCTATGGAGAGAAGAAAGTGTGATCTGGTGAGGTTTGGGATTTGCTTAGCGGGGTTGATTTCTGTTCAAAATAAAGTAAATCTATCTCAAACCAGTTGTCTAAATGAGTATGCACCTCTCTGTGGATATCTATAATAATTTCTGATCGCAATGAGCCAACTTCCTGGAAACAACATCTACTGCAAGTCTGGAAAAGTAATCAGCACTAATTCTAAAATATATTTGATGCTGTCTATCGTAATATTTAAATATGCCTCATTCTCAATATTATGTTAAAATGATTTTTTTTTAATAATATGGAAGATAATAATACACAGATAAAATGCAGCGAGATAAAGCCTGGAGACAGATCAGCTTTGATATGATTATGTATCTCACATCAATAAGTTTTCTAAAGTATCAAAATGATGCCATTTGTAGCACTTGCTTGGTGGAATTACACAACTTCTCCAAGCTGATTACAGGTTCTAGTTTATCACGGATATAAAAACATGGAGTTTTATGGTTTTTTCCTTTGTGAATTTAAACCATTGGTTTGTTTATGCCATGCAGCTGGGATTATTCTGTGTGAGCTGTGAGCTGAGAGAAAACGGTGCGAGTGTGTTAGCACAGCAGCAAGTCTGCACAAATAAAGCTGCCTCTCAGCAGGGTTTATTAATGTAGGCACCACATCATGCCACTGCAGTGGCAGAGGCCTCTCTTCAGGCTCAGAGTGTGCTTACATCTGCCTGTAATACTCTGCATTCACATGGGCCAGGAGCCTTTGCCCTGGGCTGGATTTATTGGAACAAAGTTGTGGCGGTTACGAGGCCTGTTTGTTGTATTCAGATTTAGCCTTCATCAAGAAGGGGCCAACATTCAGAAATTAAGTGGGGCTGTGTTGGGTTTTTTGTGGATGGGGTGTAATAACAAACTGTACAGTTTTACAGCAGGAACTTTTTCTTTGGGCCTATATATATATATTTTTATATATATCTGTATTTATATTTATATTTATATATATGTATCTGTGGCAGCTGCAGGGTGGTTGCAGGCTCTAGTATATGATGCACTTCATTTTCACTGCTTCCTGTAGGATAGAATAAAAAGAAAATAAATACAAACCCCTTTTATATTTCTGCACTATACCTCAACTTGAGCAGTAGATTGCTGATTCTAAAATTTCACCGTTTCCAGGACACTAATGAGTAATTTTTTTTCCTCATAAATATAGTTAATTTCCATTTTGAACAGCGAAATGTTTTGTATGTACAAACTCGTCAGTAGTAAGAACAGCAGAATAAGGTGTAGAGAAGCATAAGAGTGCTGTCATTCTTTAGAAACATTTTTAATTTTTATTTAAAAAAAACCCCAACAATCCATCTGGCCAATTCATTACAGTAAAATTTCATTTCTGAAGCAAAATGGAGCTACAAAACCTTGTCCAGTTGATCTTAGTTTAATTGCTGCATGTTTAGAAAATAATAACTTTTATCTCCAGAACTTCTCTCTGTCCTTTCACTAAATATGGGGAAAGCTCCCCATCCACATAACCAAAACTTCCTACCGTGTGCCATCCTAACTCTCTGCCATGCCAGTAAAATAAATGAATTTGGAATCTTCAATACTTTCATGAACTTTGGCGGGTGCATCTATGGCCAAC
Source organism: Dryoscopus gambensis (assembly GCA_013389985.1). NCBI lineage: Eukaryota > Metazoa > Chordata > Aves > Passeriformes > Malaconotidae > Dryoscopus > Dryoscopus gambensis. Next base: position 367,470 of record WEIT01031002.1, on the reverse strand, counting down.
CGCAGGAACTTTCATTATATCCTTACTCAAATATTAAAATAAGTATTTTTTTAAACCCTGAAATATACAAAAGCAAATGGTTTCACAAGGTAACACCTTTGAGCTGTCAGTCCATATTAAACATTTAGGAAACAAGAAATGATCTCTATTTATTATTAAAACAGGTGTCGGCACCCAGGAGAAGTTGGAGCAGCCTGGCAGTCCTGGGTGGAGACGACGCCCTCTTGTTTTCATCCAGGACCTCAAATCTGATGTTCAATGGTTTCAGCTGATGGGTGAGTGCAGTGCCAGGGTTACAGCAGAGAGGGTGGGTGGTTATTGAGAAGAAAATGTAAAGTACAGAGCTGGCTGTAAACATCAGGGACACCGGGATTAGCTGTGCATGTGGAGAATCTGAGAGCTGCCTTTTATTTTTCTAAGTTTAGAAAAACACGTTTATTAAGACTCTGCTGACTAACAGCAACATAAATTAATGGATTGTCCAGAAATTCTTACAGTTCTCACAGTCACCTCTGTCATCTCTGTCTGCTTTGCAACCACTCTTACATTCCTAGGATAAATAGGTATAATTCCCACTGCCAGCTGCCAGGGACTACTGTATTTGCCAATAAATGGGGATCAGGAATAGCTGAATGCAGAGTTGTTTGAATTGAGAGGAGAAAGTTTAAAATTAGCAGATATGATGAATGCCAACATCTCATAAGTAATTTCTATCCAGATTCATCAAGTACACAGCTGCTGGAGTGTGGGACACGCGAGGGAAAGTCAAGGAATGTTTACTTGGTGGAATGAAATATAGCCGGAATTTGCAGATTACATTAACTGAAATAATGTTGCATGAATACTTCTTTTCAGGGATTGTGAAATAATCAGGAAGAAATGGAATAAATATTTCACAGATAAGCCCTCTCTGCGACAAGTAGTGAAAAGATGATTTTCTTTAAAACTGCGTTGCAAAGCAGAGGAAAAGTTTTATTTAAGGCCAGCTTTGTTCAGAGAATTGGTATATTAGGACTTTAAATCCAGTTAAGTTATAACACATAAAAGGCAAATTCAGTATTTTGAAGAATTTCTATAAAAATTATTTTTCTTGTTTTTACAATCAGCTGAAATAATCAGATAGGAGTGCAGATAGCAGAAAAAATTACATCTGTGACACTTCAGATTTTCCTGCAAATATTAAAACTAACTGTCATATTTTGAATAGCACCGATTTTTAATGGCTTGTTTTAGAGTAAGGAATGACTTGGGGGGTAAGACAAAGATGTTTTATAATGACAAGTCTACCTTTATTTTAAAGAAAGAGTAAATTTTAGAGGACAAAGAAGAAAGTCTGTGAGGCTTTGTAATATAATATGGTCATGGAGCCTCTCAAATCCATGGGCATCTGCCTGGGAGTGTTAATGGCAGCATTTATTCTGCCTTGGGAGAACCCTTCCAGGCAGGGAGGAGAGGTCAGAAGGAGTTCTGTGACTGACAGGCTTGACCTCCACTCAGTGCTGAGCTACAAAGTCACAGACTTTATTTAAGAGAAGAATTTTACTTTCCATGTGGATCTGACAATATATTGAATTAATTAACATTAAAACTATGAGTAATTCTATGATCTCGCTAAGGAGTTTGCCCTCAAAATGGAAGAAGTTGAAACAAAAATATGGTTAGGATTAAACAGTCAGAAATGGATTGTGGAAAAACATGATGGGTTCTTGGATGAAATAATTAGTTCTAGAGCTTCGTTAGTGTAGGAATGAAGCACCCAGAGGTAGTTTTGGAATCAAGGGCTATGCTGACTTTAGAACTTGTATAACTTGAATTCTCTATTACTTTCTGAATTCTCATCTTCTTGACAGGCTATGAAAACTGTTTTCAGTAGCGAATGTTTTGGTGGTGGTGTATGAGGAAGACCTGTGAAATTCTTGCTAAGGAGGAATTAATCCTGAAACAGGCAGGGAAAGTTTTGTAGGCTATGAAGTTCCAGAGGTACAGTCCTGCTGGATCCCCTGAGAGCAGGGTCCTGCCCTGAGGGAGGATCAGCTTGCCAAGATGGGCTGATGGGCCTTGCATTGAAAGAGTTGGAGAAGTGTAAAAAAAAAAATGGAGAGTTTTGGAAGTGAGAAAAGGCAGATTTCTAAACAGCAGCAGAGAAAAACGAAATTAATAAAAGTCTGAGGAATTCAGGCTGCTGCTTATTGCTTTTCAATGAACTATATGGCATATTAGAGAAAATGACAGATCTCTGAAAAGTTATTAAACAAGTAAAAATAAGCTGCAGTCTCATTTTCTTTTCATGTGGTTACTGCTGAACAGCTCAACTCACAGGCCAGCTGCTGGGCAAGGCAAGGAGTCCTTTCATCAAAGACCTCTTCCAACAGGCAAATGGTAGAACACTATTGATCCATAATGTTCTATTGCTCTTCCAAATACTCTTTTGAAACCTTGAAACTCTTCTTCATGTATATTTAGTATTTGATTTGATTTATTCAGGCAGAAAAGTTGTTTTTATTCAAATTGTGCCCATAGAAAGGGGAAATAGAAGTTCAAAACGGCTCTGTGAAATCAGCAACTACTCTGTGTGACTCTATTTTTGCTTTTTTAGAGGAGGATTCTTGATCTTCTGTACTGAAAAGACTTTTCAGATACCCTGTCAGAATTCAGTGTTCTTCTCCTGTCTTTTTGCCCCAGGACATCGTTCCTCCCCGAGGTTGGTACATATGTTCAGATGGGGGGATATTTTCAGCATGATGCCACAGCTGTGTTGCTCACAGTTGCTCTGAACCACAGTTTGCTGAGGTTGTCAGCTTCAAATCATTCACTTCAACTCTCTATTCATCTCTGCTGCAGGTCTCAAAATGAGCTCTATAGAGATTTTTTAAATTTTTTTGGCTGTCTGATAGGAATGATAAAAATATGCGCGTGGTGGAGAGTGACCATGTATTTTAAGTGTGATTCATTACAGACTCTTGTCCAAAAAGACTTCTCACTTGAACCAGCGTCTCCTTCACTCTCATCTGCTGCAGCTGAAACTGCGTGGAGGGGGATGTAAATTCAAGGCAAGCTTCTTATTTAGCATTTCTGCCTTGCCAAATGCATCAGAGACAGGAAATCACTCGGCTTGCCAAAATTTATCATACTGTGTCTCCAAAAGTGAAAACAGGTTTTTCATACAGCAAAGCAAACGCTGTGTTTTGCCACAGATAATATTTTGAAAGTTGGTACAAGGTATCTTTGTAGCACAGATATATTTTTTTTTCCCAAACTGATTGCAGACTTCAAAGTACTGAGCTTTTTGAGATCCTCTTAAAACTAATTAATCAACTTTGCAAACCGCGTGTCTTCCTTTCAAGTAGAGCCCACAATCCCTCTACCTTGGGGAGTAATTTTCTTGTTTTCCTAGCATTTTCCAAATCTAATTGTTGTACCTCTAAATAGGAGATTTGTTATTACACAATGTGATTAATTAGATAACGTTATTTCTTTATCAGGTGAGAAATCACCACAGGATTGATGATAAGCTTATGAAATCAGCAAAGACTGTGTAAGGCAAAATGCAATTACTTCTCAATTAAAAATCCATTTGACATATTTTAGAGATTAATAAACAAATTGGATTTGTTTCTAACAAAAATGATTGGATTTTTAAAAAAGATGAATCGTATTTGATACACCTCATCTGAATCTAAAGCAAAGACCAAAGCAAAAGGATAAACTGAGTCAGCTAGAGGTAGCAGAGACTTAATTTTTTAAGCATGATCTCTAAAAGGGCTGAATTTTAAGTCAATAAGTCACCTGGATGCTGTTACATTCATTAATTTGCCACTTCATCACATTTAAACTCTTTGTTTGAAGTAGGGTATTGCATTCTTAGTCCTATAATCTCAAAAAAATGCCTGAAATGCAAATAGTCCTTGCTACTGTCTCTACATCTGGGACATCTGTATACATGGACAGAGGTCTGGGTAGTAAAAGACAGGATATTCAGCTTAAAAAGGCAAGCATGAAGATGTTATCTTGTAAACAGTATGTTCATTCAGGAAACCAGGAATTTTTCAGATGTGGGCAATCAGCTCTTTGCCCACCTGAGCAGCTGTAAAACAATGCCCAGTGTTCAGCAAGGCACTTCAGCAGCTGACAGCTTGAACATTGGAGCTCTTGAAAGATATCCACAGACAGATTTGATCCCCCCACTAGGGTAAACAGTAATGCCAAAGCTCCCCTCAGCTCCCTCACACTTCCTCCTCCTTTCACCTGAGGCTGCTGCTCAGGGACTCCCAGGGATTCTGCGCATGCCCAAATTCCACTGACATCTCTCATGCTCCTGTGACACTGAAGGGTCAGCAGAGGGTCAGACTGGGCCCGTTTTCACTTGCAGAATTGAACAATGTATTTGATCTGTTATTTAAGACTCAAGGGACCCCTAAAATAAATTGATATTTGCCCATGTTGCAAACAGCTGCGGGAAACAAACACCTCGCTGCAGAACCAGTGCTTAAATCTGAACATATTTCCATCCTATTTTAGCAGAGTCAAACCTTTCTTGCTTCCATGCTGTGGCCTTTCCAGGGATGGTTTATTCTTACAGAAAAATGAATTCCTTGACTTGTGAAGAGCCTGGAGAACTCTGATGAACATTCTGATCTCCCGGCCAAATGAGAACGTGTTTTGCACAGGAAACTTGTTCTGATTTCAGTCTTATTAACCAAGTTCCAGGGAGCGAGGGCAGAGTCTGAAACTGTCGGCTTTCCAATCAAAGGAAAACTTCCGTGGCATTCAGACATTATCTGGAGAGCCATATGGATGCGTCTCTGGCAATCCTCCAGTTATCAAGCATCTGATCTATCACTTTCTGTGTCTTCTTTTGAAAGCCGTACAGTAAAGGCCCACTGATTTTCCTTTTCAATCCTCAGAGATCAAGTAGGCTTTAAAACAAGAAAAGACATGATTTCATTATTTTGGATTCATAAACTCAGAGTCAGAGAATAGCTTCTCCCAGGCTTCAGCTTTAAAGGATGGCAAAGGGACTTTAATCATACTGTAGAAATCATAGTACGTGGGGAGAAAAAAATTAGCTGGTGGCATTTCATCCTAAATTTTAATCTTAATTAATCTTACAAATACTGTACAACAGAAAGGCAGTAATATTTGTTTCCAGTGATTTCTCTAGGGTGAGTACTATGTGGAATTATTGAATTTCTTTGGTTAAATATTTTATTAGAGTAAAAATGAAGATATGAGCAGACAAAAACTATTAAGAAGTTTCTATCAGATTTTTTAAGATATTCTAGATGAAGAGATTTTTGCTGTTGTGAGAATCCAAGTAGCCTGATGCTTTTAAGCAAATACAATTTTAAATGGGTTGAAAACCAAAATAAGGAAAATCTTTGTTTTAGGGCAGTTATTTACTATTCTATTATATACTTCCCAATAATATTAAGTACAATATCAGTGATTTGATTCCTATCGAGACTGGCTGATGTGGGTATGTGTATCACTTTTTCTGTGCCAGTTAGCTGTCATATCAATAATCTTTCATTTTCTGTCTTTGGGCAGTATTAAATATTTTATCTAACGAGTTTCAAATACAGGTGAGCAGTGGAACCATCCCTAATTAAAAGTTGAAATGGGATTCTTTTCAAAGTTTTAACTCGTAATGCAAGTTTAGGAATCCTAACTGGGTAGCATCTGGTCTTCATTCCTAAATCCTAAATTCTTCTTCAAATGGAGAAAATTTGCATGTCCCTGCATATTTCTTTCTTCAGGTGTTCAGGCTTTCCCACAGGGACCTTCTTGGTTTGCATCTCTTCTTAAATTCTTACATTCCTTCCCTTCCTTCCATCAAAGGAGGGTGACAAGAATCCTACAGGCGTGAAGTGGGAATGATCTGTGCATCAGCACGGGAGGACAGTATCTCCAATAATTAGAATAAGGAGATTTAACTTTTTTGGCAAAAGGGAATTTCATCTAAATTTTAAAATGTATTGGCTGACCTTCAGATTAAAAAAAAATCCTACTTCAATCATACAGCTGCCAGCCTCTGACATCAGAAAGTATTTTGGCTCATTTGAGGGTTTTATATAGGATTAGAGCTACACATTTTCCCTGTCTGACCACAGTTAATGCTCATAGCTATTGCTCGTAGCATGCCCAGTGCTATGTCATATTTCTTCCCTCTATTGTACATTGAGTGTTTGAATTTGATCCTGCATTCCACTTGGAAGTTACTTCTCTGGAAATGACAGAGAGCCTGGGACTCAGATTGCTGCTGCAGTTTTCGTTGGCTGTTTGATAAATGGCAACGTGTGTGAGTGCTCTGGGATTTTGTTTCATTTCAGTTTACTAAAGGCCTAATACAAAACCTGTGGAAGCAACAGAAAAGCTTTTGTCTTTGCATTGGGCCCTAAAGAATTGCCAATATCTGTTGAAAAACCATGTTGTGCTTTACAAATGAAAAGATCAGTCACGATTTCTAACAGAATGCAGCAACACCTGGATTAAAATAAGATAACTTGGGTTTTCTATTATTAAAAGTGAGATTTTTTTTCTTTTGAAAATTCATAAGGAAATACAGACTAAAAACTTTTCTTCATATGAGCTAATCACTCTTTTAATTTTTGGAAGTCTTAATGGGCTGAAGCTTTGGATCTTTGCTCCTCCAGCCTCAGCAAATGAATACCTCAAGGGACAGAAATTTCATATACTTCTTTTCCCCAAGGTTATCCATTGTGCTGACTGCATGGCTGTCTCTCTAAACCATCCTATCAATTGCTCAAGTGTGAATGCTTTGTAATATGTTTTATATCTGGAAGGCTGAAGTTTTCTTCTCCTGCTGGGAGTTTCATATTTTGATTAGACAGTCTGAGTTTCTTCCTTTTTTCTTTTTTCTTTTTTTTTTTTTGCCTCCTAGGAATTCCTAAAAAATTATCTTGTGCAACTAGTTTGGCAACTGAAACTTTGTAGTTATTTGTGTAGAATTTACTTTCCTCAGTAAAACAGCAGAACTACCCTTCAATTTGAATTACCTTCCACATCAGTGATGGCAGGCTACAAGTTCTTTGTTGTTGTAGTAAATATCTTCCTCAAATATGTATTTTAAACTATTATCTCCTCAAAAGGCTTTGGTCTTCTAAGTATGTTAAGTTATTTATATTCCATGTGCACTTTTATGCTGCTGAAACCTCTTGGGCAACAGCAATCTCAGGCTAGAGAAAATTGTCTGTAATTTAGAGGTCCTGCATCATAATTGCACAAAAGCAGGTTGGGAAATCCAGTTTGTTGTGATTTATACACACCAGAATGAGGGGCTCTTGGTGTGCCTGAGGACACGGTTCTTCAGGTGCAGTGCAAAGAGCAATGAGAACATGAGATAATGAAACACCAGAGTTAGACTTTTCCAACCAGCAGGAACGACTTCATTCACTCTTGTTGCTTAGGCAGCGGCCAGACTTTGGCAAGGATTTAGTCCTGCCCAAATGCTTTATAGCCCTGTAATCTCAGAGGCTACAAAAGCTCTCATTTCTAGTTCCTGGCTAGGTTTGTAGTGCCTCGGAAGAGCCCAGGCAAGCTCATGCGCAGAATGTCCTGGGAGATGAAATGAATACGGGCAGGACTGCGAGTCCTTTGAAAGCCTTTATTAAAAGTGATCAGCTTGGGTTGGGTGCCCGGCAGGCTGCGCACCCCTCCGCTGCTCCCGGCTTCGACGTGGGGGAGGAGGAATTCGGCCTTGCCACTCAAAGTGATAAGGCCGGGCCTGCTCTCCTCACAGGGGAGTGGCCAGGAAGGCAATTTCAACTCTTCATCGGAGGGGGGCTGTTCTCAGTCAACCCTCTTATTGTTTGTGGTGACCGAAAAGGAAACCCAAAACCTGGCCAGGTGATGTTCTCCTTCCAACTGATCGTGTAATTGGGTTGATTTTTCTTAAAAAGTTCATTGGCTCGTCTTTAACTTGTTTTTTTCTAGGGGTTTGTTGCTTTTCCCAAGGGTCCTTTAGGCTTTCGTTTGCATATCAGGTTTTCTGTTTTTTTCTTCTCTCTGGTATCTTCAGACAGGCCTGGGGGGGGTAGCTAGGCAACGGGGGAAGGGTAAGGGAATGCCATACATTCCTGAAATTAGCATTTTCTGATAAGGAGTAGCTTACCCCGAATTGGGGGGGGGGGAGGTGAGGTTTACAACAGAGTAATTAGCAGTAACAGTTAATAAAGGACGAAATATAACATTCAGGTAATGAACAAAGAACTACAATGAAGTATAAAATGAATGGACAATTGTTAAATTGATAATCCGGTCTCTTATTTATAACAGGAGAGTTATTAGAGACGATGAGGAGCCGAGCAGGTTCCTGAGCTGGAAATGGTTGGGGGCTGAGAGAGCCTGGAAGGGAAGGGCTGTGTGTGCTCGGCCCGGCCTCTCTCTTGTCACAGGACATCCCTGTGTGGCTGCTCGTGGAGAAGGGAGAAAGATCTCAGGGAACTTTGGCTCTGCCCCAGTCAGAGGTTTTTGCTTTTGTTTATCTGTATGATAACAGGAAGAAGGAAGGTAGGAATGGCTCTAATGTTTAATTCACTTTTTGGACTTGTTTACCTCTTGGATTTGAGTGACCTCAGGGGCTTATCATTAAGGAGGAAGTCTCCACGCGTGCCTGTTTGCCCGGAGTGCTCAACACCTGCTCAGGGAGATGAGCAGAGGAGCCAGGAGGTCCCAGTCCCTGGGGCCAAGCAGCCTTGCCCGGGGGTTCCTGTGGTGCTGGCTGGGAGGAGAGGAGAGGCCGTGTCACAGCACTGGAGATGTTTTTCCTGCCCCAGCAATGACCCAGGTGGTGATTGCAATGGTAAAGTTTGTGCATGGAATGCAGACTTTGGGTTAAAGCTGCTCTGATACAGGGTTCAGTAATGAAACTGGGCAAGCCCCTCTCTCAAACTCCCTCTTTTGATATTGTCAGTTACAGATCAGACCAAAATGAGGGGTTTTTTTAAAGACTGGAAAGACTCTGTGTCACTTATTGACCAAAGGAAAATTATTTCTGACTTTATGTAAGGGCGGAAAAAAAGGTGTCGTGACTTTCACTGACTCGTCTTTGCCTTACCACCCCCACCCCAAAATCAGTTTAAATTAACAAAATCATCCACTAGCAGTGCCTCTCTTTCAGTGCTTTGTCTGGCAATGGCCAGTTTGATGTATTTCAGAATAAATATACTCTACAGCACAAAAATACTACTTATGGGAATCTCTTGTAGTCAGTGACTGATGGTTTACATCCTTTGGCAGGAGTTTATATCAATTTACGCATCTGTAATTTATTCCATTATGATTGTTTTTTACCCTGTTTGAACACACATGTACTTTTATTTGTAGCTGGTCTTGCACAGGCTCACATGGCAATTAGTTCCACAGGAAAATTGATGTAAGATGGAACGAAAAAAAAAATCATTTGTTTTATATTGATATCAGTCTTATTTAATGTCTTCTTAGCCTTGCAATCCAAAAAAAGGAAATAGAAATACCTGAATTGCCTTTTTAGTATTTTTTTTTTATTTCCATGATACTGTGATCTGTTCCACACCATAGGCATTATGGATAGCATCCTCTTTGCTTTTCACGTGTTTAGGGGTTTTTTTGATATTACTTGTACTTTTCAAGTGTATAATTTAGAATTAGATGTGAGACATAAGAAAGTTTCTTTCCATGAAGCAACAGCCAAATGTCTCCTTTCACCGGTGTGATTGAGAGCAGAAAGACACAATTCTTGAAACACAAATAAGCTTTTTAGTTTGCTTTCATGAAGAAAACAGATGTTAATTTTAGCAAAGAGGACTATTAGTTTCATATTTAGTATGGAGAAAATATTGTGGTTTTTAAGGACAGTACCATTTGTAAAGAATGATAATGTGCATTCTGGAGAGATTAAATCCACTCATTTATAACTTCTGCCACATTAAAGGAGCTGAATATAAATTGATTGGATTAAGCAAATATAATGTTACATTCTTTTCAAATACGTTATGTATATGTAATTAAAAACAGATTTTATACAGTTATAGTGTTTGTAAAATATATATTCGATTTAAATACTTTTTGCATTCAGAATGGTGCACTTGCTGGAAAGAATATCTTGAGGGGAAAAAAATCTGAGTGCTGAGACTGAGTGAATATATATTTTAATATAAAGTGAGACATATTTTGGGTCTGAAGTGAGATCTGTGCTGGCAGATGAGGAGAGAGAGCTAATAGCCCCAGAAATATTAATCCCAAACACACCTTGCTCAAGATTATCTGACCTCCCCAGTTCTTGAGCCCAGTTCTCGAAACCACTCCTTTGCCTCTCCCAAACACTGATAAACCCAGCGAAGGCCTTATCTGGGCTCCAGCTGGCACAGCCACGCAGCTCTCCAGCCCAGTTCGCTCTGAGAGCTTGTGCTGATCTGCCCGAGGAACTGAAATGCATATTTTAAATGCTATCAAAAGACTCTCAAGAGTGTACAGGGATTTAAGAGCAAAATGTGTGGCCATGAGGGAAGTGGGATGCGGATGCTTAGCTAGAGCTTTTTGGGAAGTTAGCAGGTTAGGCTCAGTTAGTTCCACGGGAAGAGATGGAGAACTTGGCAGCAAACCTGTATTTTTCCATGGCGTGTGAAGGGAATGCCAGCATTCAGCAAGAACACAGTGGTGTGAAGATGCTGAGTTTTCTGATGCATGGAGAACATAGGATTTTTAATGAGTGTTTGGTGGTTAGGGGAAAAAACCCCAAAGAAATGCATCAGAAAGTCCTCAGATAAACAACCCTGTGCTGTTGCTGTTTGTGCAGCGTCTGACAGAGGGGTGCTACATTTGGTTTTATGTTTTTTCCTCAGGACCATACTGCTTTGCCGTGTTGCTGAGCGCTTGTGCAGTTGTAAACCATCTGCAAGGTTGCCCGAGATCAACCCCTTGTGAAACCCAGGTAGCACAGCAGGAAAATTATTGCACTGCTCTGGGGCCCTCAGAAGTCTCAATCCCCGAGCTTCTTGAGGGCAAAGCTCCTTAATGAAATCACAATATTTGGATGGCACAGTCCCCAGGATATGTAAACACGCTGCCTAAACAGCTGTTAAATAATTGTCAATGTTTATTCGGGCTCTCAATCAGGGAGAGGTAGATTTTAACATATTTTATGGTGAGGTCTCTGTAGAGAACAAAGTTAATCCTTCTGATATGGAAGTATTTCGGAGCTGCAGTGCACTTTTTTTGAAGTCACTGTTTTACTGTGTGCCAGGACAGTGATTTCCATCCATTTGCACCCCACTTGGTTTAGAACTTTTGCTCTAATGCTGGATTTAGATGAAGATTAGGTACATTCAGAGAAATTCATGAAACTGTGAGCTTTCAACAGACGGCACGATCGAACCTGAAGTCTCAGCACAGTGATCTCTAAACAAGGCAAGCTTGAGCCAGTTTGTGTCCAAAATTCCATGCAAGAGTTTGCACCTGTTCGAATGCCATGCCACAGCGTGTAATGTGAATATTTGCTGTAATACATCCATACAGTTGTATGCTGCTGGTTGCCTAAGGTTAGACTGGATGCTCCACACAGAGCAGAATTTATCTTCTGACAGAAAGATGTTCCAAGAGGCAGAGCATGAAGTTAGGAACAATGTGTGAATCCACTAAAAGAAGAACAGCTTTTAGGTAAGTATTGTGTGCTTATATCGCTTCAGTTTTGCACTTCTTATTCAGGTTTCATAAAGTGAAAATAAGGAGGAAAAACCCCCAACACATTCCTGTGAATAATTAATTTATAAGTAGAAGATCTAATTTTCACATTAATATCACTTATATAATCACTACCTATCCTAAAATTTTGCACAGGTTTAAAAATTAAAGGTTTAATTTTACTTTCTGCTTTGATGTGCACATGAAGCTTTCATTAAGAGCTGTATAGGAGCACAGGAAGATAAGACATGCTTTCATTCTTAAGATCCAAAAGGGTAAATAGAATATGAAAACTGTTCCTGGATATACGAGCTAAATGTATGCAGTGTGATTGCTCTTTTCTAAATATTAACTGTCTGACTGGGTGCTTTGCTCTGTGGCACTGTGACAGCAGGAGAGCTGATGTGATATAAATGATGCCAATCTCTGCACTGTTGGCATGAGCATCTGTCTCCTTGGCAGACTCCAAAGGCAGTTCCTGGCAGCTTTGGAGTTGCCTCTAGGTCTATCATATGGTTTAAGCTTCTGACTTTTCCTCTTTAGCTAAAGTCCACTCCATCTGGAACCTATTTAATTCTCTTTCACCTTTGATTCTGGAGAAACCCTGATGGAAACACTGTAAATTCTGGGTTTCAGACTCTGGAATTGTTTAAATGCTTGTGGATGTCACACTTCTGCTGAGATCTGAACCAAACTCTCATTGTTGCACGCTAGAACTCAAATCAGAAAGTGGAAGAAACCAGTATCAGTGTTTCATACACAACTATCAAGGAAATAAAAACAATATTATTTCTTCTTTTGTTTTGTTTGGGGGTTTTGTTGGGTTTTTTTATGGTCAGCTCAGATCTGCTCTAGTGGTGTCCTACGTGTCCGTGCTGCCTGGGCTCCTGGAAACAGTCTGACCTACCTAGACAGCACCAAGGAGTGGGAGGAGGGTAAAAACCAGCAGTAGGTCTGGAGGGGTTTAGACAGGTGGCTGTCATGGATCAAGGCACCCTGCAGCCCCAAGATTCATCCAACTCAGCAAATGCTTTCATTCAACCATGGACACTCGACCTTCAAAGTTCTAGTGTAGATCAGGGCCATATTGTACTACATCCCATAAAATTGAGTTAATCTCCTCCTTCTTGCTTCTTGGACCAGTTTTCTTTGGTCTAAAGACCAAGTATGAATTGTTTTCTCCTACAGTTTTAATGGGATCTGGCTTTCTTAGAGACATAAACCAAAGAAAGTTTGACAGAGATAAGGAAACTGTCAAAATAAAGTGGTCATTAATTTTTTATTAAATCCTGTTCTTTCTTTCATGCTCCTATATTGCTATTTAAACCATCTTTTTCCCTCGCAATCTCCTGCTAACATCAGTGTCTAGCACGTGAAAAGGGAAGGGGTCATCACCAGTGGAATGTTTCATGCTCATAGCTACTAAAATGCACTGACTTTAGTCAGAAGTACAAAACCAACACGAAGAACAAAGTCATGTGCATTGGAAAAAACAAGGACAGTGGAGGATGGGAAGAAACAGCTTCTGTGTAGCAAAAGCAGACAGCTTGTTCACTCCTCCTCTGGATCCCAGCACACTTCTTAGGGTCTCTGTGACATCTGGCTGACTTGCATCAGTTTCTCTTCCCTCCTTCTCTCCCACCAGGAGAAGGCTGTACATGCTGCTCCATCCTGCCATGCCAATTACAGCAAGGGGATAATGACACTGACTCCATTCCAGTGCTGGCTAGGCTTAGAGCCCATTAGACAGATGGGCAAAACATGGGAAAGGCTTGACTGTAACTTTGAGAACTGGGATATGCAAAGCCAGAAACTTATTTTTGCTTCTTGCCTGGGTGTAGCATAGACTTTCATGTTGCTTTTCTATGGCAGACTCAGATCTTAACCGAAATTTCAGTTACTACCTCTTTTTCTGACTCTAATGTATCCCATTTCCTCTGTCTGTGAGGATGACTTATGGAAACAAAGGAAAAACATTCTTGGGAGCTACTCTGTTGATGAGCCTTATCTAAAGTTCTTCATTACGTCTTCCTGGACGCACACAGTGCATCCAAATGCTTGGACATCAATTTTCTCAACACAGCTTGAGCCTCACTGGATTCTGTTGGCTCTGAATGTCATTCTGAGTGGCCCAAGCAGCCCCTGAACCTGACATCAACTTGTCTGCCAAAGTCACGAGTTTAACAAATAATGGCATTAACCAGGTAAAGGTTATGTCCCTTTAATATTCATATCATACTTCACACTGCATTTTTGTATCTGGTTGGAGCAGTCACTTGCAAAGACAGCAAGCTTGGAAAGCTCCTTTTGAGGAGAGCAGTGCTTGATGCCAGGTTGTCAGGCAATATGTTGTTTCCCCTCCTCTGCTGCATATCAGGGAGGTGAGCTTCTGAGATGAGGAAACCTCATCTAATTTGGGGGTTGGCATTCGACAGACAAAAATAGACACAAGATAAAGAATGTTGTTACAGGTATAAAAGTGAGCAAGGACTCAGATAGGTCAGAAACAGAGAGACACAGATGGCTCACTCTGAAATAAAGGAATCCAGCAAGGATGGGCTACTTTTGAGTCTTCCCTTGTTTTACTTAGTGGCTTTCAAACCATGTTGATCCCTCCTCTAAATTAGTTCTGACCATCTTGATACTTGGAAGTGAAAAACTTTTTCTTATACTGCACTGGGTATAGCATCTTATTTACTTGTTAATGTAGCTGCCAGATTATATAACTGCCAGATCATGCAACTCCCACACAAACTCCCCAGAGAAGCAGGATTAACTGAGGAGGTAAATACTGCACCAGTCAGTATCTTTGCAGACCATGAGTGGCAGAAGTACAACAGAAAACTTAATCCATAGCCTTTAGTCTCTGCATTGCTGTCTTGTTGGGTTTCAAACTGAGAAAGAGGAGGTTTAGATTTGGTTTAGGAAAAAAATCTTCCCTGTGAGGGTGAGCAGGCCCTGGCACAGGGTGCCCAGAGCAGCTGTGGCTGCCCCTGGATCCCTGGCAGTGCCCAAGGCCAGGCTGGACACTGGGGTTTGGAGCAGCTTGGGACAGTGGGAGGTGTCCCTCCCATGGCAGGGGGTGGCACTGGGTGGGATTGAAGGTCCCTTCACAAACCATTCTGTGATTCTATGACTGTCAGAAGGGGTTAGAGAATTAGAACATCTGTAAAGTTATCATATAAATTATCTGCTACTTGGTAGATAACTGTAAGATCAGAGGACATATTTTTACAAAGAGATACAGGACTACCCATGAAAATACAAAGCCTGTTTATAACAAACAGATATTAAGGAAGATAAAAATATTCCAAGGAACCTAACAAATGTTGTTGGAATACTGATGCCTCTTGTATTCCTCATCCTGGGAATCCTTTGGTGCAGATCTGTCACTTTTTTCTTGATGGATGTGTTTTGTTAAAGGCATCTTGTGGTAATAGATTCTGTAAGTACAGCCTGCTGCACAATACCAAGGGCCATCTCAGAGTAATAGAAAGTTTAGAGTTTGAATCCATCTGTCACAAAAAAAGACTACCTTAGAAGTGTGAATCAAATAAATGTGTGTGTACAGCTCTAAAACTGATAGCAACTTCATTTCTTTTGTGCTTTAAAGAAGATCAGGATAACTTTCACTCTAACTTCACCAAAAGAGCCCCAGCCTTAAACTTCATGTCACCAAAATCAGGAGTGAAAGAGAATAAGACATTTTCTTGCACTTCATTGGTTTATTTATGATTGATTCAAGATTATTCCTTTTTTTTTTGGAGGGGGGAATGAAATAAAACCCCAAACCAACAAAAAAAGCCCACACAAAAAACCCTCACAAACCAGCAACATGAAATATGCAAGCAGGGGTTTTTTTTATTATACAAAAAATACTCCTTTTGCGTACCAAGAGAATAAGTCAATTTGTGCTAAATAGGAAAGAACAGGAAAAGTGCCAAAAGATGCAGAGGTTTATTTTTCTACAATATGTGCCCCTGGCCACTTCTATCAAACAGCAAAGAAATGTTAATAACACATGCTCTCCAGTTTACAGTTATTTGTCAATATTCATCTTTTGCCATTTTGCTGGCGTTCTAAAGTAACAAATTTAGAATGTTCAAGCCCTGGAGTTGTCAAGGCCCAGTTCAGGAATGTTGTGGTGGAGCCTGTCTAGGACTTAACTCCAGGAAAACTCTGTCCCACACTAGAAGTCAATGGAGGATTCTCTAGTCTGAGTTGAGGATTTAAACAAGTTTTCTTCTGTGATCTTGACTGTTCTCACTTCTTTTTTTAATTTATTTTGAGGGGAGGGAAGTCGAATAATAAAAAAAAAAGCTCTTTTTTTATTCTAATTGAGAATGAGAGAGTAAAATATATTTTCTTGGGAAATAAAATCTTGAAGCTTTACATAGGTTTTCCTTCAGCACACTTGCTAATGATCTGTTTTGAACACATTTAGAAAAAGTAGCTTCCCAGTAGGAGCCATTTATATTAGAAGACAGAGAGTTTCAACTTTTTGAAGTGTTTGATGAGGGAGAACAGCATATATGAGAGAAAGAATAAAATCTAAGTGTTGCCTCTCTCTTTTAAATGCTTATATAAACAGCAAAGATCCCTCTAAGCCGCTGTTCCTTTTCAGGTGCACATAATGTACAGTTTTGCTTTCATGTTTCAAAGGGTTTGTGCTGCTTGTGTGGGACCATGCAGACAGTGGATGCTAGAGATAGAAACAGAATTCCTGATTTTATATCCCGCAGTACCCTCAAATCACGGTCGAACAGGGTTGTACAGCAGGGCCAATAATGAACTCTACGCTCAAAATACAAGAAATCAATTGGTATACACCTTTCTTTTGAAATTATTTTGGTTTCCCTTGAATTAGCAAACTTTTTCCATGGTCATTTCTCTAATCATCGCTCTGAGGGTTTTTTAGAAACTATTTCAAAGGTGGAAGAACCATAGGTATAAAATCCATATGTGTCTTTGTAACTTTTATTTCCTTAGTTTTAAGCTAAGTGAATATCCATGTGCCTAACCATGTCTGTGCTCTAAAATTTAAAGTAGAAATTAGAGTGATGAAGAAATAACTGAAAGAAAGTGAGGAATTTGCAGGGAGATAGAGAATATATACGGGCATGTGGGAAGAATTATAAGTGGGATGTATGGCAATGAACTTTCTGCTAAGAATAAGAGGAGAACTTGTCAAGTTCTCCAAGCGGGGTGTTAGAGTTTACTGAATAAATTTCCTCCCTGAAAAACCCATCCAAGCTCTCAAAAAACAAATGTTCAATCAGCCAAATAGTCTGGGCAGTGACTAAAGCCTCTGCAAACTCCCTGTCCCAAATTTTGTCTGAGCCCCCAGACCCTGCTCTCTGCCCACCTCACTCATTGCTTTGTGTCCCCCGAAGCAGCAAAACCAGCAAAACCAGTAAAACCAGTAAAACCAGCCTTAGAGGGAGCAAAAGGGAGGGCAAACTGGGAAAGGCTCACAGACCATGGTGAGGTCTCTCTGGTCCTTTTATCTCCATTAGAATAAGACTTAAAATACTTAAAAATTACTTATTAAAAATACTTTCCCAAGTGGTAGTGCTGCAAAATTATCAGACTCACCTTAACAGTAACATCCTGCAGTATCAGTGTTTCTAACACTAAACTGATTTCCTCCATTGTAAAGTGAATTATGAAGTCCTTATTCATCTGTGCAAGATTAGTTGCAACATACAACCAAAACACTCAGCTGCCTTTGGATGGAACATGAAAAAACTCTGCACAGGTTCACATCATCTATATGGGGAAAATTTAGCTTATCTAAGGGAGATGAGTCTGCTCAGGTCACTCACTATCCTAACAAGCATCTCTTGCCTAAAATACTGATGTCAATATAATGGACTAGGACAGCTGTGTCAAATCCAATTACTCATTTAGTTTAGATTCAGTTTCCTTGATGGCTGCAGAACCAACAGGGACCAGAAACTTGATATGATAATGAAAATAAGTTTTGATGTAGGGAATAAACTAATAAATCACCAGAATATTGTTTTGTGACTGGCTGGCACAGTGGGCTCTGAGAAGCTTGGTGGCCAACCTGGCATCTTTTTGGTTATCACACATATATGGAAATAAGTCTTGCAGACAGGTACTGTAGATTTACTGACAAATTACAGATATTTTGGGTCATAAACTAAGAGACAGTGATGTTATCAGGGGAAAGCGCTGTGAAATGCCACATTAATGGCCAGTGACCAGGTAGGACAGGGACAGTGATATGGTGTCAGCTTTTTGTGCTGTGGAGGGAACCAACTATGCAGGGAAAGTACAGAAAGGTCTCTCAAACTTCACACCTTCATGATCTCAGATTTTGACTAAGCAGTTTTTGTTGCTGCATATTTATTGCTTCATTTCTTTGATTCTAAGAATTAATGCAGGAGCTTGTTGCTGGCATGGCAGTCTCCCAGCCAGTTAGAAGTAGAACTTCAGTAAAGAAGATTACTGGGAAAATGAGCCAATCTCTAGCTGTTAGTGAGCTACTTTTATGTCAGTGAATTACTCCTGGTTTACTAATACTGAAGCCTTAGGGCTGGAACTAGCAGTAAAAAAAGGCTGTAACTAATGCGACTTCTTCACTTTGGGAAGGTAAATTGTTCTTGTGATTATTTGTGAAATATCTACATGTCTGGGAATTAAATTTTGCTGCTTGGCCTTACTGTGGTTGTTTCCAGGAAGTCTGGAATTCTGAACGCTCGGAGCCTATCCCTGAGATATTTGTTCCATCTTGTTTTCAGTTGTTCAAGAGCGAGCACCTTACATAATTATGGCGCCAAAGCAATCAAACCTTGATCTCGTTTCACCAAAAGCACGGTGAGGTTCACAGGTTCCAAGCCCATTGGCATTTGTGTGTCCTGGCACTGCACAGCACAGAAAGCAGAGATGAAATGACCCAAGAAAGGACGTTGAGGAAACAAGACAAGGGATGACAAGATAATGTAGAGAGTCAAGGTCAAGGAGACATTTCTGTGGGAATCAGAGATGTTCTGAAGCATGGAAAGAGTACATGGAGGAAGCGTGGAAGGAGGAGGAGGCGGAAATAGCTGATGGATGGGGTCAGTGTGCCTTGCAGGAGCTGCTGGGCTCTTGAGATGAGGAGTTAAAAAGAAGGTGCTGCTGAGAGAGCTGAAAGCCATCAGGCTTCCCTGCACAAAGAGTTAATTGCTTGGTGGGAAATGCAGGCTGTAAGTGAATACATTTTATTCTTGGGGTATATAATTGGCTTGAGCAACTCATTTGCAAACAAAAGGAAGTTTCAAGGGAATCAAAAGAATCTGTGAGTTCAAACTGAATTCAAGACATGGGTTCAGTCAAAAGTGAAGGAAGAAGGAAATTGAAAGCACACAGAGAAAGAATTGTGCTTTTAGTTTGGTGTTGCTGTTTCATTTCAAAGTGTTTTGCAATTAACTTTAACCTGCAAAACAGTATTGTTCTAAAGGTTAACAAAAAGAACAAAAGCTTAGACTATGTTTTTTGGTTTAGATCCAAAAAGAAATTAGGTTTGGCCCTAAAATTCCGTTGCATGAGATTTTGTTTTGATTCTCTTAAACAACATGGATGAAAAATATTTCACTTTCATGGCAGAATTGTTTTTCTTGGACACAGCTCTCAATAAACTTCAGCACGTATTGGCTTATACGTACCATATGTACCTGTCAGAGTAGGAAATTCAGGAAAAATGCCTTTTTCTTGGAAATGCTCTGAAAATAAAAGGAGATCAGACAGCCAGAGCAGTCACCTTCTCATAACCAGTGCTTTTGGGGGCTCCTTTCCTGAAGGAACGGAGAGAATTTACCTAAGAACTCAAATGTCTCTTGGAAATGACTCAATCAATCTCCTATGTTCAGCATAGGCTTTTAACTGTTTGAAATAAAGAATTCACTGTCCAGTACATTTGAAATTAATGCCTTGTTAAATTCTTGTAATTTTCTGTTTGATTTCTAGTTAGTAGCAGAAATAGTAGGAGAAAATGAAAATCTTTGTTTCTTTCAACTGTTTTCTTGGCTCTTATATTTTCAGATTTTCCTTAACAGTAAATGTAAGAGAACAGAGAGATGTACCACTGAAGTTCTGTGTGCCGTCTTATAAACTGAGAACAAATAAAACACTTTCTTAAAAATCTGTCAATTCTAACACAATGGGCAAAATTAGATATTCTGATAAGCAATTTAACAAGTACCTTAACAATAAAGTTTCCTGGCAAAAAAATGTTCATGTCAAATATATTATTTTATTAAAGATAAATAAAATCAAAGCTGCTAAAATATTAGGACCTTTGTATTAGAGTTTCCACTTTAATAGCATCTCTCTTCCTTCAACTAAGGCAAGCTTTTGTATGGACTAAGTACAAAACTCTCCTTGATTCTCTTCCTTTGTCCCATTCTGACAGTAGGGATGGTTGTAGAATTGACTCTTCCAGTGGAGCAATAAGGGAAAGGCTGGGGTTTCTTTGTTTGATTTGAAGCCTTTCACTGCCAAGCTACATGTACATGAAGCAGAGGGGAAAGAACAAAGCAGATGAGAGTAGTTTCTGTTTCAGGTGTTAAATCCACTTCCTCACCCGCTGCCGAGGTGGGAAGATGGAACACACGGTCCTTTCAGGCTCACACAACGACCTTGTCTCACGTAATTGTCTGTGTGGCCTTTCTGGTAAGGAATTCACAGAGGTCTTGGGAGAGCTGCTTTGCTGAGCCTTTAGAATTTAACTGAGAAGAGGGAGGAGTAGAAAATCATGGAAGAAAAAGATGGTGTAGAGAGAAGAGACTTGAGGAAGACAGTGAAAAAAGTGACATAAGGCATTTTTCATCTGTTATCTAGAAAGACTGAGTGTTCAGCAATGTTGCTTGGGCATCTCTTTACTTCTGTGAATGCATTTCTAAAAATCACATGATAAATACAGCAATAAATTCCAGAGTCACAAAATGATCACATGCTCTGTTAGCCCATTCCTTCCTCTCTTCCTGGATGGAAAGAACGGTGAGGAGGGGGCAGAAAAATCTCCTTACGTGTTTGTGACTTGCACGTTTTGGGTCACTGAAATCCAGCTCTTCATTCCTTGTTTTTACAAGTTGCAATTTTAAGTCCTCTGATGGCCATGGCAGATGGATCTGTGTATGTTATCTAGGACAAACTATCTAGGACAAGTTAGAATATAGACTTGCACTAAAAAACCCAGACTATTTCACTGGAAACAGATGTCATTAGTCTTTTACCCAGTCAATTAAAATTTCCCCTAAAATGATCACATTACGTCGATGAGCCCATTCTATGGGAATCCAGATTTCTGAGCGTATTTCTATGTTCCAAATCCTGTTATACAGGGGGGTGTGTGTCCATCAGAATTAAATTTCTAACATTAAAAATGCATTAAGTAAAGGTAAACAAGATTTCATCTCTGTGTGTATGATATACCCATATTTGTAGCAAACGTGAAGAGGGTTATGGACATGGTTGGCTGGATGAAGTGCCACTTTTTACAAAATCATTTACAAATATGATAGAAAACTCCAAATCAGAAAAAAAAAACAAAACAAATGTCCAATTCTTAAATGCTGTCATGAAGCAAAATTGTAAGAACCATCAGGGAAAACGACGTTCATCCCCTTATCAGTGCTCCATAAGCAGATTAGGAATTCTCACTTGGAAAAAAGAAAGTGAAGATGATTCCCAACTTGTAAATTCCAACTCCTCCCGTTAGCAGTGGAGAACGTGCTGCGAGCAGGAGCTTGTGGTCGCTCACCCGCTGGAAAGTGCAGCTCGGCTGAGATCCTGCAGGAATCCTGGAGAATCTCTGCAGCGCCCTGGGAACAGCGGCAGAGCAGAGGGCAGAGTGTGTATGATAAAAACTTCTTTGTTTAAAATTCTGCCATCATGAGGGATGAATGGGTTTTGGGCTGGAAAAGCGAAGAGTCCAGCAATTTGTCCCATCTTTGCAATATGTATGGTGCAGCTTCGAACGTTCCTAATGTGCCGCAGATGGTCTGGTTGGGCAGCAGGACTGCCAAAAGTGAGTGTATGAAATTAATCTCTTTTTCTCTCTATCACACCATCTGTTGCCAGTTCATTGCGTCTGTTAATAATAACAAGTAATTAATAATAATTTCAATTATTTAATGAATAAGTTCCCAATTGATTTGAAACCATTTTTATTGGGGTTTACTGGTTTAATCTCTTTTTTTTTTTCATCTGTGCAGGTTACATAAAGAAGGTTTGACCTGTTTTCTAAGTGACCAAGCACGTAAGTGAATTTTGTACCTACTCTTAATGCTGATATATAAGTTCTAACAAAGTAGAAAGTCACTTGTCACTGAGGCTGAAGAACAGATTTAGATCCTTGCTGGATTTGGATTGTAATGAGTGCACTCATGTTGATATCAGGTACAACCTGGCTGCAGGAAGGTGATGGCCCCCAACTATTGTTATGCTGTTTTTTCAGAGAAAAAAATTATATTTAACTTGGAAAACATAAAACTTTCCTTCAGTTTATTCTCTTTCCAGAATATTTTTCTCCTGCAAATATATGTTTCTCATTTATTTTTTATTCTTACATTATGCCCTTTTCAATGCTTTTTGAATATTACTATTTTACTCTTCACCTTCTGTTTGCAAGTCATTGCTCAAAAATTTCTGATACCATAATTTTGTATCAGTCCTACAGGCTTTTTAGGCATCTAAAATAATTTATTATAGGTAATAACTTCAGTTTTTTAATCTTCTCCTTATAAGTGTGTTTTCAAACTTAATTAAGCATAGCCATATTTATAATAGGATGAAAGGTTCCAAAAATAAGCACAAACACTGTTCCTCATGATTTGAATTCTTTATATATGTATGTTAATTCAATAACTTTCCCCAGGCAGATTGAGTTACTTATTTTATTTCCTTTTACATTAGATTTTTATTTTTCTTCTAAGATGTTTTATGTCTATCTGGTTTTCTAATATCAAAGCATTCACAGTTTTGTCAAAGCCACAGGCTGGAGGAGCGAGGCAAAAATAAGAGTAGTGCCCCAGCCCCCACTACACTCATACAAGGGAGAATATCCATTATTTCTGGTGTTTTGTTCCTCTCCAAAGGCATGCAGGAAAGGCCGGAACCGAACCTTTCCCTCACAGTTTATCATCTTTTACACATTCACCATGAATTACCCCAGGATCAGTTTGTAATGTGTGAGCACTGGTTACTTTTGGCATATTTAAAAAAGTGCTTTGATTGATGTCATGTGAAACAGCCAAACTATTCTTTGATAGCAGCATCTGCTGCTTTTTTCTTTTCTTTCTTTTTAACAGATATTTACAGGAATCATAATCCCATAAACTCCCTTTTTTTGGAGAACAGGTATTGTTAATTCTGTAGTACATTCAATGCAGTTTACTTTTTCTTTATCAAACTCATCTGTTTCAGATGTTTCAGATGAAGGAAATGCTGGAGTTATGTATCAGGTATTACATTTGAAAAGAGAATTCCCTCTCCTCTCTCCTCTCTCCTCCCCACTCCTGAATTTAGTTCATAACTTGGAAAACAACATTGAGGTTTATACCCAGGCACAAGTTCTTGCATCAGAAAGCTCAGTAAGAGCTTCAGGTTTTGAATTTAGATGTTCCCAAAGAAAGTATTCCTGGAAAATGCTTGCTTTTAAAAATCCACTTACCACATGGCCTAGAACACTGCAGCAGTCCAAATTAATTCCACAAATTAATTAATAAAAAACACATAAAAAAAGTTGTGTGTGTTTTAGGTCAGTTTTGGATTGGTTTTTGCCTCTTTCTGCAGTAGTGTATAAAGTTTTGATGAGGTTTCCAAGGAATGATGCTTCAGAAAAATAAGATGGGAAAAGGGTATTGGCCAGAAGAAGGCTCAAGAATTCCTGATTTTCCTTTTTTAGCAATGTGTTTTCATTAAATTTTGTGAATAGTCAATCTACCTACTGTCTTCAAAAAGGAATCTGGGAGACTATGGATGTCTCACTACGTGAGAATACAAAGAAATCTCTTTTTTTTTGCTCAGTAGGTGTTTCTACATCCCAAAAAGCAGAGCACACAGGAAAAATGGCTTTTTGCTTTTGGAATCCTTAAAAATAGATATGATGCAGTAATGTGATTCAGAATAATGTAAGTGCTATATTAAAAATGAAATGTGATATTAAAGAATCGTATTGAAGTCTTGGGAAATAGGTTTCTAGTCTCACCATTTTCTTAGGTTTCATTAATATTGGTCACATACAATCCTTATTTTGTTTTCCAAGCCAACTGAATTTTTATCTGTACGTGTTCACAAGGACTGCAGAGAGGGGAATATCAGAGCTGAGGAGCAACATGAATTGGATGTCATTTTCTCTGCCACTTGTGTAATCTCTAATAACAGAAGCATCTAATAACCTCCATTTCTTACTGACAGCTCACTGAGCCGGGAGTGCAGGTTCCTGCTGCTCGCCAGGAGCTGTTTTATTGACTGAACTCTGGAGAAGTTGTCTCAGATTTAAGGGTGTGCTGAATTATAGCCAGTTGCACTGAGCAGGAATCCTCAAAATCTGTTTTAATTATAGGTTTTACCAATGCATGAATGCAGAGAGAAAATCCCACTCTCTCCATTTGCTCACAGGAAGGAAACATAAGCGAGATTAAGGCACAGCTGATTCCTACAACTCTGGGTTCTTTCGCAGGAGGCAGTGAGGGGATTCCATAATTACACAGCCTGTTCTGAAGGAGTGTGCCACTGTGCCAGCACAGGAAACTGTGCCTTATTTGTTCCATCATACTGGTTTAGTATTTTTATTTGTATTTTCTCATTTGAGCCTTAATAGAGAAAAGTTGGAATTTGATTCCAAAGCTTCCTGGCAAGACCAGACAGAGGAGCCATGGACTGAAGTCCCACCTCACACTTGTGCCTGTGTTTGGTAGGCTGGCATTGCTACCACTCCAGGAAAACCAATGGGAATGTTATTTAATAGGATCTTTTTAAACTTTAAGATGGAGAGAATATAGAATTCATAGAGCTGTTTTCATCACATAACATTTTTAATCAGGAAAAAATATCAAGCAATCGACTGAGACCTGTAAATATAAACACAGCTCAATGGAGCCGCCACCAGACCTCCAGCACAGCAGTCTTCTGGCAGCTTCAGCTTTTGTGGAGGCATCTGAAAACCAGATTATTTACTCCGAAATTGTGCGTGGTTTGTTGCACATATGAATTGATTCAGGCCAGAGGTGCCTTTGAGACTCCGCATTTTGTCTGTTCCACTGACGTGGATGAAGAGTTTGCTGCGCTCTGAGGCCGTGCTGGCTTTGCCAGGCCCGGTGCTGCCGCCCCTCTCTGCTCCTTTCCTGCCCCGGGGCCGAACCCTCAGGGCCCGGGTGATGGAGTCAGAGCTGTGGCTGCACATAACCACCGCCCCCAGTTTGGGTTTGCTCCACACAGTCTTGTTTGTTGTTCAATATGTGAAAA
>WEIT01031002.1:281496-341857 GCA_013389985.1 Dryoscopus gambensis | reverse complement strand
TAATATTCATTATACTTGCGAAAAGCCAACAATACAATATGCATTTATAACAAATAGCTGAGGTGTTTCTTTCCGATTTGTTTTTCTTCTGAAAAATGAGTAGCTGATTATCAGTGCACTTCTCATTTTTAAATGTACTATTTTTTAATCTATTTCATTCTTACTACAAATGTGAATCCAACCTTTGGCTTCCTAAAGCATGATATTTAATTTGTTATTCCCAGCTCCTACTGAGGCCATGTCCTGCATAGAAATATTCTGTTAAGGTTACAGCCAGCAGGATTGCAGCAGAGTTATGCAAGTACTAATAGCATATATTCCAAAATTTCTTATTTGATAGGAAGTTGACTTGGCATCAAACACTAAAATAACTGATTTATCATTGTAGAATAATAAAGCTGTTGAGTTTTAAACTGAATTTTAAATGAAAAATACAAGTTAATCTTGAGTTTAATCAAAAGATACATGTTAATCTTACAATGATATTGGGGGTAACAGCTTTGGCTTTCATTTCAGCTGGAAGTCCTTAACCCATCTCAAGGTGAGGTGTCTACCTGAGTTAATCATCTGGACTCCCTCATGGCACCACGTGAGCTCCACCTGCCTCCTCTGGGGGTTCATTTTACCCCAGACATTATTTCCAGGTGCTTTTTTCTCTCCACAGATGAGGACTAACTCAGAACAGATATTTACATCCAGATAGCTCCAGTCAGATGTCAGCACTCATAGCCCCTCTTCCCAGTGGTAATTCAGATTTACAGACGCATTTTGTACTTATATATGTATGTATGTACACAGGGCTGTGGAAATGGGAGCTCCTTGTCCTCCTGCCCACGGGGGTTATTGAGGTGAGGTTCAAACACTCTTTGAAGGGTTCTTGCCAAAGGCAAAGCTCTTCCCCTCCAAAGCGTGGCAGCTCAGCACAAAAACGTGGTCAGCTGTCAAGGGGAAAGAGCTCCGGTTTTGGGATGTGAAAGAGCAAACAGAAAGAATTAATCAATATTTCAGAAGTTTTCAATAGGAACAGACGTGCTGATGAATTTGAATGGATATTGCTGCGCATTTTTCCTAGGAGTTTTGCTCGTGGTTGGTTTTGTGCTCAGTCCAGTGTTGTACTTAGGTCCATTACCATTGAAACGCTCTTGGAATGTTTGAAGAAAGGGAATATTGACTCAGACAGAATGCAGAAAAGTTTAGTGCTTTTCCAGCTTCCTAGATATGTTTTACGTGGAAATAATCATCCTGTTATTAATTCATAACTTGGTTCTTTCTACAGCCCATGGAAATATTAGCCAGAAGTCAAATAGCTTCGTGTGGCGCAGAGATTTTTTCCTAGAGTTTCATTGTTCTTATTTTAGATGTCATTTCTTTTGTAGCATTTTATCCTATTAAAATTTGCTGTTCTAAAATACCATTTTAAAAGGATTTGACAACAAAAGAAATATGAGATCCACTGTGTTTAAATCCATGCCGAGACATGCATTGCTCTCATGTTAATGCAGGATTTAATTTCACATGCTTCACTTTATGCCAAGTCAGAGCAAATAAATATCTTGTTCCATTATAATCTGTACTGGGATTTTTGTTTCTAATGGATCAAAACTCCTCATTCTAAGGCAAAATAAATAAATAAATAAATAAATAAATAAATAAATAAATGGGAAGCAGAAGTGTTTGATTCGAACAATATGAGCACCTTCCAAAAGAATGACACAGATATAATTTTAAAAAGGAAAAAAAAAGAAAAAGCTACATTTGAGAGAGAAAAAAAAATGTCAGTAAATAGGCCTGACTTGCTGTACTTTGGATATGAGAAAACTGACTGAAATCTTGCACTTCCACACTTCAGCTTTCTCATAATGTGAAAATGAACAAATTATTTTGCAGTTGTTGATTTAAGAGTTCTGTTTCCTCACTTCACTTTGATCTGGGTTTAGATTCTATCTGAGAGGCTTTTTAAATAAATAGTTAATTGTTAAATTATTAACATTATTAATTAATTGTTAAATTATTAACAATTATTAAATTGTTAAATATTAAATAAATAGTTAATTGTTAATAATTAACTACTATTCACAAACAGCTTCTCAAATAGAAGGAAAACATAAAATTCTTTGAATTAAGACCTTTATGAAAGAGATAAGGCAGCATAATTAATTTACCTATAAATTAATTTGCAGAGTGATTGCTCTCTGTTTGAAAGGGTAGATAGGACTGAGGACCTGGAAACCCAAGTCCTGTGATTCAGACCATTTATCTTCAGTTAAAATGACTATTCTTGACATATTGAAAGTGTGAAGTTGAAAATATTAATATCAAAATAAATGCTTTAATGGGCAAGTTCTCCAAAGTATTTCAAACTTAAGATCTTTATTTTTAGACCAGATTGAAATGTCACAAAAGAGGCAGTTCTAGCTTGCTCAGTGTCCATTTCCATACAAACCTTCATTATTTACAAGCTACAAAATTAAGTTTTTTACCAGTTTGATTTAAAGTCGTAGAAAAATAGCAAAACAGGAAGATATGAGGAAATATTTTTTTCC
Organism: Dryoscopus gambensis; assembly: GCA_013389985.1. Lineage (NCBI taxonomy): Eukaryota > Metazoa > Chordata > Aves > Passeriformes > Malaconotidae > Dryoscopus > Dryoscopus gambensis. The sequence goes on along the minus strand of WEIT01031002.1, from coordinate 339,314 downwards.
CTTTCAGCTGCCTTTCAGAATTAAATTAGTAGCGATAATCTGTTCTTCAGGGTTATTTCTCATAATAAAACTTTAACCTACAAACTGCTGAATAGTTTTATTAAAATATTATTCCAAAATACAACTAATAATTACACAATTGTTAACTCTAATAATTGTAGGCCCAGTGTGCAATGCCACAACTCCAGTGGGACTGGATTTGTTTTGGATTCTTTAATTTACATGCAGTATAAAAAGTGACAAGTTTCATAGGTGCATTTTCAATATTCAAGGGAAAAATCCAAACAAACAAGGAAATAAAATCAGGTTGAATGTGCAAAGTAAGTTTGTTTTGACATGTAATATTGAAGCTCTTTGTTATTACTCTGAATGAGAATGGTAATTTGATCCTTTACTGAGGAAATTATAATTTTTAGATTTTGCAGAAAATATCTCACATATTTTACAAAACCCATAATATTGTTTTCTGAGCATTTGTTGCATCTCCTCGAAATTACACTTTTGAAATGAGTTATTGTCTTGTTTTGATGAAAGGAGAACATTTGGTTTCCTTCTTCTCGAGGCATTCTTTGAATGCTCTGCCAGTTTTGCATACTTACATTGAGATATTGTTGATATATTTATTGTTTGTTTCTGACATTTCAGAAAACACCCTGAATATTCTCATCATGGGAGGTTTTTCCTGCCTACTTGAGCATTCTGCTCCAACACCCAATTAAAATATCGATGAGATTTTGCAGATTGTCCTGCTCCTTCTTACTTCTACATGAGGAAGCTTTGCCTTCTCTAGCATCTCTGCTTCCTGAACACATCTGGGGGATAATTCACACGTGCAACCTCAAACTGATTAATATTTAGGCAGAGAATACGGTTTATAACCTCTCTTGTACAAGAAGAAGCAGTTTGTTTAGTACTTCATGATATAATGCAATTCCTGCGGTGGGATAAATTCCCTCAGTGTGTTGCAGATGTGTCTGAAGAGGCCAAGCCTGACTCTCGTGTGTGGTGCTGAGTGGAACTTTCTCTCTTCCCTTTAAGTTTCTCGGGTCTGAGTGATCCACGTGAGCAGGGCAAATGTTTGCAGATGCAAAATTTCAACAAAAGTAATTTCCATCACGCAGAACCGAAGCATTGAGTAAATTACAGATGAAAATGTGACCCTAAAGGTACACTTGAACAGCCACTAGAAAATAAAAGCTTTTATTTGTCTTATATTTGCAATGCAGCCATACCTATATTTTATTTTAAGACACTCTTTTGTGGCGCAAACAATGTGTGGCGGATTGAAGGTGATGGAGATGAACCTTCTCTTTTCCATGAAGAGTAATGAATAATACCACAATTTTCACCTGTTCTTAGACTTACTGAGAGCTTTCAGATGGGTGTCCACATTGAATCGAGAATAACAATGATGATAATTTTCTCCCCTTTATTTTCTGCTTACCTCTAGCTCTTTCCTTTTTCCTGTATCGTTCATTTGTCATTAACATAAGAACTGATCCTTGAACAAGAGGCAACAGAATAATCTTTAAACTTATACTCATGCATTTGCTGATTCTCCTTTCATTTCAGTCACTTCTGTAAGTCTTGATTTTAATTCTTTTCAACTTCATGAAACATTTATCTTGTAAAGGCAGCAATAAATAAGAACACCAAGGAAAGAAAGGGATCTGCTGTGTTTTAATCATCTAAGTCTGCAAACTGTAGCAGTATGAATTTTAACTTCTCCTTGGAGAAAAGAATCAGGAATTGTTTAAGAGTTATGTCTTAGTGATTATTTTAAGCCTTTATCTGTTTTCTATTTGGCTGTTGCTGTATCTGGATTTAACCACAATATTTATTAAAAATCCCAAGTATTTTCAACCTAAATAGGGCACCTCTTGAAAACTGACAAGATCATTGAAGTCCTGGCTCTTAATTTTGCGGGGATGGAACATCCTCATTTTAGATATGTGCTAATTGTATCTGGAGATACTTTAAATATTCTCTACTGAAACTTAAAAAAAAAAAAAAAATCTGGTCCTGAAAGGACTTACAGTGTCTTTTTAGTGGAAATATTTCTGGTCACTAACACTGAGTTGGCTAAGGAGGACTCCCAAGGGATGAGCCTATGGATTCTGTGCAGAAGGGCATCACTAACATCAGGATTGAGAGAATTCGATGCAAGTAAATACTAGAAGAAACCCTGTTTTTTGTTAACTTCAACAAAGCAATCTTTTGGTGAATCGAGTATGAAGATTGAGAGCTGAAGAGTTCAGTCTTACCTCACTTCAAGCACTTATAAATATGCAGTGTGCCACAACGGCTGGAACCGTAGTGAGGAGGTGATAAAATGTATTTTGTACTGTTTTGTCCTCATGTTATTGCACCTTGCTCAGCAGATAATTTATTATGCCGGCTCTTAATAAATAATTGATGGAGAACTGATAACACAAAACTTACAGAATATGTAGAGTGTTTTATTAGAACATTAATATGCTACAGGTGTGTTTTATTGGTCAATTAACACACGCCTCGAGGTGTGGGGTGATATATGAGGCTGCTGTGGGAGGTTTGGATGAGCAGGATGGTAAAACACATCCTGGAGGGTCTTAATGGTGCTGGAAAGTGAGGAAAGAATCCATCTATAGAAATTGCAGTGTGGTTTGGAGGTGCAGGCTAACTTTAAACAAGGAAGCAGGAGCTCTGGAAGCAGGCTAACAATAGCAGTCGGGGCTTTTATGTAAATTGATTTACTCTGTTATTTGGGAGAAACTATCTTAGGGCTAAGGTGGTTTCCATTAATTTCCCAGCTTTCCCAGCAAAGTTGTAAAAGTTAGTTTATCTCCCTCATACTTTATTTACAAGGCCATGTACAACACAAGCCTGCTTGTTATCCTTGAGTGCTGCTCTTAATCAAGGAATGGTGGGAAAATAGCCCAGATTTAGGCTGCTTTTAAAACCCTTCTTTAGAAATAGATTTCTTTATACCCAACAGATAAGTGTTTTGGGGGAGGGCTGGCTTGTTTTTTTGTTGGTTGGATGGGGGGGTTGGTTGGTTGGTTGGTTTGTTTGTTTTATAGCTTCAGGTCTTTATTTTCTTTATTTATGTGATGCTTGTTGCTTTCTCTCTGCCTTTTGGAAAGGCTTACACGGTATCCCTTGACTATCATTAGATTTCTCCCTTCTTCTCTCTTGTCTGATTTTCATTCCATGCACAACAGAAGATCAGTAGCTTTAGGCTCCCTTTTTGAATAGAGAGGCTGCAAGGGAGGATGGAAAACTGCTCCGTTCGATGTCTGCGTGTTCCGAGGTGAAACTCCCTTAACTGCGGGCACAGGGCAGAGGGCTCTGAGAGCAAGGGGCTGTCTGCAGCCGCGCAGTCCAGGAGTCCAGCTGGCCCAGGAGAAATCAACAGACACAACAGGCAGTAGCAATTGCTTGCAGAAAAGGTGTTGGGGCAGAGCAAACAGACAGATATCTCTAGGTATGGCTCTTCATATTTCTGTCTGCGGTATTCTTCGCCAGGATATTATATTCACACCATTTCGCTTAATAGCACTTGAGGGAGTTCTCTTCCATTTGTCTAAGAGGTTTTTAATCTCTCTGCATATTAACATCCAACCTGTCCTTTTGGAAGGTATTCCATCATTTTAATTCTGAATTTTGAAGGACAAGTTTGATTTACATCTTTGCTCTTTATGTTCAAGCTGCTGCCCCATGCTCTCATCCCCATGGATCTTGGTGAATTATCAGTCTATAGTCACTCACCCTATGTCCCCTCAACTGTGTTCTTACCCATGCTGAAGAAGTCTCAGCTGTTTTCTTCTTTAAGCAAATTTTGTCACCTTATTCTTCAATCTTTTTAAGTAGCTTATGAATATATTAAATACCAAGGGCTCCTATGGAATGTTACAGAGTTTCTCCATCAGGTTTTAATTCCCCTAACTGGTTTTTCCCTTATTTTTTACTAGTTTAGTAGAATACAAGGGAAACTTCTCTTTTACCTCACGCTAAACCTGTATTTATTGTCTAATGTAAAGTAGTTATTTTGGGAATTCAGATGTTATCTTGTGCACAAACTTTATTTAAGGTATTTGAAAAGTTCTGTTAGGTTTCAAAGGCCCTCTGTCCATCTGCAAAAATCCAGATGGCTTTTTGCAGTTTTGTTGAGGTCACCTTTGCAGTGTTAAGTGATATCACATTGTCATGTTCAGCTGAAGATGAGAATGGGCTGTACAGAGTCACCAAATGTTCTTAATCTGCATTGGAGATCGCTGCTTGTGGAGTGAAAGAATGGAAACATCAAGAAATGTGGGGGTTTTGATCTCTTACTCAGGAGGTAGCCCCCCAAAATTCCTCTCTGATCAGAACAGGTAGCAGAAGGGGAAGGTTTATTTTGAAGCAAATCTCTGCCTGCCACTCCCATTCAAAACAGCTGATCATCAAAATACAAGCCCTGCATTTTCACCTACCTGCTCAAACCTGTTTCTTTCTATGCTGCAAAGGCAGATGGACTTCTTAGAAACATTATTTTTACTTCAGCAGGTGATCACCCAATTAAATGCTATACTTGATTAAATGCTGGAAAAAGTATTTAAGATCATTAGTGGTAACAAGACTGGCAGAAGCAAGGCAGCATGTAGAATAGAAAGAACCTCCTGCCCTCCCTCCCAGGCTTTCTGTGAAGACACAGGTTGAATATGAAGATTGTGAAAGGAGCTGGACCAGTATCAAAAGCAGTCTGACTTGCAGAACTGCAAACCAATGGCACAAGCCAACAAACAAGGTGACTGTAAACGGGAGCTCATTTCCCTTTGTTCGGAGGCCCAGGACAGGAATGTTTTTGCTGTGACTGAAGTGCTCACTTGTTCTGTAGAACCAGACTCTCCACATGGTGATTTTCTGGTTTGTTTATTCCTGCTTTGCCCCGGGCTTGCTGAAATCAGTGGAATTATTTAGCAAAAAGGTTCTGGGTAGAAACCAGATGCCCAGGTCCTGATGTTTGGAAGGGAATACCACCCAGCAGCTCCAGCATATGAAAAGCTGAGTCCATCTGAAAAATAAGATGGTTTGAGAGAAAACAAATGCCTCAGGGTTTGATCGAATGTGGTTGCTTGTGGACTTCAAGCCTGTGCTCGCCTCCTGAGCTCACCTGGAGCTCCTGCACTTCTCCTGCCACTCTCAGTCTGACCCCAGGCATGAAGGCAGTTTCTTTCATTTATTCATGCATGCATTTCCTTAGTTTTGGCTATTGCTTGGTCTTTTCTGAGACAGTTTTGTTTGCACCTCTTCTGTCAGGGATCCACTCTGTGTGTCTGTGACTGCCAGTGGGGGAAGCTGCTCTCAAAGCTTTGTGTGAGCTGCCCTCACCAGAAAAGCTTTCCTTATTATGGTGTGGCTGGAATTAGCAGTCTCATGTGACTCATCTGAGTTACTTAGTTCTTGGAGATCAAAGCTCCATTCAAATAACAAATTGTGCTCAGATGATTATTTGAAACTGTGGATATTTAATGGAGGTGAGGATGTTTGTGTGCCAAAACAAGGCACTGTATAAGGAAAAACTTCCAGCAGAAAAAAGAATTTTCTGCTGAATGTTCATGAAAATCATGTTGTGACTAATTTTTAAATGGGAAATATTGTTGATAATTCATTGGGCAGGCAAGAATAATTTCTAGCCCTGTCTGAAAGACAGAAGGGAGTGATGGGTAGAGGGCTTAGCAAGGGAATGTGATATCCAGACAAGAAATACCAGCACTGCTTTTGACTACAGATGAACCAAAGTTGTTTGTAGCAAATACCTCTGAGCAAAAGGTTTTCTGAGAAGGACTGGAATTTGGACTGTCGGATCTGCTTCAGGTCTACTGATTATCAACACCTTAGCTGCTTCAATTCCCTGATGAGCTGTCTTGAAAACATGAGTTTTATAAAGCAGCTCACAACGCTGCACTACAAAGTCCTGGTGATCAGCAATGCAGTGACCACGTTTATGGGAAGAAAAGACATCATTTCAGGGAATAATACGAGAATGTATCAACTCCACACATCTTGATTGCAGACTCTGCAGGTAGCCAGAGTTTCTGTGGCTTACTCCTTGACCTTCACCTTTGCTTTCACAGACTGCAAACTTCTCAGAGACGTGCAGGGTGTGAACTGCATCTTAATGGCTGGAGTGCCTGATGGAGAGATTCCCTTCCATTCTTAATTGGGAGGCAGCTGTAGCTATCTCACCCAGCTTCACAAAGATTTGCTGCTTCCTACTCGCAGTTGCGTAGCATCTCTGGGCATTGTTATAAATATGACAATTTATAACAATGAAAGTTGGCTTTAGAGTGCATATTTACATTAGAATCTATTAATTTTCCCACGCTTTTGACAGATGTTAAGTTTTTCCTGGTTTTGCTGTGCTTTCTATTTTATCTCCCATCTCTCTGCTCTCTTTAACCTGCAATAATATTCGCTACCTATTAATGAAAAATAGCAAATTCAGTGCAGGCTGTCCCCACAGAGTGCTTTCCCAAGGACAGGGCATGGATGGGGTGGCAGATCCAGTGTGCCTTCAGCTGACAAATCTCTTCACATTTAAGTTCTGCCTCGTGTCACCTGGATAACCCTGTGAAGGCTGAAGGGTTTTGCTGCCCTGAGTTACCCTCCTGTGGCTCCCACTCCACCTTTATGGTGAGAAGGAGAAAAGGCCTCATTAGACTAAGCAGAATCATCTTCAGATGATCCAGTCTAAGTGAAAAGAAATAAACAAGGCCTTGTTATCTCAGTCTAAAAAATAGGAAGGGAGACAGGGACAGGATAGTTTGAGGGGGTAGGAGCTGCTCAGCTTTAGGCTGGCACACCTGTTGAGCAGATGTGGGTTATTACACCATCTCTTCATCCTAAAATCCATGGGATACAGTGAAATATGGGAAAATATTTTGGCAAACAGGCTTTATTCTCTTTTAAACTGTTTACAACAGCTAAATATAATCTCAGCCCTTCAGCAGAAAAGAAAGTGATATTTTTAAGGCAGAAAATAAAGGCAGGGCTAAGGATATATGTGGAGAAAGAAGCCACAAACCATTAGAAATGAATGGTAGGGGCAGTAATGACAGGAGAAAGTGATTTCAGGGAAGTTGTGCTGCCGTAGAAGGCCGGGACATGCTTTACTAGGAGGTATGTTGGTAATTATGGTTCTGAAAACAGGGGAATAAGAACGAGTACCCAGGCTTTCAACTCTGCACTGCCACACTGAACACAGTAGATCAAGATTTATTTTCAAAAGGAACAGAGATATCTCACCTCTTTCACATTTTTGTACTACTACCAGAATCTGTAACTTTCTCAATAGCCAGGTTACAGTTTTTTGGGTGGTTTATTTGTGCACAATGAATCAGCTTCAGATCTTTTGGTGTAATTCTTCCATCCTGTTCTCTGGCTCATCCTCCCTCAGAGGTACAGGGCCATGTGTTACCCAGGCATCAGGCTAATGGACCTTGGCAATCTGCAAATTGCATCTCTAAATCTACTTTGAACTTAAGTAAAATACGTGGAATCTACTTTCTTTTTAAAAAGGTCTCTTCAAAGACAACTAAGCTACTAAAATGGCAGTAAGGTATTTCAAATGTTCGTTATGTTTGGGGTATTTTCTGCATGGTTTTCTATTTAGATAAACTACAGGCAACCCATTCATACCAAAACCAAAGTCAATTATCAGTAGATGTCAGAACACCCACTTCTATCATGTTCCTATAGAACTTGTTCCCATGATGAAAACTAAAGACAAAATTAGGCAAGATCATGAAATAATCCTAAGTAACAGGGTTTCCAGAACTTAATGTTTCTTCATTTTTTTTCCTTTTTATCCTGAAATACATTTTCCTACTTTTCTACTAAGATAGAAAACTGGAATTTTTTCTATTTAATATTAAGGTATATTCATGTTTTGTTATAAAATGCCATCAGAATTGCTTCACAGGCTGCTTCAAAAGAGAAAGGAGCAGACCTGACATGCAACAAATCACCTCACCTAAGAGGTTGATTACCCTGTTTTTCTAACCAGTGTTTCCAGCTTGACCAGTAAAACCATATTTGTACCTAATCTGAGGAACATTTGTAGATCTGATGGTGTCTCTGAGCTCACCTCCTGTTTCCTCAAGTCACACAGAAATGTGATAACCAGCAGTGTGCTCTCAGGCTGGGTAGCCTTTTGCTGGGTGGAAATTTGGGGTTTATGACCAGAAATGATCAATCCTTTGCCATTTGAGAGGGCCCTGGTACAGGACAAAAAGAGTCACTGGCAGCAAAGGGTGACAGAGCCATGGTGAATTATTGAAGCTGTGAGGAAACTTCAGTGGAGGTGTTTGTAGCTTGATCAAAACCACTTGTTTCTGAAGTGACCTGTGACTCTCAGAAGGTTCTGCTCCAAACCAGGGGCACTGGAAACATCAAACACAGACCTCTGTCAGGTATTATCAGAGAACATCTTCTGTAGCCACAATTTCCTGTTTGAAACCTTGTGTACCTCTCCTGGCACCTGCTGTGATCAGAGAAAATGGGATTCCATGTAATCCCAACTCGTGTGGCACAGACAATGGGATTACACGGCTCCTGGGGCGACGCTTTCCTGCTGCTACAAATTACAAAAGAGCCAGGGGCTGATCAGTTATCAAACTCCTGTGAAAACCAACGAGAGAGGAAAGATAAAATAACAAAAAGATTTGTGCTGCTGTCTGAGTGATAAGCATTAGTACAATAATACCTAAATTCTCACCTAATAAAATAGAGTGTAGAACAGCCATCTCTCTGAATTCTTCCTGCTAAGAGCAACTGCAGTATTCTCATTAAAAGAACAATCCTTTTTCAGCAGAAAATTTCAACTGCCTCTCTTTTCCTGGGGAAAATCTGGTTTCGGGTTGTTTACCCCTCATGTTTAATTTGGAGTTTCAGAAAATATCTATCTACCTGAGTATCAGATAATCAGCTACCTTAGTTCAATTATGTGTATCAGTTGCACATGGTTGGGTGATATAAAGAGCACAGGAAAAGAGCACAGAGACACATCAAACTGAAAAAATCTGGGAATTTTTTAGGTAGATTGGGAGGAACTTGGTGCTGAAGACTGCAGGAGAGATGAGGCAGATGAGAAGTGAGTCCTTTTGAGATGCTGAGATCTCTTACAATGTGTTTAATGCGAGCTGAATATACAGAATTGTGCACTGAGAGATTTATTCACTGGGTTGTTTTCTAATGAGACAGAAGAAAAGATCACAGATGAGAAAAGTAAAATATTCAATAGTTTTGTGATTGCTCTCCAGAAGATGATCCTCACAGTTAATAAAACATGGTGATTGCTCCCAATTTAAGCTAGGCTAATTTTTTAGGCTCTTTCAGTCATTTAGTATGAAAAAGCAAAAATTAAACATTAAAAACATTTTTTTAATGAAAAAGTAAGATTAAAATTCAAGTTCATTAGGTTTTCTTATGGAGCAGAGAGACTGTGAAACTTCTTTTAGTAGTCAATTTCTTCTCTCTATTCCATTAGACTCAGGTGTTAAAAAGAAAAAAAATTCTCTTAAGGAGAGAAAATCTTAAAGTAATCTCATTTTTTTCTCCCTCTCTAATAATGTCATAATGAGCAGTTTTTGGATAAAAATATAAACTGCAGGAATTCTCTATGAGATAGAATTTATTAGCATCTTGCTGGACCCCTTTGTAAAGCTCTCAATAAAAGGTGTTTGCACTTTTTGAGCATCCTGTAATTCTAACATGCTGCAGCCCCCCTGCCAGCCCTCATCACCCCTGCCCTGGGTGAGCAGCAAAGAAAACTGTCACCATTTCTCTTCTGGTCTGTTTTTTTTATTCCTTCCAAGAGATCTTAATTTTAAAGGCCTTCCTCATGGAAAACCTGGCACTGAAAAACCACTTGGAAAAATTATAGAGGGTTTTGTGATAATCAGATTAACAGAAACAGGGCTGCATATTTTTTCCTGGGCGTTTATTGACAGATGGGTGTAGATATTGAAATTTGTATCAGACATTGCATTGCACTCTCATCCAAGTCTTTTTTTATGTGCCCAATGTAACACTGATAAAATCACATTACATTATAGAAGCTAAAGAGGCTTCCTCTGGTTCTTGCAATAGGCAATGGAGATCTGATCACAACCCTACTTAGAAAAATGATAGAAACGAGACTGGGTTTCACTAAAAGATTCTTTTTTCCCCTAAATTCTGTGTGCAATTTGCAGCTGTGGATGAAATACATGTACAGATGAAGAACTGAGGAGGAGCAGCTGCACTGTTGCCCCAGTTAAATCACTGAACTTGTAATTCGGAGAAGTTTTCTCTGACAGGAGTGAAGGCAGCAGCACCTCAGGAACTCGTGCAGAACTGGAGAAGGTGCTTTCTCTGGCAGTCACACAGCAGCAGCAGGAATTCAAATTAACTGTGTATGTTAAATAACAAGTTTTATGAGAATAAATCAGATACTATCAGAAATGCTGTTCTGTCCGCATTGGTGCTGAAGAAGTTAAGCTCCACTGGAGAAGTGCAATATTAAACATGCCAGAGCTGAATATGAGAAATTCAGGAAATGTTGGGCCAAAATACCTGACTGGAGTGTTTACATTTCATTCATCACCCTGTTCTGTCATTCTCAGTGCCTTTTTTATACCAATAAGGTGAAGAACAAACTTATCAGTATCTTTGTGAGGATTTACAAGCTTCCTCAGAATCCCCTCAGTTTTTTGAAATGCCAACCTGGTATTTGCACTGTGCACTGCCAATCATCCGTCTTCATTCTGTCACGGAGGCCACTTCCCACAGAAGGTGTGTGGTGGCTGGGGGAGAAGAAAAGGAGGAAAACATCTTTTCTGTCAATCTTGTCGCTGTTACTGTGATAGCTTGTTCAGTCTCGCACAGTTCAGTCATGCTCACTAATCTAGGCTGGAATTCCTGGAAGCTTTTAATGCCTCATTTTCTGGAACAACTTTTCTGGATCCTTTCCTTCTTAAGAGCATTTCCCAAATCCTTCACCAGTAAAAGGTGATTCTGTTCTGTGTTAGATGCACGTGAATATTCTAGAGACGCTGGGTTCATCCAAAATTTGGTGACACATTGATTATAACAAGGGGTGAAACCTCTGTGTCTACTGGCTTAGATTAAAGTTTCTTTACTGCAAAAGATTTGACAGCTGACGAACTGTAGAAAACCTGAAGGTGCACGAACACAGGAGACATGGGTTGTACATCCATCATTCCCACTGCTGTTATTCTCCCGTGTCTTCACTTCTGCTTCCCCTAAGGGGTGTTTAAACTGAGAACTCAGGACTGGGATGATGCTCTGGCTGACCATCAGCACATCCAGTGCCTGACACTTCACATCAGTTATTCCTGCACTGCTCCTCTTTCCCAGCTTGTCCTGACAACCGTCACCATTGCAGCTGCTTCACAGCATGTGCAGGAGTGGATTTTGCTCTTAGATAATATTATCATCTTCCCAATAAGAAAATCGTGCAGCAAAATGTATAAGCTCGTTGCCAAAATAATAAAATTAAGTACTTGTGACTGACGAGCCACTGAACAGGTGAGAGCACAGCAATGGGGATGTTGTGATATGTGGACTTGTCTCAAAGGCAGTTTCTGTTAACGATGGGACAGATCTAATAAAGACAGCACCTTATCAAGTTATTGTCAATTTTGTGTGAAATTATTGACATCACAACCAAATTTTCAGCTCGTGTGTGTCATTATGGAAGCCTCACAACTTCAGTGGATTCGATTTGCAGGGAACCAAAGCAGATGAATTGTCCTGGAAGACAAATCGTTGTTTCATGCGGATAAGACCTGATTACTTCTATTTTGTTAGCAAGCAACAGCGAAAGATTGTATGGGTTTGCAAGACTGAAATTAAAATGTAGATTTACAGAGAAAGGACTCATAATAAAGACTGACAGGTGACTGATGCTATGCTTTCCTAGAGAAGTAATTATCCCTGCTTTCAAGTTTTCACATTTTCTCTATTAACCTTCTCATAATTTGTTGCATACCTGCTTTTGTTTTCTTAATATTTCTCTGAGAGGTTTCTGAACCGTCAGTTTGGAGTGTGAGCATGATGAATTTTGTGTCTGGCCAGCCTGGAGGGTGTTCAGGCTTTGCTGGGTACGGCTTCTTGTGCATCCGCCTGCTCTCGTCTCCCCTTGTTGGCTGCTTGGGAAAGGAACCATTTCCCTGGAAAACAGGGATTCACTGCCTTGTGATGCAGTGAGATGCTGGTGACTGGGGCCTTGCAGACAGCAGATTCACAAGTAGGTAAGTTTGTAAACAGTATGGAAAAATAAAAAGAGGCATTTTAAAAATCATTTTGGCTGCCTCAGAAAATGTCTCATGCACATTGTGCCTTTGAAACTGCCATGTCTGGCACCATTTTTTTTTTTTTGTCAGGAGTGCATTCTTTGAATGCAAAAGTATCACTATAAATTAAGCTTAAAGATATTTAAAATGACCAGCAGATCCCATTTATTTTGAAATGTTTGGCAAGTCTTCACAGTGTCACTGAAGAGAAGGAGGATGCCCTTGGAATAAGCCTGGTAGAAGATCCCACAGATTCCACAGTTCCTTGTTCCTTTTGTCCACTGTGCAGGTCCATTTTGTGTTTTCCTTGTTTTCAGGCACACATGTTACATGTAAACCATCAAAATGTCTGCTTGAATAATTCTTTGATGCTATATCATACAAAAAGTCATTTTAAATGTAAAAGTTTTGATTGTTACACTTTCTTAAGATCATGGCCTATTTTAGGATAACTGCTGATTACTCTGATCATCAAATTATAGGAAGTATTTCACTCTCTGCCTTCATTCCAGCTCCTTCACTTAGCTGGATTCGCAGGAGATGCATTTAGCTAATAGAACAAGAAATTACAAGTGTATGAATAATTGTTTTAAATGCTATTTAAAGTCCTATATATAGCATGAGTTTCCTGGAAATCTTTCCACACACTCTTTGGTAGGAAATTGTTTCCAAGCAGGTTACAATGTTAATTTGATAGTTAAACCTTTCCCAATAGTTGGTTTCTTGATTTGCTTATAAAAGAAATCCCCTTTTAGGCTGAGTGATTGCAATCAATTTGCTCTTACCAAGTTATCAGAGAAAGGAGCTGTACCACATATATGAAAAAAAAAAAATCCCAAGCAATTAATATTAGCAAAAGCATTCTTAAAATTCCATCCTGAAATGTGTCATTTAGGCCAGTTTTTATCCCAACTGCTCAGTGAAAATGGAAAGAGAAGTTAATATGATAAAATATGGGACTGCTTAACCTGTTAATTTTCTAGCCAAGTTTAGATGAATATCATGGACCAGGATGCTAAAAGCCATCGAACATAAATGTTTGATGAACAAATAAAGCTGTCAAAGGCAAATGTGCGCTGCACATTATGGATGTATTTGCTTTGGGTAGATCATGAAATCAGAATCATTGTCTGATCAAGGCCTGAAGTCTGTTTTCCACAGCTTTAGTGTTTTTTAACAGTCTGCTCCCAGGCTGATTTTGTGGGGTTGTGTGGCTTGTTTTCCAGGCCAGAATTACGGGACCAGTTATGTAATTCTTCAGGCTTTCCAGGCTTGCAAATATTTTCATCCACGTGACCAAGCTTCAGCTGTGCCCAACTTCTAAAAAACCACAGAAACAAGGACAAAAGTCTCCTTTGGCATCTAAACAGAGGATCTCAGTGCTGGAACCTCTGAAACTTCCCAGCCTGGAATATTTTAAAGGCTTTCGCAAAAAGTAGCAAATTCCCTTGTAGAAGGAAATATTGTTTCTACCTCAAAGGTCCACAGAACATCACCACCACTGCAAAGATCCACATTCTGTACTTAATAATAAACCTTGAAGGGCTTTCTACAATAGGTTTTTACAACTCCCTAGAACCCATGTTTTCATTTCCATTTGGATATGTTTCATATAAGGCATTATTGATTTTCCAGCCAACATGGATCTTTGAGAAAAAAAGCCCCAATGATTTAATCTTTCACTATGGATCCGTCTCATTTAAAGGCCTGTAGAATGTTTTTGGAATGCTGACTCACTGAGATTTTTTGCTTTTAAAATTTTTTTTTCTAGGGAGGTCTAATCCCTACCAGAGTCCTAATTCTGGGAATGTGAGGGAATGTCTTAAAAAAATTAAACACTGTGTGTTGAGTGGAAAATTTTTATAAGCTCTGGTGAAGGTGATTATATGCATTTTCTTCAACACATTAGTGGAAACCACAGTAATTTCAGCAATTCCTCATGTGTAAAAGGGCATCACTTTTGCTGCAGCCCTCCTACAAATGTTTTAATCAAAAGAGTTACCTTTGAACCCAAGGACTTCATTTTACTAAGCCCTGGAAAGAAAATGGACATTCCTTCAGATAAAAAAGATAATGTGACATTAAAGTCTGAAAAGTTGATGTTTGTCAGTGTAGAAATAAATGACCCAAACCTGGCAAACAGCATGTTCTACAAGAAAATAAATTAGTGGCATAACTATAGTGACTGCTGAATTTGTTCTAATCATTTGTAAATGAAATCCTCTTTTCATTAGCATTTCCATGCTCGCATGCATAATTTACAACAAAGGTTTGCAGGCACTAACACAGTTTTCATAAATTAGTCGTAATTTTGTTGTTGCTGAAACCTTGGAAACTTTTTAATGCGGTTAGATTTTTACATGGGAAGAAAAGCATAACCTTGATTTTCTAAAAGTCAGATTTAGTGTTTAAAATGTATGCAACGGGCCTGATTTCCATTCTGTATTTCTTTTTGTAGCAGCCTGAATGCAAAATAAGTCTAAAAAATGACCACAGCTACCAGAGCTAAATAGTGGGTTTAGGGCCTGTTTCTGTAAAATGCTGGAATTGTTTTCTAGGGGGGGCACAGGCTGAGAATGGCACAGGTCGTTGGATAGGGATTTAATACAGCTTTACCTAATAGGTGTAGGAAATGATATGAAGTCCCTGGGATTTTAAATTATCTGATGTTGAAAATGCTGATCATTTTCTGTTACTCCTGTTGCAGTTCTAATGGGAGAAGTTCTTTTAGGGAATCTGGCTAACTTTATATTTTGAGAACATTTAACTGTGGTTCTACTCCAGAAGTGTTCAATTATGCTTCCAGAAATAGGTTGAAAACTATCACCCTAAATACTCATTTGATCACATTTTTCAAATTAACTGCATATTTTAGTTTCAGTTTTCATGGTTCCTTTGCTCTTGCTTTCACTTGTGTAAGTGTCCTTGAAACAATGAGGAAGCTTCTGGGAGCTGGGACACTGAACATGGGCAGGGTGGATGGGTTCCTCTTCACCTCTTTCTTCCTGAGCTCTCCCTGATCCCAACACTTGTGCAAGGAAAAGAATAGAATATCAATTTCTGTGTTCCCATCTTCCAGCAAAAACCCTAGAGCAGACTAGAACAGGCTGGAACTAAGTGGCTGAAGAGAATAGGATCAGGTGGAATTGCTCGGTGTGTCCAAACCCTCCGCAGCGTTGGGGAGAACTGGCTGCTTCCCTGCTTTTTGTGGTCGGAGCCCTGCTCTTTGCACCGCTGGGCAGAGAGTGCGTTATGTATTATTTTTATGAAGAAAAGTCCATTCAGAATTTATAGGATATCTGCATCCTTGGTTTCCATGGATTTTGCTTAGTGGGAAAACCAGAATCTCGCAGCTGTTGTTGGTGTCCCACAGCTCTGTAATGGCACCGGGGCTGCTGCTGCACCTCAGGAGATACGAACAGCACTGAGCCCTTAGGAAGTTGTGTGACCATTGAACACAAGGAAATTAAAGACTGGAGAGCCTCTAAAATAACACTATTATTTGGTTCATGAGAGTGAAGGTGCTTTGGCAGCTTTCTGACAAAATGTGCTTAGAGGGGTGTGCAGTGCATGTTGTAGATTGAGGATGTGCATGACATGAGATATAAAACCCTGCACAGTGGGATTGGATGAGAACAATGTCAGATCCTTCTCCTCTGCATGTTTGACTCTTTATTTCTTGGGCGTTTTGGTGGTGCAGGTAAGACATTAATAAAACCAAAATGCCCTCAGTGGTGGTGTAAGGCAGGCTGAGGGTTCCCCCAGTAGTTCTTTGCTGAGCCCTGCCAGCTGACTGGAGATGCTGAGCTGATCCTCTGCTGCTTGTGGATGTAAATTGAATTGTGACAAATACACAGAGAACTGCATTGCCTGGAGACTGAAATCAATGCTTGCATGTGCTCAAGCAAAATTGTTTTTCACTTGCACCTCTTTTAAGTGAAGTCATTTTAAAGGGGCCGTGTATTTCACGGTTTACATACATTGCTTTTTCTTCCTGAAGAAAAATATCAGAACAATAAATCATGCCTAGAGGAAGTTTTGCCATGTTAAGTGATTTCATGAGAGCTATTTTTCCACCTATATAATATGCAAATATTTCTCTGGCATATTGGAAACAGAAAGTGGCTCATTTTACACTGAAGATGTGAGTGTAAAAAGTCCATGGGTTTGGGGTTTTTTCTTTCTGGGCTAATGTCTTAGGTTGCAATATGTAACCAAAAATATTCTAATTTCATCTGTTGAACTGGTTGGAAGATATTTTTTATCTCTTGTAACTCCAGGGGGAAAGAGGGTGGGTGCCTTCTGTTAATGAGTCAATGGTTAAAACCAGATGGGGCAGTGCTTCCTTATCTCATCCTCCACCCATCCTCCTCCAAGGGGGTATCACCTGGGAATGAGCCATTTAAGGCTCTCCTTGTGACCGATAACATCACATCACCCCACTGGGAGATGCTCCACTCAGTGGGAGGAGCCAAAGCCTCTCTACCTGCATAAAATCTGCAACTCAGAACACCAGAGCAGCTGGTTTTTCCACTGGATTCCCCGAGGAAGACTGGACCCATCCTGTCACCACTGGACCCTTCTACAGGATCAGCTCTGCTCCAACGGAGCCACAGCTGCCACTCCAGGAGGACTTACTTTGGGCTGCTCCCCACACCCTGACCAACAGGGGGTCAGGTTGTGTTCTGACTCTGTCAGAGCTTCTGGGATTATTTGTTTGTTGTTGTTCTTTTTCTCTGTACCACTACCTTTGTGGTTTGTAATATTCTTAGTAAAAAACTGTTATTCCTATCCCCATATCTTTGCCTGAAAGCCCCATAATTTCAAAATTATAGCAATTCGGAGGTGGGGGGTTTACATTCTCTATTCCAAGGGAGGCTCTGGTTTTCCCCTGGCCTTCACCTGTCTTCTAAACCAAGACAGCTAACTTTCTAAACCAAACCAAATTGGTTAACAGGAATGTGTGCATCAAATTTTTTATAAGGTTCAGAACTTAAATTTACAGCCCCCATTCCATCCAGTGAAAGATCTGCCTGTGTGTTTTGAACACCAAATTTCAAAGTGGTTTTTGGGCAGTTTTAGTACAGAGTTATAAGGAAGAATTTTAGTGTGGTAGTAAAATCTTGCATCTGCTTTATGAGAGAGACAAATGTGGGTTTCTTAAGCAGAATATTATCATGTAGAATGCTTGTAAGGTTTTGTAGAAAATCAAACTTAACAGGCTGTCATTTTCTTTTGAGACACACTTTAGATCACAACATTACAAAAAACCAAATCTTCTAACTCTAGTTAAAGTTAGTAGAAAGAGCTCCCTCTAAGGTGTTCAAGCACTTTAAACTTATTCTTTTTAAAATTCATTACTTAAGTGGAGATAAAACTAAGCTAAAATATCTACATTCCAACATTAAAAAATTGAGAAATTAAAATAAACACTGACTCAATCTTCTTTCTTCCCTTGAAAGGTGACTAAAGCCCAGCTTCTAAAGAGTTTAGAAACAGTTTAATTGGCCCCTTGGTGTTTTAAATATCAAAATATCTGTATGAATATTATCAAAAATTAATTTATCAATGACAGTACAACACCCAGTGAAGCTGTGATGGGGCAGACTAGTTTGGCTCACTGGCATTTCCCATGGAGGAGCCCTGGAGAATTTTTCCTAGGATTAGAGTCACATTTTTGTTATGTTGCATGTGTAATTCAAAAGAAGAATGAAATGGAGGAAAATATTTCCCTCATATTTTTTCTTTGTTCACTCACTTTTGAGAAGTATTTTTGTTTTCTATGTGGAATGGACACAGAATCTTCTGTTTTCATGGAAGCAGAATTGACTCAACATGTATGTAGGCATTTCTGGATTCACTGAACCACAAATTCTTGAAAATTTTGCTCAAACCAACCTAATTCCACTGGAATGATAGAATTTCTGTATAATATCTGAGGTCAGCCTGAGTGCTCTGAATCAATCTGTCCCCAAGGCAAGAGCAGAGGAAGTGGGTTCAGCAGAGGAGCTGTAACTACATCTCCTGGCCACAGAGAAGATAAAGGGCATAGAAAAGCAGAAGTCATCTGTTAAAATGAACAGGACAATTCCACAGTAGTAATAATAATAATGATAATAACAATAGTAATGATAATAACAATAATAGTGACAATAATGATACTGAAATACCACTGAATTTACATACCCAATTTTAGATGCCTTTAGAAGATCTGCATTTCAGTAGAAAAATTCTTTCAAAAATCAAACCTCTTGGGGAGATCTCAAGTTGCCCACATTAATCTAAAGCTTGTTTTTGTGGTTTAGAACCCCTTAAATGAAAAACTGATGTAGTGGACTTCAAAATGACTCTTTTTTTCTCATTGCTGACCTTGTCTTTAAGTAAGAAGAGTTGAATGAAATTTATTGGCAGCTTTTATAATTGTTTTGAAACCACTCTGCCTTCTCACTCTGTAACTGAATGAGTTGGCAAGACTTTCCAAAAGAGCCAAGAAGGTCATTGGAAAATAGCTGGCCTCAGCCTAACTTAAAACAATGTCTGTTAACCTATGTTACATTTACTCTTAAAAACAAATTAACAATTTAAACCAGTGGTACATTGATTGGCCAGTTATAGTGGAATTTCTGTGAAGTGTATAGAGCATCATCTCCTCATTAATAACACATTAGTTCTTCATTATTGCATCATTACAATGGACAGCAGAAGGATTAACAATATCTGGTCACAGAGAGTGTTACCAAAAATCATTCCCAGTCTGGGAAATTCTTTGGCCCATGGTCATCCCGTGCATATATTTTGCTTCAGTGATCCAGTGTGCTCTTAATAACATGAGAAAGAAAAATATAAAATGCACCTTTTGAGGCATCAGCTGCATCGTATCCAAGGAAAACAATCATGAATACATGAAACTGAAATCTCCCAGCCTCTTTCTTCTGCTTTAGCTGAGGTCCAGCAGAGCTCTGTGATCAGACTTTAAGTGCATTAGGAAGAATTCGGCCTGCCTTTTTCTGGTAGAGTGTTTTCATTGTTCTATGAAAAATTGAAGGGCTTGGACAGCTATTGAAATCAATTCAGTGCAGTAAAAAAAAAACCAAACAAAACCAGCACTTGCTGTCAGTTCCTGTATAAAAATACAGTTTACATAAATACCAAACCAGGTGAAGTCTCATTTGCATTCTACAGAATTAAAAAGGTGATCGAGCAACACAGTACTGTGTTTGGAAATAATAAAAATTATAACATGTTTTGAATTTAAAAAAATCAAAGCTCTTCTTTGTGACAAGACAAAATATTTTAACCTTTTCAGAGTTATTTGGTCTGTTTTTCTTACATTTTAGCCAACCGTTTTTATCACTGCATATACATTTTTCACTGCAAGTTTCTGATCAAAAACCCCTATTCCATTCCTCATAAATCTCCATCCCCCTTCATCCTACCGATGGATTTGTAGGCTATGCAGGGTTCTTGGAAGCACAGTCTTTGTTGATGATGATGTGAAACTTTTAGGATACGACCTAATCCAACAGTGGGTGGCAGAGTTCATGCGGGTGTGTCATGGTTTGACACTGGGCGCAATGCCAGTGCCCCATGAAAATATATTTTTACCAATAACTGCGGTGAGATGTGATCAGGAACAGAGCTGAGAGTAAAGCTGAGAGTGCTGAATGGGTTCCCAGGAGTCTGCAAAGTCAAATTTGCTGCGTCCTGGACTGGAGGATGCACACTTTGACCCCTTGGTACCCCTCCTTTTATCCTTGGGTGCATCCCCCGGCGAGCCGGGACAGCAAGGAAGGGAAATGAGTCCCTGACTGAAACACCAGCGGCTGCAAAGAGGCCGAGAGAAAGGAGGGCAGAGAGCAGGGAGGAGGGGAAAGGAGCCCTGGAAATGGAGCACGGCCCTGCAGCACGAGGGCAGGGGTGAGGTGCCAGCTCTGACAGCCGGAGCCCGCTCGGCACGGGGAGCTGCCCCCGCGGAGGGACCAGCGCTGGCCGGGCAGGCGGCAGGACGGGGCACGGGACCTGCAGATGCAGCGGGCTCTGGGGGAAAGCCGTGCCCTGTGGTGGTGGCTTAGCCTGATTCCAGGCTGCAGCCCCGCACTGCTAACAAAACCCTGGCCATACAGTGGGGGATTTTCCCGCCTTAGACAGGGGGTCTGAGGGGGGTTCCATGAGCGGCACGGAGGTATAAGCTGCAGCCCACTGGGTGGCACCCTGAAGATTGTTCTTCCCCTTGGTCTGGAAAGTTCTGTTAAGTTTGGTTCTTCATCGGTTCTGTGTTACAGCTCCTGCCTCCCAAACTCCCTCACTGGATTGCATCCCTGCTGTGCCCTCCCCTTTACCTGTTCCCCATTGTTCCCCTTCTGTTACCGCCCCCTTGAAAAAGGGGCTCCCCGCCCCTCTCGGGGCCAGTCTAGTTCCTGAATTCGCCGGATTAAAAGCATCTTGGACTGAGCCCTTTCCGCCTCCTTTGTTCTTGGGAACGCTTTTGCCTTAGATCAGGCTACCTGGTGCGAGCCGCCCGAAGAGGGAAAAAAGCGCATTTCCCACCCGGCTCTGAGATTCTCCGTTGCATTTCCTCTGCTGCCGGCTGAGCGGCGAGGACGCCTTGGAGACGCTGCTGCGCTGCCTCTGGCTTGCGAGCTCGGCCAGGGAACGGACAGAGCAGCGTTAGTGCCCAGCTCCTGCCAAAGCACCCTGCCCACGGAACCAACCCCAGGGCATCTGTCTGCTCCAGTGCCTGGCATCACTTGAATTTTTATTCATTCCAGGGCGTGGGATTTGTGTAGTTCATACAGGAAGGAGAGTTGAGGACTCCACTCTCCGTGATGCCTCTTAGAGAAGCGTCTTCATAAAAAAGAAATTGTGTTCTAAACCACAATAAACTCTAAAATAACTTTTTTTTTGCTCCCAGCTTTCCCTTCCAGCAAATACCCCCTTTGGATCCTTGGTGTCTATTTTCTCTGTAAGAGAAAAGCCGAGCAGTAAAGCTGCAGCCTTATCAAATGCATGGAATAAAAAGTAAGGTGCACAAACACATCCTCTTACCCAAGGAAGCAACACAGAGATGGAGGATTTCTGCTTAAAAAACAAAACACAGAGAAACAAACCCAAGCCAATGAATTGTTAATCCAAAGCAAAACACTCTTGGTTGTCAGATATGTTCTCTAAAATGTTCCAAACAGACTTTGAAAGAGTTATAATTCATTAAGGCGTACCTGACACAAACACTTTATGTTTGCTTTGTTTTTGTTTTTTTTTAATAACTGGGAATACTCTGGGTTTTTTCAGTTCTTGATTTGTCTGAGTTTTGATATAAATGATTTGAACTTGTCCATAAATAACAAAAGACTCTGAACTGATACATTAGTTGAAAAAAACCCTCATCTGTTTTCCAGTGGTAATGAGATTTCTTGTTATTATTTTCCATTTTTTTCAGAACATATAGCAATGATATACAAGAATATACTAACACCCAACATTTGGTGTGAGTAGTACAGTGAAGCAATCCTAATGGAAATGATGTCTTTCTTCCTTAAAGATTCCCAGGAGAAGTATTAGAAGGAAAATTCTCACCCTGGAATGGAACAAATCAGACTAACTCCAGGCTAGATAGAACAATTTTGAGTGGTGTATTATACATAAGCCTAATTAGGTTTTGGGAACGACAAACTGCAACCTCACCCCAAAATAGTAATAAAAGTATAATTTATTGTCAATTTATCCCTAGAAAATCTAGTGACAGAAACACATCTAATATAATCCCGTTACTTGTATATGTCATGATTATGAGCCCTAAAGTTTTCATGCTGCTGCAACCTTTTTGTTTGTTACCTGAATTACACAGAGGAATTGGGGAATTGTTCAGCTATCTGAGAGATTGATACAGAGCTTTTCAGCTGAGTTTCCTAACTAAGGAGGGAGAATTTGCTAAATCTTGTTAAAATTGAGCACAGCCATGAACATCCTGAAATGCCAACAGTTTGCAATATTTCTATTTTCACGTCTCTCCTGAGGAAAATGTAGTTTCAACTTTTAATGTCTTAGAGAACCCTTGTTTCCATATGCCTGATTTCTCTGGAGCTGGGAGTCTTATGCAATGAGGTAATTGGGTTTATTTCGGACTAGATCAACATTGCCAGTGGAAATGAGTAGAATTTACTCAGATGGAGGGCAGAACTGACAAAGTCATAAAAGGTGGAAACTATGGGGAGCGCCTTGAGAAATAATCATAGAATTATAAAATCACAGGAATGGAATCCCAGAATGGTTTGGGTTGGAAGGGACCTTAAAGCTCATCTCATTCCACCCCCTGCCCTGGGCAGGGACACCTTCCACTATCCCAGGATGTTCTGAGCCCTGTCCAGCCTGGGCTGGGACACTTTGATGGACCCAGGGGCAGCCACAGCTTCTCTGGGCACCCTGTACCAGCACCTCCCCACCCTCACAGGGAACAATTTCTTCCTAATATTTAATTTAAACCAACCCTCTTTCAGTCTGAAGCCATTTAACTGGTATAAAATTAGAAAATGGTGTAAAAAAGGATGATTTAAGGTCAGCTTTATGTTCAGTCTTACTTTTGGGGCACAGTGAGCAGTTTCAAATAACAGCAAACTTAGTCTAATGGTTAGATACAATTACAGACCCCAAAATCCCTGGAGAGCAACAGTTGCTCATTCAGTTCTTTCCTTTAGCCTATACAAGAAGTGGAGAATAAATAGATAAATCCCTTAAAAGCAGTGAAGAATTTAATGTATGCGTGGAAAAGAGTCGGGAAACAATTCTCTAATTTCATATTGGCTGGTTCCTGTAAAACACAACTCAGATATTTTTAGTAGCAAATGATTCAAATTAGTACAAAGTCCTAAGCGAATTTGTGCTGCCTGAAATCATTTCTTTGGGTTTTTTGGGGGGGAAACGAGGTATTATGATCTCTAGAGGTGTCTTGCATCAATAAACTTAGTGTCAGGCCATTTTTAGGCTTATAAATCATCTATGGAGTGAAAAATGTATCAAGGCACACCTGTGTCCAGCTATATATATATATGTATTTAGGTGAACATTTTCTTGAGGAGGTTTCAGAAACTATTACAGCAAAATTGCAATGTAAAACTTCCAGGATTTACTTCTTCCAAAGCTGATCAGACTCCTCAGAGCTCCACTGGCAGGCTGGCCAGAGCACTGCAGCCTTCTTGGCTGAGGGTCCTGTCAGCAGAGCAAGAACAGATGGAGCAGATGGAACTGCAAAACCACTCCAAGGGTCTCTGCCAAGGTGCTCCTTGAACACAAGGGCTCGGTTCTAGGATGGCCAGGAAGGAGAACTTCCCTTCCTTTCTCTGCAGTGCTTTAAGTGTTTTGTAAACCGGAGGAGTACAAATTTCTCAGGCAGTACCAGGTGCAGCAGGCTTCAGGGAGAGTCAGCAGCAAATGGGAACGAGGGTAAAGAAGCTGGCAGACAAATCTCATTGATTTTAGCCTGCCAGAATGTATATTGGATGAGGCTGGAGACCTGCTGACTCTGCCCTCTCCTAGAGACTGCTGAAACATTCAGATCAGGAGACCTGCGAAGCAGCAAAGTCAGAAAGCCAAGATTCTTCTCAACAAAGCAATGCTAATTTTAACTACAATCACATATGCAGAGGTTTCCATTTCTTAGAACACAATAAGGGCCTGAGGTATTGCTGTTCATTCTGGGTGCAGATTATTCTTGAAGCCACAGTTAAAATTGTATTTTCTTTCCAATATACTGCTTGGGATTACAATTTTTACTTTTATGTGACCATGGGTGTTCCATTAATTTAAATGGGAAAAGGATACATGTTTTGCAGACAGAATAGATTTCATTACTCTTGGTAGATTGTTGTTCCTTGCTGTCAAGAAATAAGGTGAGTATTCTAGTCCAGATCTTTTTTTTTTTTACTCTAGTCAACCAAAACACATTTTACTGGGTCTTTGTCAGAATTAATATTTTTCCATGACTGAAGAGAATTTGGGTGATGAAATTTACAATTCTGTCTTGATTTCACATTTATTGGCAAATCTGGTCCCTGTATCTGAAAACACACAGAAAATGCTCCCAAACTGGAGATTTTTGTGAGCAATTACACAAATGGGAACTTTTAATTATTCTGTTTCTTTTATTCTGAGATATCCCGGTTTGTTATCCAGTTTAATTTTAGAAATTAATGTATTACACTAAAATTGTTAAACAATATGTGCTTCTTTAGCATTTCTTGAGGTTCTGTCTACCAGGGCTGGAGTGAGAATGTGAAAACCATTTAGGTTTCATTAGGTGTCATTGTCTTCTGAGTAAGTAAACTATTAGGTTCCTGTTTATTTATTGGTATGGTATATAAGGAATAACCAAGTGAGTGACTTATAACCACTATTTAATTCAAATAATGAGGGAAGTTTTTTTTCAGGAAGGTCCTGAACTGTGAAATTTTAAAGGTAACTCGGTCCCAAGTATTGCTACAGAAACTGATACAGCGCTAACACTGACCTCCGTAGGAGCAGGGTGCCTGTGATTAATGGGTTAATAGGGTTAACTATCTTTCCTGCCTACTCTGGGACTCCTCATTTTTTCTTACTTTTGTTATAAATGCATATTGTATTGTTGGTTTTTTGCAGGTATAATGAATATTATATAGTGTTATAATGAATATTATATAGCGTTATGATGAACATTATATAGTGTCAAGATGAATATTATATAGTGTTAGAAATGCTTTTGCTGTAGCAAAGAGTCCAGCAAGTATGTTTCAACTACCTGNCGAAGAAACTCGAAGCAGTTATCAGCTCTCACAGTCTGGAGAATTAAGGGACCCAAGCCCAAAAATCAAAAGAAATAAAACCGCAAAGCCAAGAAATGCGCGTGCTCTAAAAAGGCGGACCCAAGGCGTGTCCATGCAAAACTGTTCCTGGAAAAGTTTGAATATGCATAAAGAATAGACAGTAAGAACTGTATAAAAAGAGACTACCCCAGGTCTCAGGTGTGCTCTTGGCTGGGAGCCAAGAGTACCCAGTGCTGTAACTTTTGCTTTATCGTTCATGTCTCTTATTGTCTTTTTATTAAAACTTTTAAATTCTCACAGGAAAGTGAACCTTGTTTTTCACACTTTTGTCCTAAATAATGTGCACATTTCATCTTCCACACTGTCTTTTTATCAGCCTTTGTAACATAATCTTTAGTCATCACTCGTGTATGTTCCCATTCTGTTGGTAATTTCCCTCGGGTCAGGTGAGGGAACATGTGTTTCCTTTTAAGAACAAAAGCTCTTTTCCCAGTTTAGGTATCACAGGTGAGAATTCTTTAAGCAGCTTCTGGTTGGGTGCTTTGGGGCAGTGGAGGAAGAGGAAAGCTGAGCTGGAACACAAACACCAGGATGTTTGAGTCTGTTTTACACCATCAACAACTGAGCTTAGTGATAAGAGGAACCTGCTCTATGCTCTGGAAGTGTCACAGGTATGATTACACATGTGATTCTTTCTTAAGAACTGTGGATTTAGACTCAGTTTTAAACTCAGAAAGTGAGTTCTTTCTTGCTATACTGCCATACACTTAAAATTAAATACCAATAGTGTTCTGTTTATAAAAGTTGGGTTTGTTTTTAAAGCTTTCTGAAGTTTGTCATCTGAGTGAAATAGTTCCATTTTCCTGCTGATGTGCCTGAGGTGGTCCCTAGTCAGAAAAATGCTGTGTTGCCAAATGAAACCACTTGTTCTTCAGAACTCACCTCCTTGTAGCAGACTCTGAATAGCCAACCGGGAAAGAAAATTCATGTTTCTCTTTCTGTCCAGAGTGGCTGCCCTTCCTACAAGGAATACTGGATTGCCCTCACAATCAACAATTGCAGCAACCTCCTCTAAGAAAGGCCTCTCCTCCACTGAGATAAAATTGTGTCTGTAAACTGCAGTTGCATTGTAGCTGAACCAGAAGCTGGTCCCAGTGCTTTAGGGTCAGTGGTATCTCTTAATCAAACCTCTGTCACTGAAATATAAATTAGTTCTAAATTGCATAGTGTAAGTTTTGTTATCCTTTAATGAATAAGAAATTATGTACGTATGGGAAGTTCAAAACATATTGCGCTTTTCAATTTAGGTATAAATCATATGCAAATTTTATTTCTACTGCCGGACCTTTGTTGATGGCAACAAACAATACTTTTTCCTAAGTATTGGGGGTGTTGTAATTAAATAAGTATTTCATCCTAGGTTGTAGAGTGAACAGCTGTCTCTTCTCCTCTAACTCTCCTAAATAATCCCAAATTATCTGACTGCAGTTAAATCATCTTTCCAGCTCACATTTCTCCTTGAAGATGCCTGTCTAGTGTTTAGTGTCCTACACAGGAAATGGTAGCATTACTGTATTGGATGCACACTAGTACCCAACCCAGAGTATTCTATGATCCGAAAAAAATCATGGGTTTATTCTTTTCCTCTATAAAAGTGCAGAAAATTATTGCAGAGAATACTTCTGGGGTGTATACAGAAGCCTATACCTGTCTGAGAAAACAATTATTTTAAATTTGAATAGAGGACAGCAACAAAAAAAAAAATTGAGTATTTAATAATATCAGAATTGAATGGACAGCAGTTTAAACCAACTTTTCAAAGTCAGCATGACTGCACTCTGTGATGGTGTGTCACAGGTTCTGAAAACCACCTCAGAGCGAGATTTGATGAGAATTGATTGCAGCCTTATCGCTGTGGGTTTGTTATCAGATAGGCGCTAACTCGTGGCGGGTGTTTATCTGGGTTAGATAATGCTGCAGAGCCTTTGTCACCTGGCTGCAGAAATGAGGATTCCTCACGGCCAGAAGTGTCAGGGGGGACAGGGCATGTGCAAGAGCTTTAAGTTGAATTTCGATGCATTTTGAGGAGGAAAAAAAATTAATTTATTTGGAGCACTCACACTGGGGGGATTTGGTTTTTTTTTCTATACTTTCAACTGAAATAAGTTTACTCCTTGTCTGCACTTAGTGTGCATCCCCTATAGGAATGGTAGTGTACATTCCTGTAAATGAGTAGGAAATGCACTTGGGAAAGGGATTAATATTTGTACATTAATGTTGTGCTGACAGTGGTGAAAACTCACTAACAGAGTCAGAGAAGTTGAAAGAGTTGAGGAAAAAGAGGATAAGTAAAGTGATAATTTTCTTGTGTGTTTTTCTAACTCCTGTCTTAAAGGCTTTTATTCTTGGGTCCTTTTTGTCACTATGATCTAATGAGGAGAAGGATGGGAGATTATGAAATGTTATCAGCAGGGTGATGGAAGCCAACTTTCAAATCCAGGTTCTGGCACTGTCAGTTGTTAGATTATAACTGGAATTTGGTGCCCAAACGGCACAACACCAGCGAGTCTCACGTGGGTGGTTTTATCTCCCGGTGTTTAAACAACTTTCTTTTGATAGGTAAAACCTAATTTCGGTAAGAGCTGTTCCTTAACTGTTTATGGATCACCACATTGCCTCAGAAGTCAAAATACAGTTTTATTTCTGGGAAAAATGTTATTTTCCCTTAAATAGTAGTGCATTAAAAACTGAACTCGTAAAAACCCAAAGATCTATTTAGATTATAAAACTTCCATTACTTTATGTTTTAAGAGCATAAATGAAGCTGTGGAGAGCTGTGCTTTATTCTGCATGAATTGCAATGCTCACAGTTGTTCATTTAATAACCCCAGCCACTAGCCAGAGATGTCTTAAAAAAAAAAAAATCTGAATATTTTAAAATATCCCACGTGCTCCATAAAGTAATTAAAGATAAAAAAATGTAAATTAATTCTCTAAGCTGAAATTTTTTTGGCCTATGTTTATGAAGTATATAGGACTAGAATTTGGTTAAATTTTATTTACAAATGTATAAAATATAGTGATATGATTTCTGTAAATGTTTATATTTTTATAAAACACTTAATAAAGTAGAGGCTAAGCTGGTTTATGAATAATTGAGGCTAGAAGAATTACTCCCATCAGACTATTCTTTGTTTTTCTGAGAAAATATCTTTTATAAAATTTAACAATTCTTGAACCCACATTATTTGTGGAAGTATTACCTACTCCTGCCTGCTTGCTCCCTCCATTTCTTTCTCACACACAAAGAAAATATACTTTATTAATTAAACTACCACAACACATTTGTCTTCACGTGTCAATCTCCTTTTCCAGTCTCATTATATTCAGGTGCTGGATGATAGCGGCTACAAATTCCTGACATTTCATTTTGTGTCCTGTCACCACCCATGGAGAGCAAAGGACAGCTTCTCTTGATCAATATCCCCCAAAAAATCAAGCAGAAGCAGGTTGGTTAACTGTATGTTACCCGCAGGTGTGCTCAGGCAGTTTGTAAAAACAAGGTGTAAAGGAATGTGTTGTTTGTTTTTTTTCCTCTGAGAGCAATTGCACACAAATCTGATGTTTGTGAGCCCATGGAATAAGGTGTTGGGATTCCTACAGAATATCTGTTTGTGCCCTCTAGGAGGGCGTCAGGAGAGTGCCTCAAGCTGCAGTAACTTAGCAGAGCTCACAGGCAACTAAAGAATGGAGATATTGTGCTCCAGGTTGTGTTGGGAGCAAGAGCTGGGGACTCGGCACTGGCGGCCTTTGCAGAGTCCAGTTGCTGTAAGAGCTGACAGAACTGAACGGGAGGAACCAGACTCCCCTGTGCTGAAAAATGCCATAACCTGGGTGGGAAAACAGCCCCCAAGTGGGTGGCGGGATTTCAAAGCAGCATCCCAGGGTGGGATGTCCCAAAGGTCTGTCCAGAGGGTGTAGTGTGGCGGTGGCTCAGCCGCTTCTAGGCTGCAGCCCCGCACTGCCAACCAAACCCTGGCCATACAGTGGGGGATTGTCCCGCCTTAGATAGGGGGTCTGAGGGGGGTTCCGTGAGCGGCACAAAGGTATAAGCCGCAGCCCACTGGGTGGCACCCTGAAGATTGTTCTTCCCCTTGGTCTGGAAAGTTCTGTTAAGTTCGGTTCTTCATCGGTTCTGTGTTATAGCTCCCGCCTCCGAAACTCCCTCATTGGATTGCATCCCTGCTGTGCCCTCCCCTTTACCTGTTCCCCATTGTTCCCCTTCTGTTACCGCCCCCCTTGAAAAAGGGGCTCCCCGCCCCTCTCAGTGCCATTCTAGTCCCTGAATTCTCTGGATCAAAAAGCATCTTGGACCTCAGACTACTGGCCCTTCCCGCCTCCTTTGTTCTTGGGAACGCTTTTGCCTTAGATCAGGCTACCTGGCACGAGCCGCCCGAAGAGGGAAAAAAGCGCATCTCTCACTCGGCTCCGTGATTCTCCGCTGCGTTTCCTCTGCTGCCTGCCGTGTGGCAAGGACGCATTTTGGAGACGCTGCCGCGCTGCCTCTGGCTTGCGGGCACTGCCAGGGAAGGGACTGGACAGCATTAGTGTAGAGCTGAGAACACAGCGCCAGCAGAGCCCTGCTTTGCTCACTGGTGTTTCCTGGTTTTGTCAGCCAGTCCTTGTGAGCAAGGCAGGAACCTGGCAGAACGCTTTGGGTGCTGATGGTGCTGCCTCACTGAGCTGGGTTCTCTTTTACAAGTCCTTCCAGCTTTGCTGTGGTGCTGGAACATGAAACAAAATCAAAAAACCAGCTGTCTCTGCTCTCTTTGACAGCGCAGCTCCAGCCACTTCCCTCCTGAGAGCAGAGGGACATCTTGGGCTTATTTCTCCTGGTGATTTTCATTTCAGGATGCCCTGACTTGGTGAGCCAGTGCTTTGTTTGCTGAGCAGTGATAAATGCTGTGAGTGCTTTGTTTAGGAATTATTAATTCATCATACACAGAGTTCTATCCTAAACAAAGCTCGGAGCTCAAAGCTCCCTAGTTTTGAGGAGTTTTATAAGCAGGTTCTGCTAATCTGAAAAGATTAGCTGCCTTGTTATTAGAGGTAAATAAATACTGAACTTCAAAATTATTCTTTCCCCTTTCTAATCCAGAAGAAGGTCATAATGCCCTTTCTGACTGAAAAGTTTTCTTGTGAATATCTCCTCTATGTCTCTCAGAGCTCCAGAAGCATTTGGACAATGCTCTCAGGCACCTGGTGGGATTCTTGGGCTGTCCTGTGCAGGGCCAGGAGCCGGACTTTGAGGATCCACTGGGTACCTGCCAGCTCAGGATATTCTCTGTGTTGTCCATTCAGTTCCCACCAAGTTTGCTTTGTGTGCTTCCCGAGGCAGATTAAGAAAGTCAGGCCCCCAGTAAAGTCTGGATTTCCAGCAGGTGCAGCTTGTGGCCTCGGAGACAGTTCTGGATGGCTCAAGCATCAGCAGTAAAAATCTCCCTTCATATCAACCAGAGAGCAAAACATGAAAGTATTTGCAAAGACTGAAGTAGGAAATTTGCCTCTTCCTACAGTCAGGAGGGACTGAGATTTTCACAGAGACAAAATCTCACCCCCAGCCATCCCAGAGGAGATGATTTCGTGACAGCAGCAGGATGTCCCTTGAATTAGTTTTTCTGGTTTTTTCTAAGGTTTTCTATAACTAATGAATGCTATTCATTAAAGGAAACTTCCTCTGAGTACAGTAATAAAAGAAAAACTGTGCTGGCAAACACAAAGATTTGTTTAATCCCCAGGATCCTGTCTCCATCCATGGTGACCAAGGAGGAGTGAGAATTCACAGTGCCTGTCTCACACCTTCTGTTTTCATGGCGAGTCAGAGAACTCCAATCCGTGTTCTGTGCTGCAAGGCTGCAGGCCCTAGAATGAGCCTGGATCATGTAGGGTATTAATTTCCCTGTTTATCCATCATGGAAATCCATGCTGCCGTTGTTGGATGGCTTAAAAAAATCACAAAATTTCCATGAAATCTCACCATACTGAGATATTTGCCCTGCTGTGTTTGTTGTTTAGTTACTGATTCAAGATTTTGTGTACTTTTAGATCACTAAATTTGAGTAAGGCTTAAATATACCTAATGGCTGCCTAAATTGGCTATAGGGGATTTGTGTCAATAAGGAGCAAAATTATATCACAGACTAGTATAAGTAGACTAAGACAGCTCAAATTGTCAATATGATGAAATTACTCAAAGAAAGCAATTAAAACTCCAATCCATGCCTAAATTGCTGTTGGTTGTAACTACAATGAACCATTTACACATTTTATTGTAGGATACTACATGATCAGGGGTGCTGTAGCAGAGTGTCTTGTCAATAGAGAATTTTGAAAACAAATATATCTTCATGCTGAAATAAAATGCAAATCCCAATAAGCATTCTTCCAAGCTGTTAAAAGGTCAGAAAAGATGGGGGAAAAGCTGACATATTTTGATTTCAGATGAACTAATCTTACAGCCTGCAAGTTTGTATACATTCCCGTGATGAAGGCTTAAGATATAAATTGATATACTGTAGTAAATAGAAGCATGAAAAAACCCCAAAAGAGAATATTTGTGAGAAATTTTGCAAAGATTAAAATTAGTTTAATATTAACTTAGTATTTGAGCTTTAGAGTCTTGCAGAAGGATGCTTATATTGTTAAGTAACTGCAATACTGATATACCTTTATTCATCTCATGAGGTCAAAAAATAATAGACTAAAATTACCATTTCTTACCTGGTTTTTTTTTTTTTTAATAGATTTGGACACTGAGAGGGCCCATGGAGCAGAACTCTTTGATTGAGCCCCCGATCACCTCCGAATTTATTTATTTATTTTCCTTAATTAAAGTTTAGTAGCGTTCATGTTTTGATGGCGTCTATTCAAACACAGAGTATGAAAGGCTTGAACCTGCAGGAATTTCAAGCAGCATCCAAATAAATGATCTATGAATTATGCATATCACAATAAAGCTTGGATTAATATTTCTTTAAATTGGGGTGTTACAAGACACTGGAAAATCCAGGACACGGGCTATGTGTGTAAAAACACGCGTTTTTCACCAACTCCTGATCTGTTTGAAAACTGTGTGCATCACTGTGGGTCTTATTATGTCAGGTTAAGAGTGGAGGAGATGTGTTTCAGCCCTGTGAAAATCGAGAGGGTGCTTTCAAACCAGAGACCAAAACAACGTGGAAATTTGTGTACCATGAGCTTCTGGAGAAGGAGCTGCTGCTGATAAATTAGCAAAGCATATTTAGGAAACACAGATGCCTAATATTTTTGTTTGAACAGTAATGTGTTTTCTGAATCATTGCATTAATTTTAGAGTCTTGATTAAGATACTTCTACAGTAATGGAACAGATTATTTGCATTTTATGCCAAATAAGTGATTATGCTTCCTTGTAATTTATGTGTTGTGAGGTAAAAACTCTTTTGATATTTGATAGCAATCTAGATTATTTAGCCTGACTTTGTTTGATGATACCTGCTGATTTTAGGGTGCATGGAGCTGGAAATATGAGTAGAACTTTAAGCGACACTAAGGAACAGGAGCAGCAAAAAAAACCCAATCATGCCATTTGTCCACTGCATCAAGGAATTTGTGCTCTATTCTTCCTACACATCTACATATCACTGGCAGAAAAATATAGAAAATTTACCCAGTCATGAAAAAAGAAAATTTACTCTGCAAAATAACACCAACAAAAAGTTGGACTTTGCTGGTTATTCTATTAAGAGATAAAACATGATCCTCCAGAATAGAGATTACTGTGAAAATTCAGTATTTTTGAGTGGTTAATGCTTTCAATTAATGGTATTAACTTGAACTCTAACCTTGGGAATATTGCGTTTTAGCTTTCCTTCAAAACAGTTGTTCCCCCTCTGTTCTGGCTGTTCCTACACCGTGACCAGTCTGTGTCGAGTTGCAAGAGGAGTTTCTGCTCAGAGTCCTTGTGTTTAAAAAAGGAATAATTCTGTACCTCTTAATTTGGTTTTTATGATGTATATGGAATATACTGGCCATGGGGATTTCTTTGACCTTGTACAAAATGTGGAATCTGAAGCTTTTTGAGGCCTTTTCAGGCAGGTCAGAGCCCAGCTGGTCATTCTGGAAATCAGAATTTCTGTCTCTCATAGACTGTGTCAGGATGGCATTGGAGAAGTTCTGCAGGAAAGGGTTAAAATAGTCCAGCCTGTCTGGCAGGAAGAAGGAGGAAGATGTTTGGAATATTCCACTGAGTTGCATTTGGAATAATAATTGGGTGTATGTTTCCTTATTTGTTTGAGATGGAATAGTTTTGCATTCGAGTAGAATTATAGGAGAAAGCTAATTAACCTTTATAAACATAATTCATTAGGCTTGCAAGGCACAACAAACACTTAAGGAAAACAAGCCACTGGTAGCATGCAAAGGCTGGCACCTTCCTTTTTGTGATCTGCAGAAGAGGACCAGCTTTAAAAGATGTCTTCAATAAAACGAGTCAAAGCTTTATTTTGATTATGTCTGCCCATTTTTCATTATTTCTGAATAGACTTTTTGAATCTTGATTTTCTGCTCTGTATTTGATTTTCCTCCAGTATGGAAAAGTTGATTTATTTTAGAACAAATTTCTTTTCTGTTCACCTAGTTTACACAATGAAATCTGGGCAAATTGGATTTCACTCATAGCTCAGTCACAGGAACAAAATTATGTGTACCTCTCTTCATAATGGTCATGAATACATCTCCTGACATCTATTTCCTCTACATCTTTTTCATGGTTTTCTCCTCCTTACCTCGATTTCCTCAGTGAAGTCCAGAAAATAATATCAGTAGGTTTTATATTGTGCCATATTCCAGGTTAGAGCTGGGCTCTGCAGGATGTGGATGGCACAAGCAGGAATGTGGAACCACATTTTGACTCCTGTGAGTGAGCCTCATTTTGGAAAACAGTTCCTTCTGTGTCCTTCTGATCCTGGTTCTTTCCTTGATTGTTCTTCTGACTCATAAAATAATGGAGACAAGGGTTCAGAGGATGCAGATGTTTTACCCATTAGACGACCTTTAAAAGGACCTAATGCAGACTGAATCATCTGCACGACTGAGATGCCAATTTTATATTTCTTTAATTTGTTATTTCTCTTGGAATAATTTCTCTTGGCATTTAACTTTGCATCTGATGCTGCTGGAATTGAGTTTTTCTTTGTTTAGATCCCCTAACATGAATGTAAATATGTCATCTTGCAGGTTTGCACAAAATGAGTGCATGTTTTCTGAGTATTTAGTGCTATTGGAGCTTTTGTGTGTTAGGTGAGAAGCCTTTTTAAAAGCATTGAGAGCAATAAAAATGAAGAAAGGCTTTTTCAGAGTATTTATTTTACTTATTAATGAAAATAGCAAGTCTCTTCTGTAGCTTTTTGTTTTGGCCTTTAACTTTTCATTAATTTCCTCTGTGAAACAAGCTTGTTCAAAGAATTAGTTCAAAACAGCCTCAAATTACATTTAAAATTAATATCTTGTTACGTTTGATGTTTAATGTACTACTGCTATCAAAACCTTGACCTGTGCTGGGGCGTTATCAGACTGGCAGCAATGATAATGAGGGGGTGCACAAGCAGTTTGGAGAGAGAGTAACAAGATTATATTACAACTCCTTGGAGCCCTCCAACCCAGTAAATATTTAGATGGTAAACTGAAGATTAAGAGAATCTGCTGCCCTGAACCTCCTGGTGAGTCCAGGCCCACAGTGCTGGTGCTGATCAGGAGCTGTCCCAGCCAGAAACAGAAGGAGCTGCCATTGTTTGTCTGCCCAGTGACCTGGGGCTCGAATGAAATATAATCCCAACCTATCCAAGACGCCTTTTTGCCTATTACTGGACAAGCACAACCATATTTAGGTTGGTTTTTATCATACAAGAGACTGCAGTGGCTGCTGGGCCTAAGGGGGATTCCCTCGGAAGAGAGGCTTTGCTAAGCCCAGTCAGCCAGTTTTGCATTTTCTCCTCTGCCTGCCACACACAAAAACTTTTCTGTGGGACTGCATCACTTTGTCTCCCCTCATGATTTTTTTTTTTTTAAATGAGCTTCGCTCCCCTGCTCCCACTTGAGAAATTTTACTTTTTCTCAAGTCAGAAGAAGATATGCAGCCCTGCGTGGCTCATACCCAGGATCCTTTCCAGTAGCACTGGGCTGGACTTCAAGGGGCTGCAAGGGGACTGTGGAAGGAGCCAGCAAACCCCTGCAACTGAGGTTTGTGAGTGTTGTGTAATGTCTGACACCCAAACCAGCATCTGCCATCCTCTGCAGCAGGGCGTGGGGTCCCAAAGGTACCAGGAGTGAGAAAATGTGTGTCTGGCCATGCCTGAGCTCTACCTTCCCCCTTTTAGGTAATAGGAGATAAGCAGAAACTCTTCCTCAGGGTCTACTTGATGACCTCTCTGTTTCATCCCCAAAATATAAGGAAATAATCACAGACAGCCTGTGCAGCTGTAGTGGTTCCCCAGTGGCCAAAGCAGAAGGGCAGTCCACCTCTATGGCCATAATTAATTCAGTCTGGATATAGTCTGGCCCACGCAGCCTATGATGGATTGGAGAGCACTTCTCTCCTACACACCCTACAGTGTGTTTTACATTAGAGTAACTGTTTAAAAACTATGTTTATTTTAAGTTTATACTGATAGAGTCTGTATTCTGGTTCAGTTTCTTAGAAATTGACTTTATTTTGAGTACAGCCTCCTTAAGTTCAGAGGGTATGGAGAGTTCTCAAAGCTGCTCTGATGTTGCACTTTAGATTTTGGGGGAGGGTGAGTGGGTAGATTGCAAAAAAACAGTTATCTTCTCTTTTCCTATTTTTTTACTGTTATTTTTCCATGTCACACTCTTTACTTCTAGATGCCCATGACCAAGTAAAAGGAATTAAATCAAAGGCACGAGATGCCAAATTCATTTTAATAAGAGTTCACTGAAAGCCCGAAGGTGACAAACTTCAGGAAGTGTTAGGGAATATGTGCAAGCAAAAGGAAACTTGTGACTTCAATAAAGAAATCTCAGCAATATGCCCTCAGAGGAATCTGTAACAGCTTCTCCAACGATTTATACCGTCACATCTTTCCAGCAGGGCCGTGCCATGCACATGGAAGAATACTTCTGCTTGTGCTCTGCCTGTGACCAAAGCACGGGGTGTGCTGGGCTCACGAGCAGCCCTCAAAGCAGATTTTTGCAGTGTGACCCCTGCGTGGTTGTTGTGCTGGCACTGCAGCTGCTTCCAGCTGGGCGTGGAGCAATGGAAACCCCATCCTGCAGTTCTGCTGGTGTTGGATTGCAGGGAAAGAGAGGGGCTTGGCATGTGTAGCTGTCAGCTCACCACATGGGCAGCTTTCATGCCCCGGTGCTCACTGGATGAAGGTAAATAGCAAAACTCTGTGCTGAATTGCAAAGTTTAGGTCTGGTGGGAAACCTTAGGGCTGCTTGGTGTTTGATAAGGGTGATGGGGATGGAATAATGCTGAGAGGGTGCACCGGGGTGGGGGCTGAGGGTCATGGCCAGTCCCTGTGAGCAGCAAAGCCAGCCTGGCCACCCGACAGAGGCACTCACTGAAATCACCCATGGACATTTAGAGAAAAAGAGCCGGAAACGAGAAATTGAACACTCATTTCCAAGGAGTTTGTCTATTACTAGGCATTCATCATAAAATGCATCTTATATTTTAAAAGGCTTCTTTGGTAAGCAAGAACATCAGGGCTACTCATAGATAATGTGTAATAGCAGGGTTATACTCAGCCCCAAATGCTTTTATCTGCTCCAGCCTCAGCTCTGACTAAATGAAAGCCTTCACTTGCCTACTTTGCCTTCCATTTGAAAAACAGAATCTATCAATAATAAAAAAAAGTCTCTATAACCTCTTATATCTAACCGAGGCTTTCAGCAGATCAAATGTATTTCCCAAAATAAAGATAAAGCAGAACGTTAGTTTGTGAATCATTCTGTATTTCATCCACTTAATGTACTTCAAACAAACATACACAATCAGGACAAGAAAGCTGCCTCAGAAATTATAAGCAAATTGCAGCTCTTCGAGCCATCTTATAAATTTTTTCCCCAGCTGCATTTAAATAATAAGAGCTCTTCCTTGTTTTGGACATCCTTGTTTTCATATCTGTTTTGAAACCACTTATGCTAAATAAGGAATTGAATAGACAGATAATTAGCAGATTGCAAAGCAGTGTCTTAACTTTCCTGGTGCTCCTTAGCTGTGGAAGAGTCTTTGCAAAGATCTTTTCTGCATAAAACCAGTTCACCAAGTTGGGCATGTGCCATCTAGTGATCCACACAGGAACTGGAACTTAAAATTAGATGTACACTCATGATTTCCAGTGAGTGAATACTTCTGAAAGAAAATATTTGGGCCATCAACATATATTTACAATTTGAAACTTGAAATGTTGAGTTGTGAAACAAATTTTCTGTTAATTTTTCCTTCATGAATTATGAGCTGTGCAAAGACTTTTCAGTCAAATGTAGTTTCTGGTCATTTAGGAGCTTTCTGTAATGTAAGGGTCATGGGAAATTCTTAAAAGCTCAGTGGTCATTGTTTGTACTTGCACAAAATTTTGCCCATTCCTCTTAAAGTGCTAATTGCATTCTTTTGAAGGCAGTTCAAATTTTATGAGAGTAAAAGCAATAAAACAAGTAGTTTATGAAAAAAGTAGGTTTTGACTGATGAAAACTCCTTAAACTCATTAAACTCCAATTATAAATCTGTGTTTCTTCTCTCAGACAACTTTTGAAAGTAGATTTTGGTGGTTCCGGTGCTGGGCAGGGTAGGTCGGTGTGCTCTGTGGCGGCAGAAATGGACATTACAGAGCCAAGAAGGACGCTGAGCCTGCTTTGTGCCTTTTGCTCCTCTGGCTTTGGGATCCCCTGGGTTCTTCTCTGCCGTCCAGCAAAACTGCTGCTCTTGTAATTAAGTCTGTTCTCAGCAATCCCAGAGGCCATTGCAGCAGTAGGAGAAACCTTTTCACTTTGAGTTTCTCTCCACTGCCCATGACCAGCAACTCCTGCAACAACTTTTCACAGTGAAAAGATTTGTCTTGGAGGAAACTTCCCAGTGCCAATTGAAGCTGGATCAGTTCATGGCTTTCCTTGGGCATGAGGCTGCACACGCGTAGTAACAGAACCTGTGCTCAGGAAAGATCACTTCAACTCAGCCAATACATACCTTGGTACTGAGAAGTTATTTTTTATTTTTATTTTAAAATATTTGAACATATATACTTGAAATATGTACTCAGGTAGGACTATTCAGCTTGGAGACTTTCTAAAGCCTTGTGGTGTAAAAGTAATTTACATGGAGAAGCTGTACAGCCTTTTTCTTCCATACGCTGTGAAATATTTAACTATACAACTGTGAATTCAGTGTGAGAGGTGTGAAAGGAGAGAATCATTACTTACTGCAGGAGGGTTTTATTAGGCAGGCTGCAGTTATGCTGCTGGACAAAGTGCAGTAGATCCCTATTAACTATTTAACAGCTATCTACAACAGCAGACACCTTATAAATTAATAGATAGACTCAAAACACAAAGTGGCTGTAGACGAAAAGCTCAGAAAAGGGTGTAGATGAACATCCAGTTTAGTGGCTGCAATTTAATATTGGCTACCGCAGTTCTGGGTGTTTATAAGCAGCAGAGAACCACGTTTCTGTGGGAAATTCTGTGGCTGATGCACTTCTAAGGCCCGTTCAGTAGCTCATTTTACTAAATGATGAGTTTCTATTATAAAACTAAGACATAAATTATTCAAATGAAGGTTCCATCACTATTCTGCAGGGAAAGATGCTGCTGCAGTGTGAATGGATGGTGTAAGTGGCTGATGTGTTTGGGGTGACCTGATTGAAAGCACCTGTGCTGCACCTGGCAGTGCTAAGGAAGAGATGACAGCCAGTAATTCCTGCCCATTATTTAAGGTTAAAAGTAGGGACATTAAATTGTCAATAATTAATTACAGCTTTATTGAGGAGTTAATTATGATAGCCTTTCTGGGTGCAGGAGGCTGCATGAATCTTCCATACGGAGGTTTAGTAATTGAGATGCAGTTTAGCATTCCCGTCCTGACACAAAGCAGAGTGGAAGAAACTGCTTTATAAACAGATATGCTGATACTTTCCTGCATTAGAATAAATATCTTGCTTCGTTCCAGTGACTACTTCCTCAGGGAAAAGGAAAGGAGTACTTTCATCAGGAAAAGTTGAAGTAGAGCGAAATACATTTCTGTCAGCGCTAGCTGGAGTGGTTCTCAGTGCAAGAAAAAGATTAAAAGAATATGAATATTTGAAAAAACTGAGGAAATACTGAAATTTGGGCACTTTGTATGGGTGACATCTCCAAAACATAGCTGATCCCTTGGGAGACAAGGACTGCCTGACAGGCAAGTGGACCCAAGGCAATCCATACTCTGGGAATTATTCTTCCACCATCCAAAGACTCAGTCCCTTCTACAAGGATGCTGCAGCTTTAGGAAGGTCAGGATTGAAAACATCAAAGCAAACTGATGGTTGTACATCTCCCATTCGAAATAGAAAATGGTACAAAGACGCTGCTGGGTCATGTGCTGGCTTGTCTGGAAGGGTTTAATTTGCACTTTTGTTCCTGAGCCACCAGAACCCACGGAGGCGATGGTGCAGCCTGGCATCGCTCATTGCCTACCATGAGTTGTACGGATTGTCAGTAACTTTGTTATCAAGCTTGCAAATCTATTACTTTATCCTTCCACCAATCCATCAATCACAAGATTACCTGAGTTTCCATATCATATGAATTAAAATCTTCTGCAGATTTTTGGAAAGGTTAAATATGTAAAGGCGAGGAAAGTGAAGTTGACAGTTTCTCCTTTGGGTTAGTTTCACTGATTTTTCATACATTTTGATAAGGCACTTGACTACTTCTGAATTTAGAAGCTGCTCTTAATATTTTGATTTCATGGGAACAATTATGAGTGGCTTTTAAGTTGTAGAGATTGCTACTTTAGGCTCCCACTTGAGCTCACTTATGTCCATAGAAAGGCCTCTAATGACTTTATCATTCTGCCTAAGTTTTTCTTTTCCCCTTTTCAGTTCAACTCTTATGCCAGAATGTTCTTGCTATCACTCTTTCTAAAGTAGAATTTTTTAATATAAAATTTTAATTTGAGAGAAAATGTGTCCTTTTTAAGGACATCAGCAATCATCCTGCCTTAGGAGACTGAATACCTGAGCCCTGAAAAAAGAAGCCATTGGACATAATTTGTCAGCTGTTGGAATTTATTCTGCAAAATAGAACAATCCTGGAGAATTTGTTCCTTTCTGAATGACAAAAGGAGGCCAAAATAGACATTTGTTGATCGCAGCAGAATTCCAACAGAAAACCTGGTAAGTTAAATTCTGAACAGCTCTGTTTCAGAAGGAAAGCTGAAGT
The DNA here is from genome assembly GCA_013389985.1 of Dryoscopus gambensis. NCBI lineage: Eukaryota > Metazoa > Chordata > Aves > Passeriformes > Malaconotidae > Dryoscopus > Dryoscopus gambensis. Next base: position 298,727 of record WEIT01031002.1, on the reverse strand, counting down.
TCTGTTATAGTCAGTTTTCCCAAGGGAAAATCTGTCCTCTGAACACACTGAAGCACCTGCACTTGTTTGGAGACCAAAGCTGGTTTAGAGGTGCTAGACTAATTTAGCAGGGAAATGTAGCTAATTTTGTTTGTAGTGAAGCATAAAATTAGATGAGACTAAGTACAAGCAAAGCTTGTTTGTTCCCTATATCTTTTTGCCTTGATACTTCCGACCTCTGAATAAAAGCACTTGGCTTTAGTAAAACCAAGGAGTTTTGTGACCACAGGATTCCAAACAGGGCAAAAATTCCCCTGGGACTGGCAAGGGAAAGCAGCAGGTTTTGATGCTGACCTAAAAATGCAGTGATTTTGCTGATCTGCCCCCAAATCAAGGGCTTGGGAGAAAGAAGTCACCGGACATTGGTCACGGGGGAACATGAGGCAGGTGAGCCAAGAGCTCTGGAATACCTCTGGGGCAGTTGTGAGGAACACTGAAAAATGTTTGCTGGCAGAAAGTTTGGATGTGGAGTGTTAGTGAGTGTGTCGCTCGCAGGTGGAGGTCGTGCTGTCTAGACAGGAGGAAAAGTCCAGCTGTCTATTCCTCGGCTCCTCATTATCTGAGTTTGGTGTTTTAAGCTGATCATGAGATGCCAGAAAGGCAGAGAGTTTAGTCTGGCCAGATAGACAGAGGGCTAAATCAGAGAATTAGATCAGCAGATCATAACTGTTGAGATTAAAGTTGAAATTATATTTATGAAGAAGATCATTGGAGACAAGATTTAGAGCAAAGGAATCAGGGAGCTGAGCCTGGAGCCAGCAGAGCCCCAACGAGTGCAGTCATTCTGAGGGCCCTGAGGGTTCAATTAACCTTGACAGCCCGGAGTCTCTTAAAAGGAGCAGAGCTTACGAAAGAAATGCAATGAAAAATTACTACTTTTAAACTATTGGCAGTTTAAAACCTTGTCTCGACAGCAAAACCTCCTCAACAGACACCTCTAAAATGCTGTGCTCTAAATGTGCTGTAAATTTATTCTCGTGGCAGGTTTATTTCTTCATTAAATATTAATGTTAGATGGGGTTTAGCATATGCATGACGTTGCTGTAAATTGAGTTAGAAATTTATCAGGTTAAGTCATGTTTGAGTCTAAAGGTCTCATTCTTGAACGTTCAGTCATGCAGCAAAGAGGACAGGACCTACAAATAACAGTCCTCAAAGACAAATGTAACAAATTTGAAGAGGCTGCTCTATTTTTCAGTCAAATCATGCAAATATGTCTTTGGGGATTTTTTCCATACATGTTTTTTATTTCCTTCTTTCCAGTTCCTATATGTTGTGCCTGATTGGGTAAAATTTTCTCACCATTTTCTGTAAGAAGAGAGGATTCGTAAAAATTCTTACAGCTGTGCAATTTAGGACACAAAAAGAGAATCTAAATTTTCAGCACTGTCTCTCTTCTGGTAGGTGGTAAGGAAGGAGCTCTCAGCAAGTTGTTCTCAACTGTTTTCTGTTATCTTAAATGGAGAATTTTCCAGCATCATGACAAAGGAACTCTTTGGCTTGCTATGATACATACAGAGAATTACCAAACACTGACCAGATAAATGGTTCTCTGTCGCTGGGAAGAGGTTTCCTTGCCATTGGGTCTATTTCTGTGCCATAGAGCTGCCACCAAATCGATGGCCCTGCCCTGCTTACAATTAATGATTGGAGAGAGAAATGGGTCAAGTCCTGGGATAAGAAACAGGAGAAATAGTGCAGGGCCGATTCTCAGAGGGAAATCCCAGTAAACCTTTGGAACACATGAAAATCTCCTCTGTGGATATGGATATTTGCCAGTAACAAGTGGCATGACATCAAGAGCCACAGCACAATTTATGTTTTTATTTGGGAAGGGGAGGGGGACATTCCCAAATCGATGCATTTGCCACTTGCCCAGCTCTAGCTGACATTCCACTGAATAAACTTTGCAGCTGGGAAGTGCCCTATGGGACGTTTGCAAAGGGAAAGGATTTTGTAACATCTTCTAGAAATCCCATCTGTGTCTCTGATAATATTCCGGAACAACTTCAGTGGCGATCTTAGATCCATATGGATCTTATTAAAGTCCTCTTGCTTGCTGTGGGACACTCTGGGACTTGAAGTGAGTTGTAAAAGATCATTAGCTAAACTCAATGTGATTAATTAAACCCTAAGATTTCTAGCTTTGTGTCCTAATGTATCTTTTTAATTAAAAAGGAAAAATTATTTGAATTCTCATAATTTTTTAAAGAAACCTGATCTTCATAAGTGGCAACTTTTTTTTTCCCTTTTTCCTGGTATCTGGATAAAAGACAACTAGAATAGAATAATAAGGCATTTGTGTTTATGAATTTTGTTTTACATTTGCTTTAACAGAGCTTCTACCTCTTATTTTCATTAAATATAGGGGTCGTTACTTATGAAATATAATTGCTGGCACTGCAGGAAGAAAATCTCTGACAGGGTTAGGTTTTTACCAAGGTGATTTATACCTGCCTAGGATTTAGAAAATCAGTAATGTTAAGGATGAACCAAACAGGAGGAAATGGTTGTAGAGATGAAAGGTTTTGTTTAAAATTATTATGTGTTGGCAGCTGTGCACTTTGATTACCTTAATTAAAGTTGTTAGAAATTAAAGCTGTTAGAATATAATTATTTGTAGCTAATCTGACCAGTAGCTTGCATTCAACTGCCATGAAAAATATTCCTGTTATCTTCTAATCTCCCTGACTCAACCTCTTCTTCCCTGTTAGATCCCCACAGGCTGTCAGAGCTCTGTGCCACAGGAGAAGGAATGCAGGAATTATTATTGTGATGTTCACTGCAGTGATTCCTTCTCCGAAACCTCCAAACTCATTTTCTGATGAGTATCTTGATTTGTGGCATTTACAGTTACATGGAGGCTGAAAAGCTGAATGTGTGTCTTGACTTGTCTGTCTTGGGTTTTTTGTGTCATGCGAGATGTCACAGAGCATTTATCAGCCAGCGGCTCTTAAAGGAAAAGGGACAAGTGTCGTAGAGACACTGGGCAATTTAAATGCACTGTTCCTTTTCTGGGTGTGCAGCTGCCCCCACACAATGTGATTTCCACCCAAACACAGCCTAATCTGCAGGTGGGAGGTGGGAGAGGGAGCAGCAATTACAGCCCCCAGTTGCCAGAGTTCCTGGTGGAGGAGACCTCTTTCCACAGTTTGATAAAGCTTCTGTGCTTGTTTAGTCTAAGTTGTTAAATTCATATTATTTAGCAACTCTAAAATTCACCATTTGTTGCTGAACCAGAGTACTTCCACTGGAAAAACTTCTAGTTTTTTAATTCCAACAATTTATGGGATAAGGTCTGCAAATCTTGATGTGTCAGTCCAGTAAGAGCAGGAGAGTGGTCCCAGGACTCTGCCTCTGACAGGGACCAGGGAGATCATACAAAGTATCTGTGATACACCCCGCTGTACATTCACAGCTTAAACCTATTTGAAGTTTGGGAATTCCTAAACCAAATGGGAATATTTTTGTATTTATGAACCCCAGGGGTTTTGTGTGATGTCCCCAGGCACTGTTCATCTCCTTGGTACTTAGATGTCTTAGTTCCTGTGTGAATCAATCATGATAAATAACAGGTTCTGCTTTTGATGTTGGAAGATTTTCAGTCCTCAATTATTGAAATCTTAATACTTTATCATCTGAAAAATGCTTCAGTGCTCTTCCTTTTGTTATATAAAGCTGAGAAAAGCTTATTTGATTCTTGAGAAGATTAGGAGGGTAGACAAAATCACAGATAACAACAATTTTCCCAGACAGAAAGCAGGGAGGAGGCACTTAGATGAGTCTATTTCTTTGTAGAATGTTTGAAAAAGAGGCAGCAGGACTATGAGAAGAGTGAAATAATCACTGTTTTCATAACCTCTGATATAATTACACTCTGTATGTGGTTTGTGTAGTGTAAGAGTCCAAGTACCACCTGCATTTATACCTCATGTCTGCATACATCACTCACTCCACACCAAGTGGCCGGAGAACAATGGATATTGGAGCAACTTAATGGGCCAGAAATGTCACATTGGAAGAAAAGGAAGTAAGAAACTGATGATTACTAATAAAAAAAATCTTTCGGGCACTTAACATTTTGATACTCTCCTCACAATGAGCATTTCAGTTCTGTGAAGCAATCGTTTTCCAACTCATCTGAATGACAAGTGCTAACAATGAAAAATAAACATAATAATGATCTAATATGTGCATCTCAGGAGGTCTTTCATGCATTATTTGCTCCTAATGCCTGTTGAGAAGACACATATTATTAGGATATCATGTCAATCATGTTTCTGCATTTACTCTAAACTGTTAGCATTAAATTGGCTCCAGACAGGAGGTGGGTGAGTATGATACAAACCAAACCCACAGTCCTGTCTGGGATGAAAGAAAAGACAACGATTTGCCTATGTGAATTCCTCCAGATAGACCCAACATTTAAAAACCTCTGTCATTTCTCATGAGTGCTTTCCTTACAGCATGACTGACAGGGAGGGACAGTGGATGTCTTTCTGATACTGAAGTCATGGCATTTATGATCTGTACATCCTCTGATTTCAGTGACTTCCTGCTTCTGGTGCTGGCAATGAGAGGGAAACTGGGCATAGCCCTACAAAGGAAGCTCATATAAGTGTAGCCTATTTAAGCAGGAGTTTGAACTCATCACAGAGCATCTGGGCCAGACATTGTGAGTCCATAAACCACTCTTTAAATTTGCATCAATAGAACACACGATTTTCGTCTGGTTTTCATTTATCAGAAATGACTGATAGAAAGACCTAATTTGATATTTGTACTAAATTCTTGGTAGCATAAGAAGGAATGTCCTGATAGGCAGTGTGTCTTGGAGGGAGAGGAAATCCAGAGGCTGATATTCCGTTCTGTACCAGTGATTTGCCACTCATTAAGGTGTGACTACTTGATTTATCTCTATCTATTGCTGTGTTGCCATCTCATTTTTTTGTGTCTTGCCTACCAAGTCCAGCCTTTCAGCAGAAGTGCTGTTATTGGTACGTACCTGCTGGAAGGGAGCAGGTGACAAATGGGGCTCTGAGCTCAGCTACCCTCGCTGTTATTGTGCAGCCAAAACCATTAAAGGAGGAAGGCACTGGATGAATGTTAGAGAACAGCATTTGCCACACACAATAGCTGTTATTCATCTCTTTCTCTCCTCAGTCTGTTCCTCCTGATGGTGGCACAGTGAATAAGTGTTTTCCTATTGAGTTCTTCCTCATCATGGTTATCTTTGCCATCCCTGTGGAGTCAGTTCACTTTCAGAAAGTCCTCTGCACCTCTCAGTGTCTGTCTGAGCAGCGTTGCTTCATTTGAAGACTATACTTAGAACTAGTTCATTGTATGAAACAGTCATGATAGTAATTCGTTCAGGGGAAATTGCTTTTCCAAAGGTGGAGAAGTTAATTAAGTGTGTAACAGGAGGAAGCTAAACCTTACTAATTAGCGAGAAGGGTAACGATTATGGGAGAGAACAGATGACACTTGGCTGAAGATGAACTCAAGAAATTGCTTTAGCCAAAAGCAAGTTAGAAGAGTGAATAGAAGATGAGCTTTAAGAAAGCAAAGACTGTCACTGTGTCCTGATAAATTGTACCTCATTTATAGTGTGTCTGCCAGGTATTAATCAATAATTTGTCGGGGTGATCCTTCACTGGGAGGCACAGACCCTGCTTTGTGTTATAGAGAATTTCATCAAAAGCTTTAGGTGCTCCCCAGGGGGATGTGCTGAATAAAAGGGTGGCAGCTCTTACAGAAAACGGCAAGAATGTTTATGGAGGATGGGGAGAGGAAACTGCAGCTCCACTGCTCCCCTCTCCATTTCTGGCTCTGTTCCTGGGTGTTGTCCATCACTCGCACCCTGTTTATTCACATCAGGATGATTGTTTGAAATGCTGGGGTTTTGTTTGGTCCAGAGTAAATTTTTTTCCTGTGGTGGGTGTTAAGAACCAGTCATGGCTCACACCTCACTTTTAACAGGGTTGTTCTAGTTAGTATTTTTCGCTTATTGTAGCAGTAATGTAAATATTGGATGGGAAAATACTTTATTCAGTTGCCAGATTCCCAATGAACTGATGTGTTCTACCTACAGCAAAATCAAACCAATCTCCAAGATTTATATGTATTTCAAGAACAGCTATTTTACAAAAACAATATCAATATGCTTATTTTACTTAAGTATGATAAACATTTTTTGGCATTTTATTTCTGTCCTTTGCCCAAAGAAGCTCCATTACAAAGCTGTGTCTCAGGTCTGCATCCATACTGCATTCCAGTGCCTATTTGTATAACCAGATGAGACAATTATAATGTTGACCTACATTGTTATAATGATAAATCCAATTCGAACTGCTCACAAATGCTGTTTTATCTTGTCAGTGTGTGGCACCGAGGCTGTGCTGCAAGAAACTTGTGGCCTGATATTTTCAGCCGTGTGACTTAAGCCTTCCTTAAGGCCAGTGCTCAAACTCCAGTGTACTGTAGGCAAATACCATCACAGTTTATGACCTTTTCTGGTTTCCTTCTGTAGCCAAGGACAAAGAAGTGCAGTTCACCTTTGGTTTCAAATATTTTTTTGTTTCCTTTGAAGCAGTAGGTCTGGCCTTTCATCGATCTAGTTACTGGTACCTGCATGCTGCCACCAGTTCTTTGGTCTTTTATTTGGAATTAATTGAGTGTCAATGTTCTGGAAGGAATCAATATAGAAGGGAGAAAAATCTTGTTTGCTTTGCTCAATGTTTACATTCTGATAGGAGACAGTAACACTACAGGATGGACAAAGCAGATAAAATGTTTCAAACTATTAAATTTCAATTCTTTTTGTTCAGCAGGTGTTTTAACAAGTGCTCCTTTAAAGCACTGACTGGTCTGTATTTAGTAAATTCCTGATCTCTTTTAGATAAACAGCCTTTTAAGAGAGTTATTAATAAATGCTGAAGATGGCTCAGCCTTGCATAGGAGAAAGAACATATTTAGAGTCGTCAGCATTTCAATTGCCTCGCTGAGGTGAAAAAACTTTTAGGGCAAAGTGTATAATTTAAATCTAAACCAGTTTTTTTATTAGGAGAATTCCTAATGGAAAGTGTTGTAAAAAAAATGGAAAAAAGTAATCAGAGTATGTTAATCATTTAAACTTCCTTGGAGTCTTGGGCACTACAACTTTAATTAGTGATGCCAATAATATAAAAAAAAAAAGGTCCTCTGTTGGATAGACAGAAAGGATGAGGAAATTTCTGCATTCTGCCAAACGTTACACATTGTCCATGTGATGCTTACTATGCCAAAGCAAGGAACTTAACATGGCATATTTAGTGCCAACAAATATGTTTTTATAACAAATGACAGTTGAAAGAGATTTTTAAGCAGAGAAGCTTATCTAAGTTTTTATCATTCACTGAGTGTTCATGAGAATTTGTATTTACTCACATTAACTTGTGTGGGCTGCTATTTATTTGCATTTCTGCAGTGCCTGGAAGTTTTCTGATATAGACCATATAGTTTTGTGTTAGATGGTTTATAAGCAATGATTGTGTATAGAGGAAAGGATTGAGTGTATATAAGTGTGTGTATATACATTTATCTGGGACATATCTGCCATTAGTGAAGACTTGGGTGGGTCTGAAATCGGTGGGTATTGGGATCATTTGTGTCACTCCAGTCCTCTACTTTGCTTTAGAAAACTCTTCAGGCAGTTTTGGCTGAAGTGTTAAACAAGAAATGTGTTTAATAAAATAGTTTGAGGAGATAAAAAATGCCTTAGATACAAAATACAGTTGGTAAAAGCCCGTGGGACACCAGCTCTAAAAAGGCTTTTAAGATTTAGTAAAGGAGACCATGGCAAAAGGGTGCAAATATAGAAAGGATTCTAGAAAGAGTCACCTGGAAAAATGGGCAGAGGTGTCTTATCTGAAGGAAAACTTGAGACTGATTGAGGTTCATCCATGTTCCAGATGGGAAGGAAAGAGAAGCTAAATTCCAGATATGTTTGAAATGAAAATAGAAAATATATTCCTTCTGATTTGCCACAAGTCTTTAAAAGCCTTGTCCCAAAGGCCTGCTATAGGATAAGAGTTTAAAACATGTATGATACTTTTTCCTCTATGCATACATGGAATTAATACTTAGAGAGTTTCACACTATTTTCAAATCCTTTGCATTCGTGTCCATCAAGAAAATAAGATCTAAAATGTTTCTATTGCATGATGCAATAAGGAGCAGCAAACCCAATTATTTTAGAATTTATTTAGGGGGGAAAAAAGGTAGAGGTAGGAATGAGATTAACAAAATAGCCTAAATTCATCTGCAGATAATAGGATTGCACCAGGGATAAATTTTTCCCCATTTGTTTCCCAAATTTTTATATCTGAAGCTGGAGGTCAGATCAGTAGGGGAAGATACAAGATGCCCATAAGTGAGTTATAGGAGTTTGCAATGCTAAGTGAAATATGTTTAGATTTTTTTTTTTATTTTAGGATGGTGTTATAATGTAAAACATCCTCTCAGAGTATTTCATGTCTCTCCTTCCACTCTTCTGCCTCATCACAAAACATTTTGAAACTTGGAGTGCTCAAGTGAGAATTTGTATTTTCAAGAGAATTCTTTCAGGGTGCCATCAGTGGTTCATGCCTGGCCAGTTCCTGGAGCAGTGACCTGGAATGGTGAAAAGGCCATGAGCAGTCCTGGCCGCTCTGTCCCATCTCCTGTTTGCTGCAACCTCCCCAGAGGAGCCAGTGCAGGTTCTTGTGAACTGAGGGGAGCCAGTCACAGCTCTGACCGAGCTTAAATTGTGCCTGGAAATGCGACACACCACTCTCATTCTCTGCCTTTGTGCTCGGGTCCTGCAGGGGGCAGAGGAGGAAGTATTGAGATGATAGAATATAAAATTATATATATATATATATGTAAAAATTATATATAAATGACGGACACACCTTTCATTTGAACTATTCAAAATTTGATCTTGGTAGTCTTGACTCTCCTGCATTTTAATTCTGTTCAAACAAGTTCTTCCATCCAGCACTGATGAGGCAGACTTTCACCCTTCATTCATTTAAAAAAACCCAACCAAACAAGGTGATAAATGACTAATAATTTGTTTCATGTTAGCAACACTTGCTTTTTTCTCTGCTTGTATTCATGCAAAAATGAATTTGCAAACATTGCTAAAAGTAATTCACAACGCTCTGTGGACTTGCTTGACCTCAGGAGGTTTTTCTGCTTGTAATTTGAAGGCTTCAAAGTCATCTCCCTCTGAAGTGGAACTGGGTATTTGGGTGTTTTGTTTAGGATGGGGGTTACTTCATTACACTAAGTGTTGCTCTCTACAACTATTTTGCAGAAAAAAGACTTTTTTTCTTTTCTTTCCCCTCCCATAAAGATATTCAGGAACTTTACTCTGGGTAATGGAACATATTTGTCTAATCTGTCAGGGCATAGATTTTTAGCTGTGCTGGAGGAACCTGTGTTCATAAAAGGGATGGATTTGTTCCCATGTCACCTTTCCTTTCAAACATCCCTGTTGTGCTCTGATATCCTCAGAGTGGCTGGAGCTCCTTGGCAGGCCCTCTCAGAGGATTCCTTCCAGCAGCTGCCTGATCAAATGCACTGCTGCCACCCCCAGAAATGGGATGCAGTGGTTATGAAGAGCCTGGCCAAGGCACAGGTGCTTTTCCTGGAAAACAGACACAAATACCCTCAAACAGAAGATTTCCTCCATCGTTCACGTGGCTTTTCCAGCTTCTCTCTGAGACCTTTAGGAAATGTAATCACAGCAGCTCTTTCAACTGTTTTGAAAGCACCTGACCAGTTTTTTACATGTGAGTATGACTGAACATTTTGTCTCCCAAACTTCTACCCTTGCCAACCTTCCTATGATAAGTAGGCAGCTTTCAGGTTTGAAGTTCATTAATTAGACAGAGTAATGTGGGCAAACTTACCCAGTCCTGGCTTCTGTTTGTGAGGCCACAAGGTTCAGAAGTTCAAGGCTGTGTCTTGGTGGAGCTGCTTCTGTTACATAAGCCTGTGAATCTCATTTATGGGTGTTATGTTTGCCTACTGAAAGGAAAGCAATGGTAAATAAGAGAGAAAAACTAAAAAATAATGGCCTTTTCAAGGTGGAGATGTACAGCACACACTCAGAGCTTTTGAAGGTTACAGACACTGCTTTCAGTAAAGCTGTAGGACACAATTGAAGCTTTCTTCATTGCCTCACACAAGTTCTCTATGCTGGCCAGATAAATCCCCCTTTACCTGAGGCATTTGAGACACGTTGTTGTAACTGCAAAACTCAGAAGTTTGAGTACAAAAGGTATGTCCTACAATTGTAGCTGCTTTCATGTTGGTTTTTCAAAATCCTATTTATCAGCAGTGAACTTGACAGCCTGTCATTTTTATTTGAAAAAGTATTTTTACATTTAAATAATCAGTACAGTTGCTGATGCTGTAATGACTTAAAAGCAGCCGTATTTCCTTAGGAAATTTGTCGTAGAAAATAAAGCATTCCTGCTTTAGATGCAGAGAAACTGATTAAATAAAATGTCTGGGTTCTTCAGTTGTTTGTATTTATCTCCTCAGGGAGAAATCTGGAGTCTTTTGGCAACTGTCCAGTGAAAAGTCATGCTACAGAATGATAGTTAAAAAATCCAGTGCAGGGAAAGGTATTTGAAGACACTTATGTCCACTTGGTGTCTGGAGATCAGAACTTTTTCTCAAGAAAATGCAGTAATATAATTTCTGTGAAATGATTCAGTGAGGTTTAGTGCTGTCCTCTGAGCTGTGACCACAAAGGACAGTGAAGAAGATGTCACTGCACACTGTCCTTTGGCAACCAGGATCTGAAAACCCCATGATAATTCTCACTCTGCCTGCAGGGGTTGACATTTTCTACTGGCAGTTTCCAAAAAGCCATCTCACAAAAGCTGTGCAAGGATTCACTGCACAGGAGAGTTAAAAATCCCTGACCAGTTTTGCTGCTTCCTGCTCCGTCCTGCAGCCTGCAGGCAAAGAAACTCCCTTAATAGAAGGAGTCCTGGCTCCTCCCTTCAGGCTTTGGTTCAACTGGAGCGTGTGGATTGCAGAAAAATACCACACAGCATGGTAGGTGAGGAGATGGATATCACACCTTATTGCACACTTTATGCTTTCAAATATACTTCTTCCAAAATGGCTGAGTGGTTTGGAAGAATTTCACCTCCTAAAGCTAATCCTCGGACTCTGAACACATTTGATTCTTTCCACTCTCTTAAAATCCATCGTGACGCTCCCATAGTCTTCTTGCAGCTCAGGCTGAGGTCCTGGTTGAACTGATGTGGTGCTGTGTCTGAAAGGGCATAAAAAAACAGGCAAAGAACAACTTTGCAGCTTACTTTGATGATACTGTGTCATGTTTAATCAGGGAAGATTGAACCAGTCACCTTGAGATTCTGAGAGCATTGTTCAATACCATTTAAAACATTGATTTTCTGTAACTATGAATCCTCTCAAGTAGTCATTAGACAGGAAGCAAGTTACCTGGGGGCTTTTTAATACAGAAAATGTTAGGAAGAGAGAAATCTAGCCTGGAGGAGGCAAGCTGGAAACTGAGGAGCAGTTTGTCAGAGCTGAAGCAAAGGTATCTCCCAGGACTGGCAGGGGTGATGGTATTCAATTGATTCTCAGAAAGAGCTCGAACAACTTTCTGACCTTACCTCACCTGACAGCAATACTTTTCAGATGACTAAAAATGGACAGAGTGGTTAAAGGAAAAAAAAAACCTTGGTAGATATGAAGAGCTAAACCATGGATCTCTTTTTGAGAGCCAGCATTAGTTGTGGGTGTTTACTGCCAACAGATGTTTCAGTGTTAAGGCAACTACTTGAAAACATTGCCCAAGACTACATGAATCTTTACTTCAGCAAAAAGTTATTTTCCATAATCTCTCTTGGTGCCTGAAATTGCTGAGCTGAAAAAGAATCGTTGTTACAGGTGTTTACTCTCATCACTTATCCTGTGGGTTAGAATGGTACAGAGCACAGGCAACAGAGTTATGAGATGGTTTTTAAATTAAAACAGAGACCCAGAAAACAGCCATACAAGCAAAAATATCAGCAGTAAGGAAAAAAACAATACATGTATATTTCTCTTTTCTGATGTAACTTGTATCAGCTGTCTGCTCCTGACAAGCACTATTTACCTAAATCACAGCAGTACCAGAACTTGCTGGAGTCCTGCTAATCTGAGAAAAAACCCTAAATGGAATGGTCTGCTGCTAGAATTTTATAGGGAGATCCGTGTACACATAGCTAAGGTATTGGGATTTTTATATTGATCTCACCCCTGTGGTGTGAGCGTGGCCTGAATTCGGCGTTCTGAAGCACAGAGTCATTGACAGAAACTACCATGGGCTGGCAGGTTGTGCTGTGCCACGGAAAAAGTGATGGAAATTACTCAAATACTACAGTGCTGCACAATGAAAGGGTGGGTTTGAAGGCTGTGTTTGGATGTGCTTCAACTTTGTCTTTCACACCAAAGATGACCCGGCCTGAAACCGATTTTGCTGCTGTTTTAGAGACCAAAAAAAGTGGACGGTTTGAGCAGCAGCAGTTTGGCCTCCATTTGCCCTGCCTGGCTGTGGGAATACGATGCCGTGTGGCCATTTCTGTGGGACTGGACTGGGAGCACAGTTCTGGTGAATAACTTCCCAACATCATGGAATCCTAGGATGCTTTGGGTTGGAAGGGTGTTGGGGAGGATGAAATAGGAAAGCCTTATAAATATGATTGCCTGGCAAAAGATTTTGAGAATATATATATATATATAAGCGAGATTGAAATGAAGGCAACCTTTGAGATACCAAGCCTTAGTTACTGAACAACAGGAAAACAATGGTATGGCCAGCTGAAAGTAATCCCCTCTTGATTGAACAATACCCTCTGCTTGCAGACAGGTCCAAGGGGCAGAGCAGACCCCACTGGCTTGGCAGAAGAGGTCCAAAGAGTAGTTTTTAGGGTTTAAAATGTAACATAGTGTGGTAATACAATGATTCTTATAGGCTACATGTAAATGTTATATGTTATTTGTATCTTGTACTAGATTGGTTAGTGGAAATTAGAATATTCAGCACAGAAGAAGATTTATTGTATTGTAACGAGAACTTCACACTATGACGCTCTTACTCTCTTACTCTTACTCTCTTACTCTCTTGCTCTTACACTCTGTCTTACTGGGACTGCTCCGAGCTGGGCTGGCAGCTCCAAGCAGGGCCCTGCACCCACGCCCTTTGCAATAAACCGCATACTCCAAGACCTGACTCCAGAGATCTCTCGTCTCCATCCATCTCAACCGTCCAACCCACACCAGCTCCCACAAAGGGACATTAAAAACTGCCTCGTTCCAATCCCTGCCATGGGCAAGGACATCTCCCACCAGCCCAGGCTGCTCAGAGCTCCTTCCGACCAGGCCTGGAACTTGTGGGTATTTTGTGGGGGTCTCAGCAGGGCTTTCCTAACCAGAACTAGCATAAACTGTGTGCTGATAGATTTGAACATTTCTGCCTCTGCAGTCAATGCTAAAATATTCCATATTACTGCACTATTGAAATGCAGCAAACGGGAACAGTTTAACAGCGTTTCCTTTGTAACATTTGTAACATTTAATTTTTAACATTGTTACATTTTAATTTATTTTCGGTCCTGCTTACTCCTCTGTAAAACCTACAGACCTTAGTAAAGATTATGCATCATAATTGATTTCTGGATTGTTGCAAATGGCATAAATTAACCTCAAGCAATTAATTTGTTAAAGTTTCCAAATAATTATTTCCCTTATCCACCATGGTTCTGGTGGTTTTACATTTGTCTTTAATAAGTTGCTTTTCTGCAGCATCTTTGGTTTTAGTGTGGCAGAATGTATGTGAGGAGGGGAGGAAAGAGGATTAAAAAGTAATTTTAATTACTTTAGCTAATTTAGACAACTTTGGCAATACAAACAGGTCTTTGAGGTGTACTGAGATATGACAGTGGACAAGCAAGTGTGGATATTGTCTAATTGCCTCTCTCTGATCAACAAGCTTGAAAAGGAATTTTATAAAAGCTACTGGGGATGCAGGGTCCTTGCTTATCATGTGCAATGATTCCTCTGGCACCAGTGGGAGAAGATGTTTACCTCAACATCACTTTATCCAGCAATGACCCTCCCTATGTACCTGCTTGAGAACATGCTAGAAAACTCTCTGTGAGTAACTACAAGTGACCTCAGTAGGGACTAATTGCTTCATTAGGAAAAAAAAAATCAAGAGTGTACAAAAAATAAGGGTGAAAGAGTGTTGCAATTGAAATTGACAGCTTTTAAAAAAAATTCTGTTGCAGTCTGATGGGAACTTTGGCAGTGGAAAAAAGGGGCAAGTTGAAAAACGGAAATAGTCTGTTTAGAAAATATTAGAATGAAAGGCACTGCATGTTCTTTCCATCAAAATGAGCAGCCTGGTGACAGTTGCATGATTTCATATAAACATTTCAGTTTTGTCATAGCCTTAGCTTAAACAGACACATTACAAGAAAATTGTACTCCACTATAAGATGTCAATCTGATTTATTTTCCCCCTTGTCACAGTAGGCCTTTGGTTTTTATTTACTTTGGACAGGGATCAATTTTTTTTTTCCCCTTGTCTTTTCTACCTACTTTGATATATCTCACCTTGGTTGCTGTTCTAGAGGTTGCTTTGCTGGAATATCAACTCCATAGCTCATTTTGAGTAGCTGGGAATGAAGGGCCAGTCATTTTTCACCTGTAAATGTATCTTAGAGAGCACATGATTAATTCATCATTAACTTTGATCAGCTGCTCTCAGAGGTATGGATATGCAGAAACCCAGAGGAGGCGCCACAAATCTCTCCATGAAGCACAAGTTTATTTGTCTTTTCTTCTGGAATGCTTTTGAGGCACCCGTAAAGCACATCTTCTTATATTGAATAATGTTCATGGAACACTGCTGAAGTTTGGGTGATGAAATCCATCTGTGGATGGTGTCTGACATCTGGCTCGGTGCTTGTTTTCTTGTGGTTTGCCCCCTGCATCCAGGAATAATATCAACACATATCCCCTCCTCTACCAAACAAACCTTAGTCTAATCTATAAAAAAAGTATTTACCATGTATGATTCAAAAGTTGTTTGTCTATTAAAAATCAGGAATCCATCAGTTGCTAATACTTTGAAATATTTATTATGAAGTGAAATACTCATTTGAAATTAGATGTATGCAGACAGGGTGAGCTTTCCATTTCTCCTGTGTTACTCCTGGTTATTCTTTCAAATGACCCACTCTTCTTGTGTACGTGGAATACCTGTGGCTGTTCAATTTTTTCACTGCTTTTGTTCCTTGACACTTCATTGGGTAATTCTGGTCTCATCATCAGGGCAGCCTGGAGTGAATCCAGGTGTCCAGACTGCACTGCTGGGGTGGAAGGTGGGTGTTGGGAAAGTGTGTGCATCAGGTAACATTTCAACCCTTCTTTCCCAACATATGTCTACTTTTTGTTTGTTTGTTCATAAAACTGGCCAAGTGTTTCTTAATCATATTAAATAATTCTTGTGGTTCAGGGTTTCTATAGAAAGAAAGCTCACTTTTAGTGTAAACCTATTTATCTTAAGGAGAAGTGGCAAAATCTGCCCTAAATAGGAAGTGAGGCTGGTACTCCTTGAAGATGCAAATAATTTTATCCTCAATACTAATTAGATGTACAATTATTTATTATATTATATATTATATAAGGTAAAATATGCACATTGGCCTCTGTTCTGTTAAAAGACAGAAGTTTTAGCCATACCATGAACATGTTGATTTGTCATCAATTGTTCAATGTTTCGAGTATAAAGGTTAATTAATAAATTTAAAGGCAATTAATTCTACCCAAGACTTTTTTTAAAAAGTGTGTTTAGCACTCAGCTGTAGCTGTGGCAGACACTATAGGAGAGTCACAGAGCTATTCAACTACCTAATAATTTTTATTTGCCAAATGTTTCATTTTTTCATTATTATTTGAATCTGTTGAAACAACACTTCCGAGTTGTCGTGCTGTATCTGCCACAGTGTGAGTCACTGGAAAAGCAAAGAGAATCAGTTTGGTTCTGCTTCATTTCCTGCAGGGTTTATAAGTCCACTTCCAAGCAGGCTCTGAAATGTTGTGTGACATGAACTGGCTCACAGCTTCCAAGCTGTGCTAAAGACAGAGCTGAACAATCCATAGATACCTAATGATGGACATCGACACCCGGGCTTAGAGTACCCAAATATGAGGGTGCATCCTTCAGTTCACCCACAAATATGGACAAGGCTGGGGGAAAAATAGTCCCAGTAGGATGGTCTGGAAGGGGAGGCCCTGGCACAGGGTGCCCAGAGCAGCTGTGGCTGCCCCTGGATCCCTGGCAGTGCCCAAGGCCAGGTTGGACGGGGCTGGGAGCAGCCTGGGACAGTGGAAGGTGTTCCTGCCCCTGGCAGGGGGTGGCACTGGGTGGGCTTTAAGGTCCCTTCCAACCCAAACCAGTCTGGGATTCTCTGGTTTTGCTGGAGATACGAAAGGACTATAAACCAGTCCATTCCTTTGCAGCCACGTGTTTGGCCATCTCTGGAGCCAGGTGTGCATTACCAGCAGTGCCTGGTGCAGCTGTGCCCTGTGCTGGCAGGGTGCCCTGTGCCGGTGTCTTGGTTTGAAAGGAAGTGAGTTTTTTAAGGAAGTTATAGTCAAACCAATCAGTGGTCAGAGAGAATATGGACACCTGGTATGACCACTGAAGAGATTTGTCACCTCTGAGAACATAGGGAGATAAAGGAGAGAATCACAGAGGAACTTCCTTTTGTGTTCCGGCTGTTGAAGGGAGCAGATGCCCACCCCCGCCCAGCCTGAGGCCTGGGCCTGGGTGGGGGAGGGGGAAGCAATGCGGCCTGAGGAGAGAGGTAGGCCAGAGCCCGGAGAGAGAGAGAGGTGGAAGGAAACGAGACTGAGCCAGCTTCTGCAGGATGGAAGGGTGGAGAGACGAGGAGATGGTTCTCTACCTCCCCCCCGCCCCTCCCCAGAGAGAGAGAGACTGTGTCCGTGCCGGCCGAGGAGCGGAGCGGGGCACGTTCCCGGCTGTAGGAGTCCTGGAGTTGACGGCAGTAGAGACTAAGACTTTTTAACCCTTCCTTGGGAAAAGAAAGCTTTATGAAACATTAATCCTC
>WEIT01031002.1:270549-281116 GCA_013389985.1 Dryoscopus gambensis | reverse complement strand
TATTTGAGTATTGTTAACTGATCAGGAAATCCAAGGTTTTGTCTGATTGTGTGAAGGGTGGAAGTTGGGAAGAGGAGGAATGTTTCGGAGAGTTTTCATTCTGTTTCCTGTGTGTTTCTTTCCTTTAGTATAGATTAATAATTTTTTTTTTCCCTATTTCTAAGTCTGAGCCTGCTCTGCTCTGTTCCTGATCACATCTCACAACCATTATTAGTAAAAAAATATATTTTCATGGGGCACTGGCATTGTGTCCAGTGTCAAACCATGACAGCCGGCAGGGTGGTCTGTACAGCCAGGGTGCCCTGTGCCGGCAGGGTACCCTGTGCCGGCAGGGTGCTCTGTGCAGCCAGGGTGCTCTGTGCAGCCAGGGTGCCCTGTGCAGCCAGGGTGCTCTGCTGGGGCACAGCTGGCACAGCTCGAACGTGGCTCCCTCGGGCACGGCTCAGCCCCTCCCCGCGGGGCACAGGAGCCCTGGCAGCAGGAACGCAGCGCTTGCTCCGTGCCTGTGTGCCCGAAGAGCACAGGTACTTTGGTCACAAATCACATTTCATTACACAGCTCTGCCAGGACTTCTTAGTGTAGAACTTGCCTGGGGCACAAAGTCTCCCAAAGCTATTTCTGGGCTGCTGCCGTTTACGCAGCGTCTTTTGTTCAAGGCTGCGCCTAAAACCACAAGGCAGCCCTTGCTTCTAAACAAGTCAACACCTCCTTTCTTTTTTTTAACATTTCCACTTTCAGCTCTGACATTAGTACATTTTGTGGCTTCTCGGAATTAATATTTAAGTTTTAATGTTGTTAATAGCTCAGCCTTTAATTTACCTGTGTTGCTAGAAGCAATTAATAATACCTTACTGATTCCCCATGAATAGCATAAAATATTGATGTAAGAGCAGAAGGACTATTTATACTCCTGGAATTATATCCTCTCATTTCACTTGTCTATAACAGACAACTTTAATAAGACTGTAGGAGGAGAGTTATGTTGGCTTCTCATACACTCTCAGTATATGAGAAATACCATCTCTTCTAAAGTATTTGGTTTTATTCTGGAGTGTTTTATCTTTAGCTATTTGATATGTGCTAGTCAAAGGAGATATTTTGGGTTTACAAGGAGCGAATGGATAATATTTTTTACCCATGTTCTATAGCAGGTGACACCACGTGATCCTGACATCCCTTGTCCTTAACATCCACGGGCAGACAGAGAAGCAGGACAACTGCCTGACTTTCAGTTCAGTGGCCAAGCTAAAAATGCTGCAGGAGAAATGGTTCTAAGTGTTGTTTGAACAGAATTTTGAGGGTGGGAACCTGTCAAGCACTGTAACTCTGGAGATTAAATACAACTTTTTTCCATAGGATAAGGCCCATTTCTGTCAGAGCTTCGCGGGTAAAGACTAATTGCGAACGAGGAGAGGTGGGGTACCCATTCTGCCAGCACTGCTGCTGAATAATAAATGCCCATTTGACAAGCAGTGCTCACAGATCATCCTGCAGAACAGAATGTGACTGTGGTATGAATATTACTTGGGAAGGGAGAAGACAGATCACCCCATCACGCTGAATAAGTTATCAGAGAGGGCAAGGGGAAAGGATTACATCCCAAAGGTTTGTCCCTATTGTTCCATGGCAATGACAAAAATTATGTGGGTGATTCTGGGCTTGAAAAGGCCTGAGAGCCTGTACTTCTGTTCCACAAGTATTTGTCACTAATTCTGTTTTCTTCAAATCTCCTTGGCGAACATATTTGCTATTAATACCTTTCCATATGTATATGTACATTTATTTCTCCCATCCCTGTCTAAATTACAACTGGAGTCAAAGCCCAATGTTATTCTGTACTAAGATTATTTTAGATATGAATCTGCAGCTCAGCTAAAACCGGGGAGCTGAGAAGACACATTTAAGTCATAAAGAACAAACAAGGCCCTGTTATTAAACCTCTTATTGCAATGTCTGTTTGCTAAAACACTGAGGCACAATTACATCTCACAAACATCAATGAACAGGTGACAGCTGTTCAAACCCTTTACTATAGTCCTCAAAATATTGCTATACCGTGAAATTATTTCAAATAAAAATATCCCAAGGAGTAAGAAATAGGACTATGGAACAGTCCTAACTCATATTCTTTCACGCCAGTCTTGCGCAAGAACTCTGAAAAGAAAGCCAACAGTACATTTTGAAGTATATTTCAAATTTTCATAATCTCAGTGGCAGGTCTGTGAGAAAGGGTGGTCAGCGAGGGTGGAACCAACCTGAGGCTTGTGCTTGCCTCTTCTGCACCTTCTCTCGGAAACAATTTTGCGTGTGAAATTGGAAAGTGAATTATTCTCCACCTCCTTCAGCCCTCTGTGTGCGAATGGGGTTAAGAGAGTTTTTGTGTCTCACAGAGAAGCTAAATTATAAATGACTTTATAAGGTGCTCAGATTCCCCAGTAAATGTGTGTGAAGTGTGAAATACACCCAGGCAGGGAGAATTAATGTTATTTTATTAATATCAAATCAGGAACCTTCTCTATCAAAGCAGGCTGAAGCTACATATAATAATGGTACTGATGTGTCCTCGATTGCTACTGGTGTAATTATCTAGTGCTTTACATTGCCAGCACTCTTAAAAGAGTTTTATTCTGCCAGAAAAACTGTTCTATGAATTATGGCAGGCTGGGTTGCTTATGATTTTTGTAAACATTAAAAGTTTTTTTGCTCTTTGAGCTTAAGGACAATGGAAAAGAACACCATTTTTATATAAAAAAATTATATATATATATATAAAATAGTGTGACATTTGAAGCAATAGAGAAAGGTTTCTCAATAAAGCCTTTCTAAGGAGCTCCAGGGATCCAGGAATTACATGTTGTCTTATTGAATGGTGCAGGTCTTACATACATTGTTCAAAATAGAATTTCCTTCCTCTACCTCCCCCAGGAGCAGATGGTTTCAGTGTTTTCTTTCGTTGTTTTCTTGTGGATTTAGGATTATTTCACTCAGTTGCCAAGACTTGTGTGAAGATTGGAACTTGACCTTTTCTTTTAATCAGGCTTTTTTTGTTGTTTAAAAGCGAGAATATACCAAACTAAATGTGACCTTGGAAAAATACTCATTTTTTAACAGAGGATTCTGGAGTTTATTCTCCTATGATTTCTACAAACCAAAAATTGCGTGCTAGAGTGCCCAGCTCCCAGTATCCATGGGCTCAAATGAGGAAGCCAAGCAGAAGTGGGAGGAGGGCATGCAGAAGAAACTGTGAAAGTGTAAATGGCAGAGAGAAGCGCAACTCCCTTGGCAAGCGATTTCCATATCTCACCCAATATCTTTCATTTTCAGTCCCGTGTTCCGTGGAGTTAGCAGGACAAAGCCCTGTGAACAGCAGAACTCCAGTGGGAGGGAAGGGTGGCACATCTCAGGGATGTGGGGGTTATATCCCCTGCAGTCACAGCTTTATTTTCGCTGTCAGTGTGGCAATGTGTTCCCTCTGCAGAGGAGTTTCAGCAGTGCCTGAGGAGGGTGGAGGGCTGGGGATGATCCCTCCCGAAGGCACCTTGGGTGCGGTTGAAATCTGAGGAGCTGTAGTTGGGATCCCCTTCTC
The DNA here is from genome assembly GCA_013389985.1 of Dryoscopus gambensis. NCBI lineage: Eukaryota > Metazoa > Chordata > Aves > Passeriformes > Malaconotidae > Dryoscopus > Dryoscopus gambensis. The sequence continues at coordinate 277,530 of WEIT01031002.1, read as the reverse complement.
CTTACAAACTCACCAGAAGAAAACTCAGAGCAATGGACACTTGGAAACCACCACAAACATTTGTGTGAAATACAAGGCCTGATGGTAGAAAAATTGCTGCCCTCTGACATCCATCTGGTCTTTTCCTTCTGACGCACGTGGCAACCTCGTACCCCTCTAAAATTCCCTATGAAATATTATATATGATACTTGACTCAAGTATCAGGGGACTCTCGGTGGTTCCAAAGCCCAGTAAATTAATTCACCTTGTCATCCCTTTTGGGCAGAAATGCAAGAAGTGATATTTAAGTAGATTTGAAAATAGCAGCAGTATTTTTCTTCCCATTATTGCCTTACACTGTGTGTCAGATGTGATAAAGAGAGGAACATGTTGTCTGCTTGGGAGTGTGGCAATATCTTTGAACAAATCCAGATAACTTCCGAGCTGACAAATAAGATAGACAAGTGTCAAACCCTAATACACATTAGACCAGCAGGCAAATGTCATCTTCTGCTCATTTCCACATCACAGATTTTGTTCTGTGCTTATTTATTAGGAAAAAAACAGGTATATTTTGGGGGTTTTGACAGAAAAGTTTAGAACAGATGGATGGATTAAATTTGTCAAGTAAAATACTCCCGTTTTAATTTGCTGCTATTCAGCCTCAGAGAAGGGCAAGGTGAATTTATTTTGATTTTTCTATGAAGAAGAAAATTAAAGGCTAAGACAAAGGTTATTTAATTAGCTGCATAATTCTTAGCAGTAAAACAAATGCTAAACAAGAGAGCACCAAAAAGGTGCTAAGTCTTGAGAATAATCCAAATGAAAAATTCAGATTTACATTTTTTAAGGTTTGAAAATATATGGAAACATCTATTGAAAGTAACATGGTTACTTTATAGCCTAGTTAGAAAGGCAACACCATAATATTTATAAAACAAATAAAAATGCTTATAAAAGTAGTGTATTTATAGTCACAAAGCAGTGTAGATTTCAACCCAAGAATATTCTTAATTGTGTTTGTCTTTGATTTTTCCAGATCAGCTATAGACTCTGTCAGGTCACTTTTCCCCAAACCTCTATGATGGTTCCCAGCTTCCAATTGGCTTCCGTTTATATTCGTGTGCATCCAAAGCAAAGAAATAATTAGTTCTTGAAACCCAGAGAATAGCTTTGTAACAAAATTCTGGAGGTCTCTTTTAGGTTTACGAGACAGCTTTGTAATGAAACATGCAAATCACACAAATATATTCTGCATTTTTTGCGGAAATTATTTCTCTTTTCCTAGAAAAACTGACTAAGCTTTCAGTCAAAAATATGAGTGCTTTCAATCAAATTCAGTTTCCCCTTGAAACAGTGATAGATTTTCACACTGATGGGATCACAACTGCACGCTTAGTTTCCGAGCAGATGTTTTCCTGAATCTGTGTATTTTGCAGGAGTCAGTTGTTTTCTGTGATTGTTTAAAGCAATTTGTTAAAATCACACCGAAACGGGATGGTGACACTTTGCTGACCTCTCTGCCAACAGGGTGTGCTTTGCGTTTTGCAGCATTGAGCACATGAAGCTTTTAAAAGACTTTGGCTTAGTTTTGATTGTGAAATGGCTTTTTTTCATTAGTACCCACTTACGTAACCTGTGTAATGTAAAATGGATTCCACAAGCAAAATGAAATAAATTAAAGAGAGCAGCTCAGAGTTTTATTAGTTCATATACGGTTTGAACAGCATTTGCTTGATAAATCCTCAGCTGCAGATTGAATGTTTGTTTCTTTATGGATTACCATTTAGTTTAGAAAGCCATATAATTTAAATTAAATTTCATGACCCAGTCATCTGTATTCACAAGGAAGAAGGTCTGCAAGCCAGACTAAGAATACCAGGCCAGAGTATTTTGTGCTAGGACTGACAAGGAAACCACTTAACAGAGCCAATTTGCAAAGCACATCCAGAGTGTGCTCAGAGATTTCCCCAAGGTTATCCCTGTTTGCAGGCTTCGCAGAACAATGCAGCCCTAAAAAAATACACCTATGATTACTTTTATTGCAAAATTAAAGATGATGGATTGGGAAGAGAAGAATTAGGCATGTTGTAGGTTATAACAGATCCCCTCACTTCCCTTGAGCCGTTAGGAGGGTGCAGAGAAGCATTCGGTTAAATTAAAGCCTAATAAAAGTCGTAAAATACTGAACTTTTCATGACTTATTGGAAACCTTTCATTGAGGAAAACACCATAACTGCACATGTAAAATAGATCTCAGAAACCAAATTAGGTGATTGCTTGTGAAACAAAAGCCTGTGTGAAGCTCTCTTCTCCATTTTTTCCTATTGATTTGAATTTATTTCCCATCGTGTCCCGTAGTCCTCTCTAATCTCCCTTTGCCACTCCTTGTGCTGTCACTGCGCTCCTTGTAGATGCACCTGCACCCTGTACAAGATCTGGAAATGCCTCTGGATTTCAGGAACAGCTGTACTGAGCTGAAAGGCAGAAAGACAAACTGGGCCAGTGTGGGATAACGTTGGTCATGGCACTGCTCATGGACAAGGCTTGCCAGAATATTCTCACAAAAGCTGTTCTTAATCTGAAGTGTGTGAACAGGAGAATTTGAAGGCATTAAGGAATTCCTGCTGCCATGAACATGCCTGGTTAAAGGACAGCTGCAGGCTGCTCTGTGCTCTTACCCACCCAAATGTGCTGCTGCACGACTCAGAGCTGTAACGGTGGGGGAACGACCAGTCAGAGATTGGTTTGGGCTGACCAGGGCTGAGGGGAAAAACGTGTGAGGAAAATAACTGGAGTTATTTCTCTTGTGGAAATGTGTCTGCTTGAAGGAGCTCTGGCCAGCAGCATATTTGTGATCAGAGTGGGACACGGATGGAGTCCCTGTGGCCCCAGAGGAGGAAGCCAACGCTCCAGACTGGCCACATCAGAGCAGCAGGGTCAGGCTTCAGGAGGTCACCGAGGTGTCCCCAAGGAGCCACTTCAGCTTTGAACTGCATGAGAGAGACCAGCTCTGTGAGCGAAGGCAGAGTCTAGAGGCCGAGACAACTTGTAGTGCTCACTTCAAAGAGGCAGAGCAGGGATTTCAGTGCACGCGCTGCAGGTGAATACTCCCACTGCTGAGCCCTGGGGCTGCTTCTGATGAGCTGCCCCTCCCCTCTTTCTGCAACAACAATTTCAGGTTCATTCTGACCACATCTAAAAACTTCCTTTTTGGTCTTGTGATGGAATTTTTGTTTTGCAGCCCAAATACTTTCAATTTAATCTCAATTTTAATAGGATTATCTGAACTTGGAAGCAAAGGTGATACTTTAAACCCATCTCTGATACAGCTCCATGGATACTAGAGGACTAACATTTGATGGGAGCTGGAGCAATGTTTAAATTTTCAGTCCAAGAAGAAATCTATATCAGCTTTTCTCTGGGATTTTCATTGCTTGTTTTTGCACTGGAGGGGATAAGCACATTGCTCATCCCTGCAGAGAAACACACAGTTTGAAATGAGACTGGAGTGTGCTCACAAGGATGTGCAGTGGCTGTTAATGGACCTGAAAACCACATCACAATTAACTGGAATAAATTAACTTCAGCATGTCTTATTGGGGCATTTCAACACCTGTTGCATCACAGGACGGATATATCCTGAATTGACTAAATTCCTGCCAGCTGTAGTGGAAGAGCATTTGGAAGTACTGAGAAGGATATAGACAGTTACAAGGATGATGTTCTTCCATAAGAATGTGGTTATGAGAACAGAAATCACCCTCCAAAATCTGAAATATGAAGTTTTACCTGGAAAAGGTCAATGTCCTTTGTGACCCACTGCGGTTCACTGCAACACCTGTGAGACTGTACAATGGGATGTGCTGCAAGTGCAATGGGTAAATATAAACTTTGTGTGTTTGCTGAGGACGTGGTGAATCCAGTTGTGCCTGGGCTTTTAGATTTAAACGTCAGTAGGAAGAAAGACATTCTTTGGTGTCAGACCACCAGCAGCAGATGGGTTCATGCAGAGCACCTCTAATATCAAACATTTCTCCTTTTCTGCTGTGTTATTATGGGATTTTCCTTCTTTTACACCATGAGGAAGAATTTTTGAGGCACCTTGGAGGGTTCCCCAGTCTGACTAGAAAATTGCTGCTCCGTGTCCCTGACACTGGTAGATATGAGAGGAGATAAAGGTTTCAAAGGAATGACAGCAGATTGCCTGGCCTGGGCGCTGGAGACGCAGCAAAAAAGTGCAAATTCAAATACATTTCCTGCTTATTTCATTGGTCACTTCTGCTTATTTTGTTGGTCACTTCTATAATATAGAGCAGATAGAAAGAAGGTTGGAAGCATCAACTGGTAAGTGACAGCTCTTTAACCACAGTGTGCAGTAAAGCAAGCAGGAACTGGTTCTTGGGACTGGTTTGCAATCAATTTCCTCTCTGACTAAAAGCTATTTTCTATTTCAATGTTTTCCATTACTGACTTTTCAATTTTATTTTTCACAGAACTTCAAGAGAAGATTTTTTTTTTTTAAAGCTTCTAGAGAAGATTTATTTTGTTTTTTTAAGTGAGGAATAAAGTTCTTAAGGCACCTCAAAAACCTTACTAGTGGGGAAATAAATGAACACCAACTCGTTGGTTTAGGATTCAGTGAGAATGTGTTTCAATTCTTTCCTTTCCATAAGAGGCTGGATCTTGTAGAGTGCTCTCAGACAGATGGACTGGGGAAGGATATTCTATTGTTGTGTTGGATTCCTCCCAGGGTACTCTCCCTGTTTTGAAGAACTTCAATGTATTTGTGAGAACACCATGAGAAAGAGCAATGATGCTTTTACCTTCTGTCTTCCTCAGAGAACGTTTCAAGGGAAAACTTAAAGAATTGGTTAGCAGAAAAATAAGTGGAACTGGGGTGACTGGTAGAGTCTACCTGGAAATTTTAAATTTCAGTGTTCCCCAGATAGAATATATTTCTTACCTTTGTCTGTAAAAAGTAAAAGCTCCTTTTTTAGGCAATAACATTGTCATCTTCATGCTCACCTCCTGACCTTAGCCCATCTGAGAAACTGAAGTGGGTCTTCCCTTAGAAAGAAAAGCGGGAGCTCATATCATTGTCATACTTCTGCCCTGAACTTCTAAATCCTTGGATTGTTTCCATTTGCAACATTTAGCCCTCTCTATATTCTTATAATTGGAAAAAATAATTTAAAGAATATATAGAGGTTTATGATTTTAGCCTCATTCTTGGCCCAGGAGATCTTAAACTCCCGTTGTGAAAATTTGTTCCCCGAGAACCATTTCAGTCAGGTCACTTCCCTCTTTGTATCCTGGGAAGGCAGCTGTAATGCTTTGGTCATGTTTTACTGCATGTACAAGTTATACTGCTGTTTAATTATAAAAAAAGATAAATTAATCTGAGTTTTCATCTTCAGAGGTGACACTAAAACCTTGCAAGCCTCCTAGTGAAATTCTGGTGAAGCAGGTCAGAAACCTTTTCCAAAACATCTATTCTTGTGCACACCCAGTGCTCTTTAGATCTTATCTGCAGTTTCAGTTTCGTCCATTAATGTTGTGCATGGTTTTGTATTGATTACACACTTCAGAACACTCATGGCTCTGTTTAAGTTCTGCTTGGAGAAGGAAAAGGCAAAAACGCAACTGGATACCTTCTCTGTATTTCCATTTTCGAACGTAACTTGGCTCCCATCTACTGAAATCTAAATTGTGTGAGCAGCTGCTGGTTTGTGCAACATCTGAGCTCCCTCAGGATGAGAAACAGCAGAGATTAAATCATGAGCTGCTTGTGTCCTTAATGACAGCACGTGTGTGGCTCTCACCAAAGATCACTGAGATGGAGGAATGTTCACAGGATTTCATAAAGGTCATTTTTGAGATTGAGTCTCATCTTGTTACTGCAGAGTGAGGCTTTTTGTGGTTGGTTATTTTTTGTTTGGTTGGTTTTTAAAGAGAGAAATAGATTTGACCATTAGCCTTTCCATCTTTGGCTGAAAATTTCAATGAAATTAAGTTGATATTTCCACCCTGACCACCACTTCTAAATAACTCAGTATTTTTAAACAACTCTATACCAGTTTTTAAAGGCAGGAAATTCTGTTCCTTAGTGAATTTCTATGGGTTGGCTTTGTTTCTAAATTGGAGGTGCTAATTTAGGTTTTGATTACATTTTGTTATTGATTCTTTTTAACAAAGAATGAAGATTTCCTGTGAATACCTCAGGAAGGCAAAGGATTACTTGTCTGCTGCAACTGTGCCAGTGTGTAATGTAGTATTTTTAATGTTAAAATGAGGAGTGCTAATTCCCTCCCAGAGATTCCTTAATCTGCTCGAGAGGCAGAGGTTTCCCCTTAGAATTCTCTGGAACATAACTGTGTGGAACACTGGTTTGGGCCTGTGTTAAATTCTCGTCACATCCTTGCCCAAGGACATTGTTTTGAGAGAGTTACTGGAGAGTCCACAGAAATCTTAAGTTGGAGTTGCCCTGAAAAGTGTAACTAGTCTGTCCGAGGCAGAGGGTAGGAGGATCTACCGTATCTAAATAATTTCTGAAAGCTGTCAATATGATGTTTGGCAAAAAAAGTCAATTAAATATTGCAGTTTGAGTGGGTTTTTTTCTATGTAACTTATTCCAAGGCTCACCAACCCTTAAAATCGGCAAGGTTTCCCCAGCACCTAACCCTGGTGCAAATAAAGCTGGTTGTGTGTAGTCTTAATAAGGTTGATATATGGTGCAATCAGTCACAGACCTGTCACTGGGGGCATTTTAAATTCTGGAAGATGGTTTTTATGTTTATGTGTTCTTGATCAAAGGGCCTGGAGTTCTTTCAACATTTTCATGCTGGCTATAGCTCAAACTTTTCCATTGTTCTGCTTGTCCTTCTTAAATTTTAAGTCGACTCAGTTTTGTGATACTGAGGATTTATCTAAGAATATAAAAACACCTTTATCTACAGATAAACCCAAAATACTGAATAGATGTTATTTTTTTTCTTGTT
>WEIT01031002.1:78998-270515 GCA_013389985.1 Dryoscopus gambensis | reverse complement strand
CAAGGTGTGTTCAAAGTGCTTAATAGATGATTCTGGTGACTTCCCCAGATGAGTTCTGTGGATTGGATTGCAGTTTCCTGATTCCCTTCTGCCTCTCACTCGATACCAGGTTCGACCTTCTTCTGGAACCAGATTTCCTTTCCCCACCCTGGGAGACTTCGATCTGCTCCATACAACCTGGACACCTCTTTCTGTCCAATGGACTTGCTCGCTGCTTAGGAACTTGTGTGTGGTTCATTCTGAATATATTCAGTGACATGGCTTCATCTGCCTCATTAAAATCATCACATGACTTTGTTTGGAATAACACCTATGTTCAGCTGAGTCCCAAGTACCATTAATAGTGAGTTTGCAGCAATATTGTGTGCCAGAAAAACGTGATTCTGCTTTTTTGGCTCAGAGGAGAGCAAGGTTTAACGCTGCCTCATTACACAAATCCCAGGCCCCATAATGCTTTTGTCAACGTGCTTTATAAAATAGATAGGGCAGTTGCCAGCACGGCAGATCAAAGGATTAAATATTTAATCTTTTAGAGGCTTTGCTCCTTAGGATCTACAATCAAATGATAAAGTCACTTACTTTTGCTTTGAATGCGAGTTCCTTAATGGTGAATGTCAGGAGATGGAGTCTGGAGAAGAGATGAGAAGGAGCAGCTAGGAATAAAGCAAGGACAGGCTTAATATATGGAAGCTTGATGAAGGTAGCACACAGAAACAAGGCAGGGGACAGCTTTGCTTCTCTCTGGGATACACAAAAATGAAATTAAAATGCACTTATATGCAGGTTATGAATTACTCGCCCAGCAAGGGTAAAAACAAAATTCAGTATATTCTCTTGATGTCTGCGCTTTCCTGACAAAACTCAGTTTTGTCATTCCTAATTCCCACTGATTTGGTAATAAAAGCAGGTCTCAAAAGGCTACTTAGTGCCTGTTCTACAGCCTTTGCATTTTTGTGTGTGGATGTTGTGTATGGCTGAACACACACAAGATGAACATTTTTACTCTTAATGTTTGCATAACAAAGCTGGTCAGTGCCCCTGTTCTTCTGGGGAAGCACACTTGTTTGGACTGAGAGGAAAACAGAGTGAAAGAAAACAGCCCTGGGTACCACAGCTTACATCCCCAAGTGCTCACGAATGCCCTGATGAAGCATTTGTGGGGCAGGAGTCATATCCGGGCAGGGAAGGGCACGAGGGTCTAAGCAGAGTTAAGTGCAATGGAGGGGTTGTTTCATGTGCCTCATAGTGGGGGATAATATCAAAAAATGCTAAATAAATTCCTCCTGTCAGGCTAAGAGGGGTAGAAGGATCTCCCAGTCTCTGGTGAAGGGATCCTGTTTACAACTGGGATGTAATGGATCCATGGACTCACTGCTCCATTCCTGCAGGGAGATAATACCAATGAAAACCACCTGACCCTGTAGTGTTCCTGGAAGATAACTTGCCTGGAGAAAGAAGATCTGGTCAGTAAACAGAGATATTCCCTAGCATTTAGCTAACCAAGTTAATTTATTAAGGGGAGGAGCACGTGTGTGTGGAACACAAAAGCAGAGTTAATTTAATGCCATCTCTCCTAGCATTGAGTATTTCCAGCGTGCACTTGGGCAGATGTTATGAGAGTCTACCAAAGCACTGCTGAGAATCAGTTCAGTTCCTGAAAATTTCCATCTCATTAAATTTCTATGTATGGAAAGCATTTCTTCACTGTAGATAATAATTTTATTAACACAGCTATTAGCACAAGGAACCCAGAGTGTTAAAGGACATTTTCTAAAAATAAGCAAATTTACATCTGTTATAATAAGCTCATGACTAACCCTTCTTGAACATTAGAGAAAGGAGAAAGAACTCCAAATTACAAAAACTCAAACTGAAATGAAGAAGTAAAAGATCTGACTAGAAAAAGCCCAGGCTTATCAAGATGGCAATAAGGTTTTCATGCAACTATTTTGGCAGAAAACTATAGATAAATGTGGAACAGTAAAGATTGGTGGGAGCAGCTTTCAAGCAGACTGGGTGGTGTATATATAATAAATACTAGTGAGCAATGATTACAAGGGGAAAGCTTGAGGGGACAAACTTCCAGAGATAAAATTAAAGTAACGAAAGAAAATCAAATGACCCTATTAGTGTCAACACAGGGAGAGCAGGTAAGTCTTGCTATATTGAATTTCTCATATTTATTCTCTGCCCCCACCCCTGTCATGGGTTTCCAATACAGGTCCAGCCAAGCAAACCAGACGTTGGCAGTATGACCTAGGACTTGTACACATATTTTTATTTCTAGGGCAATTGCTTTCAAGTGTGTGCCTTTACATTTTCGGTGCAATAGGAATGTTTCTTCTCCTTTAAAATTCCTGTGAGTCTCTGTTCCCTACTTCTGTATGTACTGCTGAATAAAAGAAGTGCAGTTAGCAAATGCATTTCCCATTTAGTCTCACTTGCTTAGCACTTTGTAGCAGTGCATTTTAAAGTTGCAAAACAATGGTCAAGGTGTTGACATTTGTTGTTATTAAAACTCAAGAGCTCCACAAACAAGCAGCAGAGAGTAGGAACAGCAAGAGGACACAGAAGCTGAAAAAAGAAGCATAATGTGTTTTTTTCCAATTCTGACCAAAGTAAACAATGGCTTTTCTTTTTTTCTGAGAAATTTTAGGAACGAAAAGCTGGCTGCTCAGAAAGTATTCTTTCTGATGTGTGAGAATTACAGTGAAATGACTCTGTGTGTTTGTTTATACCTATGCATACACACATATGCACACACGCACAAACACAGAGGCTCCCAAATATACATTCACATGGTGCTAACAACCTAGACTAAATAAAAAGCAAGGAAATACAAAATTCAAGCTGTTTGCTTTGCCTTATCTATTTCCATTATGCATGGTAAATATTGCAGATCATATGGTCTATAAAATCACACGCTGTTTGGAGACTCCTTCAGAGCTCTGCCACAACAGGGGACTCTGAGGATAGATGCTGTAGCAGCTCTGAGTTTTCCAGACTTTTTTTATTTAGTTGGACTTTTCATGATATCTGAATTTATTTTTTGCTTGTGAAGTTCCTTTATTTCCTGCGGTTTTCAATTTACCAAAAAAAAGCCCCAGACAACAAACACAAACCCAAAATACGTTGAGGGAGGGCAGGCAGCATATGGAAGCCTTGAGGTTTTTGTTTTAGGATGTCTGAATTTTGAAGGAAATAGAATGCAGCCGTGAATAATAGTGGATGAGTAGATAAAGAGGTTTGATATTCTCTTGCTGGGAGAGAATTCTCTCTGCTGCCTGCTCAGAGTCTGGGTCCCAGAGTGAACATTCGAGTTCTTCGAGCCCCAGGTCAGCTCAAGTCCAGGGGCAGCTCAAGGTTTTCCTCACTCAAGCATTTAGACTTCAACTGATCATGCAAAATTTCGCAAGAGAACCGTCTTGAAAAAGGAAAAATAACTTTTTAGGAAGTCAGGCATATAAAACTGCTGCGGTGCGGTTCTGCATACATCTCCAGTGTAAAACTGTTCCCTGAAATTCTGTTTGTGTGTTTGCCAAATAGGTGGACAGCCATGTGTGAGGTAGGAGTAAGAACTTTCTTTTGCTGAATGTTTATTTAATACTCCCAAACCAGCACAACCAGTCACCTTCTCTGCCCAAGATGAAACTGTTGTCTCTATGCCTATAGAAATGTTGGTGTAATTGTAGGGGATCTATGCACATGGTTTTCAAATGATTTTACAGTCAAGTTTTGATCTAAAGCCAGAAGTTGTTGTAAATTATGATGAGTTAATGCCAGCATTTACCCACAAGAGAGGAGAACTGTTAAAAAGGTGAGTTCATTTGCTCTGCTAGACATGTTAGCATTAGTTCTATCTAATAATGGGTCATAATGTTTTCAGTCAGAGTTAATAAGATTATGATGCAAAAGTGGGAATCTCTTTTGATTGGTTAATTACCTTCTGCTATTTTTTTTTTAATTTTATTATCCTAAATTCAGATTAAAAGTAGCACTGAGAATTACAGCGAGATATTTTAGGATATTACCTTGAGGTTCTATGTGAATGGGATGAGTGCCTCTGCACCCACAGCAGAGACCATAATTCTGTGGGCAACCAGATCAACTCCTCTGGCTGCAGCTTGGGGTTAGATAAGCAATCCTGTCCTCAGATGGTTCCTGTAGGAGCTGGTGTTGGTTGGACGGTCGAGATGGATGGAGACGAGAGATCTCTGGAGTCAGGTCTTGGAGTATGTGGTTTATTGCAAAGGGTGCNTTACATTTTAAACCCTAAAAACTGCTCTTTGGACTCCTTCTGCCAGGCTAGTGGGGTCTGCTCTGACCCTTGGACCTGCCTATATGCAGAGGGTATTGTTCAATCAAGAGGGGATTAACTTCATCCGGCCATACCATTGTTTTCCTGTTGTTCAGTAACTAAGGCTTGGTATCTCAAAGCTTGCCTCCATTTCAATCTCGCTTATATATATATATATATATATTCTCAAAATCTTTTGCCAGGCAATTACATTTATAAGGCTTTCCTGTTTCATCCTCCCCAACAGGTTCCCACAGTCTGCTCCGAGTCCTGGTGATTTTGCTGCTTGTTTGACCACTCCCTGACTCATCTCAATCTGGCCCGGTTTGCAAAGCCACCCCGGAGAGTAAATGGACATTTTCCCTGTGGTTCATTGGCTCAATCAGGCCAGCCCCTGTCGAGATGTGAAATTCATCCTGCAGCCGGAGACTCCCCCTCTGCAGCACCCGGGAGGGCTCAGCCCAGAAGTGCATGCTATTTTAGGTGGTGTGCATGGCTGCTAAATAAACCTGAGGTTCTGACTTTGCATTTTGTTCCTGTAGGTCTGTTTAAAAAGCTGAATTTGATACTTTGCAGCCTGCAGCTGTGAGTTGGGCCAGAGGACATCATTTTCAGATGAGCACATACCAGATAGACACCTAATGTAAAAAGTTCCTCTCTTCATGCTTGTTGTTTGCTAAATATGCATTTTCCATAAAATATAAATATTTAGCATGTTATTATGCTAAGTTCAACAGAAGAGAAAAAGAAACTGTTAAAATTATATCTATATAATTTTAAAGAAATAAAAGAAAAAATAGATCATAGCCTTAGAGAACAGTGAAAATCAGAAAAGTTCTCAATATATGTGACTAAGGCTGGTAACCTCAAGAGAGGGTTTTTTTAATTAAAATAATTCTATTTTATTTTAATGAATCAATACTAAAGGTCCCTGCAATTACATTTAATGTTATGGATTACAGGAGAAGGAGACATCTATTTTCTATGGCTGATTTCAGCTTATCATTACTACACAGCTTTTAAAAATTCTTGTGGTTCCTCCTCAGTCTATAAGACTCCCTTCTATTAGTTATAAAAATACAGAAACTCCTATGCATAAATTAGGAAATAGTTTGATTTTCTCTGTCTTATGAGAACATCCTCTCCTTCTACTAGTAAAAATATCTGCATATTCAATTTTTTTCTGAACTCTCCAACACTGCTCAGGCGAACCCAACAAAGAGAATTTTCACTGTGTTAGTTTCAGTGACTTCAAAAGCATCATGTCAAATATGCACTGACTCCTTTGCAAACAGCTAAGCACAGAAAACCTTTATTTCAGGGCTGCTTTGAGGCTCAAAGTAATGAGTTCTGCTCCTCCTGCAGCAGTCCCTGCTGCTGCTGCTGAGGCGCTGAGGATGGCACTGGCTGCACACTTGGCTCCGGGGTGAGGGAGCGCTGCCACAGTGCCAGGATGGGAGCAAATTTTGCAAAACTTTGAAATGGAGCAGAGCTGTTTTTGCAACGTCCTGCGTGTTCTGTTTACTTTGCCTTTGCAACAAACTTGGTGGGGGCCGAGGAATGGCTAGGAGGTATTAGAATACATCTTTCCGTTTTCAGCTGGTTTGAGAGCTGAAGTGGTCTTCCTGTAATTTTAGTACTTCAAGTATTTTAGAGCAGCCCTGCTGAGAAGGACATGCAGGACTTTTTCCCCCTCATTATTAATATGTTCTCACTGCCCCTAGAATAGAGAGGAGAGTTCTGCTCGTGTATCATGGCTGTTGTAGTGATGATGACAGACGCTTTCAAAAGAGAAGCTATTTCTGCTACTAATACATGGATTTTTCTGGGGTGAACAAACCGTGGCAGCAGTTTCATTCCACCTGGAGCTCCCCTGTAGTCTGTTATATCATTCATGTCAGTGTTTTTTAGATGCAAACGGGATAGGGAGCCAGGCCGACGCTTCCTTGAACTTATTTATTATTTTATCAGTCTCCTAGACAGAGTTGAGACACAGGAGATGTTACAAAGCTTACGCAGCTGCAGACAGCCGGATTTCCTTGTTACAGAGCATTCTTAAAGGCTTTTTAGCCAATAGCATGCCTCTAAAGTTTACAGACAACTTTTTTAGTCAGTCTCTAAGAATACACATACATCTTCTTCAAACAATGCCTGCTCGTTAAGCCTTACATAATAACACACAATATTCAATTATTAAGCTTAAACTTATCTATCTTACTAAGCATATTTTCTGCAGTTTCAAAACCTATCTTAGCTAAACCTAGAAACTCTTAACCATTGTTTTAATGTCCTTGCTCTACCATACAATTTTATCCTCTTCTATCTTCAAGCTTTTGCAGTAACAGCGGATCCTAAATTCTTGTGCTTCATTTTCTGAAACCTGCTTTTTTCCCCACACCTTAAGGACCTTTTCACCTTTTGTGTTTCCCACAATTCACAGGCAACGTGATTTGTTTATACTTGGCTAAACAATGCTCCAGGCAGGATCCAGACCTGGGCCTGGTGTGCCCAGCGAGCGCCGAGTCTGTCTCGCTCTCTCAGAAGTGCAATTCATGGTTCTTGTTTATGTACAAAACCTCATGGATCCTCCATGGTGGAAATTCCTTCCTCTACACCAAAAAGTGGCTCTTTCTGCTCTTTCGGCCGCTGGTTTGGAGCTGGCCCTGTCCAGGAGCTGGCTCTGGCTGCCGGAGGGGCTGCAGGGTGTGGCAGGGAGAGGGAGCAGGTGGAGCCATCGATCTTGGTGGGTCCTGGTGCACAGGAGCAGCTTCCTCCCGCCTGAGCGGGGCATCCAAGGAGATTGAACAGTCAGCGCTCTTACCCTGAGCAATATCAGTCCCCGGAGCAACCTGTTCCACCTACAGAGGAAACACGAGTGAATCTTTGCTCCCTGCGTGGGCTGATGCCTTTCAAGCCTTTTACTTGTTTGTCTCAATTACTGCTTCACCATAAAATGCTTATTTTCCGTTTGGTCTTGAATGAAACTGACACAGCAGTGGATCTTAAGATGGGTTATTGTAGTTTATCTAGGTTACCCTAGTTTAGGAGGGGGAAGTTGGATTGACAGGTCCCTTGGCAGAGATGGGTTTATTGATATGTTTAGCATCACCCTTTAACATTTACCCAGAGCGTGTTTTAAAATTTTAGACTATTTTTAAAAATTCATCAGGCAGAACTCCAAAATGTAAATAGATTTTGGACAGGCATGAATCAAACTGCTTTTATCAGCAACAGACTGGGCAATATAAGCAAATTATTTTTTATTTGTTTCTGTATGTACACCGGTATTGGTGACATCTCCTCTAATATTATTGATTACAACTCACAGACAGTCTTAGACTGACTTTGCTGATGACCTTACCCTGATAGCAGAAAATGCGGCTTACTTGTACAGTAAGATAATATAGAAATCACAGTTAGGTCTTCCCAAAAATACACAACCCAGAGTTTAGGACAAAAAATTAACTCTTTTATTAAAATTAACCCTCTGCATTTCCTAGCTGACCAAAGTTGTAAGTCTCATCCTGCCAATATGAAAATCCAGTTTTCAAAGCAGGGAAAATATTTATAGGGAATAAACTAGCTCAGGAAAAGAAAAAAGAGGGTTCAGATTTATTTATTTCTTTATATTGTTTTATACAATTTTTGTTTTAAAGTGATTTTTGAAGTAAGGTAGCAACAGTCAGTGAAGTCACAGAATTGTCTTACCATGTAGTCTAAATTACAGCATAAAATTAACAGTTGAGCAAAGATGGGAAAAAAAAGTATAGTTTTCAACTTTATTGTCTCAACTGAGCTCTTTTAGGAAAACACAGAATGAAAATTAAAGGTCCTTGGAGATGTGTATGAGTTATGGCTGAGCCCTGGGCGGGGCATTCTACCAGAACCTCAAAAATACATTGTAAGCTATATGCACCTCTGAAACTGCGGTGGAATAAGAAAATTTTCGGTTTTTCTCATATTTCTACCAGTGGGAAATTGTTATTTAGAGGCCTTTTTAGCCTTTTGGTGCTTCCTGGTGTGGAGGAATCATTTAGATTAAGGCCATCCTCCACAGAGCAGGTGGTGTAGGATAAACTTCCTGAAAATATTTGTGCTGACACAGCAGTTACTAATTAAAAACCCCAACAAATAAATCCCCTGTATTTTTCTGCATTGACACTACTGGTATTTAATAGCCTAATTATTAACATTATAACACATTCTGAACTTTAGAGTGCTCCTTCCCTCGGGCAGAGAAATCATCCTGTGGCTTTGCATCCTCCTTTTTCTGATGTATCTGTGCAATTTCTTGAATTTTATTTAGTTTACAAAGACATTGATTGCAGAATGTGTGACTAAAAATAGACATTTCTGAGAACGCTTCTGTCAAAACATTGTGAGAAAGCTGCTACCCAGATAAATCAGTTACTTGTGCTGACTTTCTCCTCTAAAACTTTCCCTCTTTGCGTGTTTAGCTGACAGACTCAGGAGTGAGGTGGTTTTTATTCAAATAACACAGAGCAAGGCTGGCAGCTCCATGGGCCTTTCCAAGTCATCCAGCTCACGCAGGAAAAAACTCTGTGAAGATTAAACATCTCTAAGGTAAAATCCAAAGCAGAAATTTTTCATCACATTTCAGGAAATTGGTCCCTACGTAGATTAATTATGGAGATTAATAATTTTAGCTCTGTAAGTTAAATTCAGTAAATAGTTGCAGTTAAAATCCTTACTCTTTAGTTAAAATATGGAGTAATTTAGGATTTAAAGGAGGTTAATTATCAAAGGAACAGTGGATATTTCATTATTTAAGACATTTCAGGTTATTTCTGTCAGCAGAAAAAATAAAATCTGGATTTCTTTGCCTCAAAAAAAAATATATATACACACATACATGTATACATATACATATATACGATTTTTTTCTTTCCATTCTGGTCTGTCTGCAAACTAAGAAAAATGTTATTTTCCTGAATTTACTCTGGAGTGAAGAGACTTGTATTCCCACGGCTGTTCCCTGATCCATTGTCTTTGGCTGACAGTGCCAAACACCCCCCAGCTCTCACAAAGATTTTTTTTGCTGTGTAGACATCGCTCATTGGAAACTGGATGATACCATCAAACCAACTGCAGGCCATCAGAAAAGATTCATCAGGCCTAATCACAGGCTGGTTTATGTGGCCATATCTCCTGTTTCAGTGCTCCCCGAGAAGGGAACGGCTCCATCAGTCTGGTCGATACCATAATCCCCTGTAAGGAAATACAGCTGCAGAAAAGAGTCTCTCTGTGTTTAGCAGGTGTTTATTTTTCCTCTTTGTGACAGGAGCTCATTAGTAGCTCTGGAGTCAATGAAATTAGAGCACTGCCAGTCCAGCAGAGCTAAATGGGGTTTGTATCCAGTGCTGGGACACTAAAAGCCTTTATCCTACAGAGCTCCTTCAAAGACACGACTTCAGCTCATCAGCAGAGCTGTTGCACTTGTTTGAGATGTTATCCTCTAGATTCAAGGGGCATATTAGAAAAATATGTCATACAAAAGTGGTGTTAGTGATGCCTGAAGGTTGGCAACAACAATGCAGAGTTTCTTAATGCCTATTAAGGACTGAGGAGTAAATTCAGTTTATCTTTGTGGCTTAATGGCCAGGAAAAGAATTGTTTGAGAGTAAGGGTGACATCACTCACATTGCTGCTGGACAGATCTCCTCACCTCTGTTACTAATTCCTGTTCAAATTGTTTCTACACCGGAGAAAGATGTTCTTTCTGCAAAAGACTTCGAAACTATGTGTTATACCAAGCTGTTTAAGGTATATAAAAGAATATTTGCCAGTCCTAAATATGTTTTTTAATCTTTATTCTCACAATGAACAGGTAACATACAGTGAGTGCTCATCGTTTTCATACTAGACGTGTAATTAACTTTTGGAGGTCATCACTAAAACAAGGTTAAATTGCTATTTCCATCGAGTGCCGTGCCAGAATTTTGGCTGCGGCTGCAACTCGAGGCTCAGTTTCTGTGTGCATTGTGTGGTGGCAAATAGAAAACTAAGGCTGGAATGGAACTGAGAGCACTGCTAAAACTTCCTTTGACTTTCAAAAGAGCAGTATCAAACTCCACCACACTTTGTGTATGATTAGGAACTGCAGTGTCACTGCTAAAGGATAAACTGTTAGACAAAATTCATCAGTTGCACTCGATTACGTGCGTCAGGAAGCTAAAAAAAGGCTCCCAAATAGAACGTGTAATTTAGCTATGAATGACAGCCTGTATGCCCCAATACAGCTCAGTATCTGGCTGGATGATTACTTAAATGTGACTTTGTGCTCTATTCTGAAAGATCTCCTGGACAAAATTTGCAAATATTTTAAGAAGCTGCTATTGCCAGTGTCAGCACTGAGCAGTGCTGCAGATTGGGTTTGGAATGATTTCAGTTCCACATCATGACATGCTCCTTCAGTGGCTCCCATTTTGGATCAAGTTGGAAATAAAAGTGGAACGTTTCCTGGCAAAAAGGACTATTACCTTCAGCTCCTTCACTCTGGCCCCTGCTTCCAGTTACCCCTCCTTCCACGAGAGGAAAAGTGGTAGTAGAGAATCATAGAACCACAAAAGAGTTTGGGTTGGAAGGGACCTTAAGGATCATCTTGAAGGGATTGAAACAAACCAGAGCGAAGTGCACTGACTACATGCTCAAATTCATGTAATTGTGTAAATTGACACAAAGTGAGCAGAGTTTGCAAAGGGCAGGAAGGGAGTCACTGATAAAAAGGAGAAGGAAAGAAACTAAGAGAATAAAACAAAGCCTATTTTGTGTCTTTTGCTTTTCCAGATGCATTATAATTGTCTGTTCCCACATGATATGAATTATTCACTTCTATTATTATGCCAGACCTGTGGGAACACACTCATTTACCATTGGTGCAGACATTGTTACCAACCTACACGTTCTGCTTGACTTAGCCAGAATCTGCAGCTGAGTTTGACTCAGCAGTTCCTCTGTCAGAGCTACTAATAAACCTATAGACCATCACTGCATTGAAACAATTCCTGGTTTTGGTAGGCTGCTTCAAAGTGAACCTGGAAAATCTAACTGTATATATTTATGGAGAAAGAAATTGGAAAAAGAAATCTTTCAAAAATCAAAGGAAATGATTAGCAGTGTAGGATGGAGTCACAGAATGGTTTGAATTGGAAGGGACCTTAAAGCCCATCCCATTCCACCCCTTGCCACGGGAAGGGACAACTTCCACAGTCCCAGGTTGCTCCAAGCCCCATCCAACCCGGCCTTGGGCACTGCCAGGGATCCAGGAGCAGCCACAGCTTCTCTGAGAAACTTCTGCTCATCACCCCCACCCAGGGAAGAATTTCCCCCTGCCATCTCACCTACACCTGCTCTGTGCCAGAGTGAAGCCACCCCCCCTTGTCCTGTCACCGCGGCTCCCGCTGAACGCCGGCGTGGTGGCTGGCCTGGTGAGGCTATCATAATGAGTTATTTACTGTGCATATAAATCAGTGTCATTCCAGGAAGAATTAGCATTAAGTAGAAAGCGGTGACATTTCAGGCCCTGTTTTATACTTCTAAGATAATTATGTTTCTTTGTATTGTGTGCCTTCTCTTTTTAAAGTGGAAAGCCTCCTGCTGTTGTGGAGGTGAATCAGTACCGTACCATTTTTGTTAAGTTAAAAAAACCTAGTTAGTTTATTTTTATATAAAAAGTCATTGAAGATAGTTGTAGGATTTCTGTGTGGGCAGCAGTGATCTTTTTGCTGAACTATTATTGCAAATATTCGCTTACCTAGTAATGAGAATGTATTTGCACACTCACAATCAGCAAACCAGCACACAGAGTAAACAGTTCAAACCAAAAACACAGCAAAGAGCACAGGGTAAAAAAACCTTTAGAAAAACCCTGTAATTTCTTCAGGCTGCACCATGTAATTTGTTTAAAAGCATTTAAAATAGTGGTACTACTTTTGTGGATTAGGTGGAGAATGGTCTGTGTGTGTATGATGCACGGGAGGCAATTTTTGGAATAACTGGTGCTTTTTTACTGGCAGAAATAGAATTAAAAATGATAAATATTTTCAAATATCATACTATTAAAAACAATTTTAATTCCCCAGGAAACCTCTACCTCTTTTGTAAATGTAAATCATTTCAGTTTTTCTTTGAACTCTGTGAACGAAAAGGTTTACAAAGTTATTCTGTGGAAATTGTAATGTCAGAGATGTTTTATGTTGGGATTTTCACTTGTTTGTATCCTAAGATAAAGTGACTAATATTACAGCTTGGAGATGTGGGAGTGGAGGGCTGGGGAAGGGAGGACTTGGTGAGAAAATGAGTAGTTTCAGATTTTAGGATGATGAGCAGCAGTTGATGGTATTTTACCTCCTAATCTTGTGCTGCTGGGCAGGACACTGAGCCAGTTTTTCTCTAAGGAGAGTGTGAGCATTTGTGCTTCGTGCTCTGCACCTGTGCACTGTGGTGGAGGCCTGGCTCAAAAACTTCTCTAAATATTCCCAAAAAGTGCCAGGTCAGCCTGGGAGTCACCAGCTCACAGCAGGATCCAGAACCAGGTACTCTGGGAGCAGAGTCAGATACATTCCAATTAAATGTGTGTATAATAACTTAGGGTTTAGAGGAAGGGAATTAGGGAGTCCTTAGCGTGCACATAGACATCCTTTTAGTCAAGACACCTTCTGTGAATTAGCATAAGAATTATGCAGATAAGCTCTTTATCTCGCTTCTGTGTAGTTCTTTGAAGTCCTTAGAAGTTTAGGAATTTAGCTAAAGGAAACTGAATAAGCAAGCGGCATTTTGTTTGTACAAGAGATTAACTTTGCTTAAATATAGGTATGGCTTCACATTGCTATCTAGTGACAATCATTTTTCTGTATGCCCACGTAAAATTAATTCTATATCTAAGACGAGTTTTACAATTCACAGTGTGTTGCTGTGAGTCGAATTCAAATTAATTTCTTAAGGAATAAGGCTATTGTCATGATGAATTTGGAATAGCGTTATTCTTCGTGGGACTCCCAGAGACAAGAAAATAAAAGGCAGATTGCAGCAGACGAATTTTAGATGTACTCACTTACAATTAGGTTTGGAGCCACGGAGGGCAGTCAGAGATAACAACCAAGAAAGGAGTGTGGAAACCTAAATTCCACAAGAAGAAGAATCCCAAAAGACCTCAGTCCCAACAGGAGAGTGTTGCCACTGTTGCCATGTCTCTTAAGGTCTTTTCCCCTATGGCAAATGGGTTTAGCAAAACCTTTATATGGGAAGAGTTGGGTGGGAATGGGAAAAAGAAGTGTCCTGGTTTGGGGTAGAGTCAATCTCATCTCAGCAGCTGGCACAGTGCTGTGTTTTGGGCTCAGTGTGAGGATGATGTTGATAACGCTCTGATGTTTTGGTTGTTGCTAAGTTGTGTTTATCCTAAATCAAGAATTTTCTGTGTCTCATGTTCTGCCAGAGAGAAGCTACATAGGAAAGGTTGTGAGGGAGCACAGCTGGGACAGGTGACCCAGCCTGGCCAAAGGGACATTCCACACCACAGGATGTCCTGCCCAGTGCAGAAACTGGCAGAGTTACCCAGAACTGCGGCCACTCGGGGTTTGGGGACAGGGTCTGGCATCTGTCAGGGTGTGGTGAGCGTTTGTTTTACTTTTCCTTTTTATTATCCTTATTAATATTTACTATCATTATAATAGCTTACTTTGTTTCAATCATTCAGCCGTTCTTATCTCAACCTACGACATTGACTTTTGGCTGTCCTCTCCATTGCCCTGGGATGGAGCAGGACATTCCTCAGGAGGGCGTGAGGAGCTCTGTGGTGCTCAGCTGCCACCTGCCCCTAAACCACGACAGAGGGGTGACTGAGTGCTCACTCTGAACTTGGCTCTGCCTGTTCTGCAGGCAAAGGATTCATCCCAACAAGTAGCAGGTAACTGCCTTAAAAAATCAAAAGCAAAACAAATTTAATAAGATTCTGTTCTAGGAACACACGTTTTCCACCGAACTAAATTTATCAAAACAGATTATCAAAGTTTTATAATTAACTTCCTAGCAAATAGGAATTAGCATATATTATATGAGTGCTGTGCGTTAATCAAAGAATATTTAGTGAGGCACCCACCTATGCATGCCCAGGAATTACAAAGTTAATGAGAGGCAGCAGCACTTGCAACTGTAACTTAATTAAGCAAGACACAAAAAATTCCGTAGATGTTTGACTGAATATGTTAGAATTTACTCATTATCATATTTACATGGTGAGTTTATTCCAGTATTTAAGTTTGGCAAAGTAACACATTTAAAGTTAACTTTCTCTCTGTTATACAGGTACACCCTCAATGTAATGCTTTGGTTTTCAACTCCTGTATTTTAAATAAAAAAAGATTAAATACTTACAGGGTTTTGGCCCTGGTAGGCTGAATTAGCCCATGAGGTTGTTTTTATTTTTTGCAGAAGGAAACTCCCAGGCAATAAGTGTTAAAACACAGGCACCAATAGGCTGCCACAAGGTAGGTGGACTCAAACAAGGGATCAAAGAAGTACCACAGGAACTAGAGTGTGTTAGAAATTAATAGGCTACACTTAGAAATATTTTAAACAAAAATTAAGTAATTTCACGCAGCTGCTGTGATTCTACATTGAGCTTTTTCCACTTGTTTATACACAGACGTGTACTTATGAATTAATTTAAAGGTGCAAGTAATGATTCCTCTTTGTAGAGGAATGAATAATGACAGTATAAACACCCAAATTGTTTTCTGCACCATCCTCCAAGAGAAGAAAAGTGGTTGTTTTAAAGGTATGTGGAATAAAAATGTCTAATACATCTCTGTAATAACAGCCTAGGTTGCAAACTGTTGTGTAGACACTTAGGCGTGAATATGAGGAGCTACCCAAATTTGTACCTCTCACAAATAATGTTTGCTCTGTCTTTAGACTGAGTTGTATTGTGCCCTCCAACATGAAATCAGACATAACGTGTAACCCTAGATTATACAGGGCTTTTTTGTACGATGCTTTGTGTAGACATTAAGAGAATGATGTGAAATTATTGACAAGATGTTTATTTGTTTTAATATAAAGAAGGGCTGCTGTAACTCCATTTTAGAAAATGCATAAGGGAAAGAAAAATTAAAATGTACAGAAAATCATCTGTGATTATGAAATACAAATAGAGCTGTTTAGATGAGAAACTAGCACTGTGTGTGTCCTTAATTTATTTTCATGATTTTCTATATCAGAATGTGAAATGCTCTGGCTGGTTTTAATTAAACCTGTAAACTGAAGGCTGTTTGCTTCTTTTTATAAAAATACTGTTGGTTACAGGGCATATGTTGTTTATGAAACTCTCGCTGTTCAGATGTGTTTGAGCTTCCTTTGTATCCACTCTGAGCTTCTGAGGGGCTGTTGGTTGCTTTTTTCCATTAAAATGTCTTTGGGAGGTGGAACCTCTGGGTTGAAATGCATCTTCACTGTTAATCCAGCAGAACTCTGATGAGTGGCAGGCTCATGTGCTGTCACTGAGAAGGATTGAATATCACAGTTGCTTCATCCATAGAAAAAAACCTGATTTTTGGTGTTGTCAAAGATTTGAGGGAGGTGAGGCAATTGGCTTTCAGCTGTGGAAACAAAGCTTGTGAGATTCTGCTGTCTCCTCCTTGATAACATTTCTAATCTGCTGGGCAGCTTTAAACTATTTTGACTCAAAGTCACTATATTTCCACTGATTTGTTGAATATATGTCTGGACTGATATCAAAATAGTGCTGTGGAGGAAAAGTCTGCAGTCTGAGCTCAACCTTAGTACAGAACATTACAAAATCCACTTGACACCGCCATTAGGGTTTTCTTTTGGATCAGACTTCATGGAGTTTTTACTGCTTTTTTTTTGTATTAAATACTAATGTTTCTTTGTGGAGTTAAAAATGAGACCCTGAAACAGCAAAAATGTTGTTAACTTACATTAGTGGAGTGGAAATTGTGTTCCATTTAATGTGGTGATGAGCTATTTAACGTAACAACTATGGCAGGGATATTGATACTGTATAGACTGTAGTATCAAAAGAGATTGTTTTTAATGCCACAAGGATTTCAATTTTTTGTTTCATCCATTTCCTTTTCTGTTTGAATCTTTGTGATTAAACGGTTTAATAATTTAGCAAATGGTAGATGTGATTGGAATCTGCTTTGGCCAGCTGGTGGATGTGGGTTTGTATCAAAAATGAAATCAGGGAATAGATTCATTTTTCCATTGTTGAACTTCGGGAAGGGACTTGCGTTTCCATTTTGAAATGCAGGATTGTCCCTTCTCTCTCAGAGAATTAATGCATATTTTTTCTTATTTTCTGATAAGTTCATGCACAGATTGTAGAAAAAATAAGTGAGGACTACCCAGGAAAGAAATTATCTTTCCCTGAGAAATCAAAGAATAAAAGTTGACATTTGAAAGATGTTCCTCTTCCATTAGACTGTACAAAGATGTTACAAAAAATCAGTGGAAGAGAGATCTAGGAAAGTTGGTTGGAAGGGATTAGGTTGGTAATTAAAGTGTGTTTTATTTGGGGAAGATGTCGTTTGCAAGCTCTGCTCTGCCGTCTTTCCTTCCTCTGGGTGGTGCCCTGACAGTGGATAATAAAGGCAAGTCCTCAGATGGGGTTTGAATTTTTAATAAACTGAGGAGAATAGCTCTGAGATACAAGAGATTGAACTCCGTGGTTCTGATCCTAAAGATCTTGTTCGTGTTGTAAGATTACAATATTTTATGCAGCAAGGCCCTGCTGGTCAGATCTCCCACTGCCGAGGGTCATCACAGGGGGACAAGGCAGAACAGGGACTTGGACTTGAGCATGTCACGGCTTGAGCAAGTTCATTGTTATTACTTCTATCACTGTTTTAAAGTACTGGCAGCAATAATGTGTTAATATTTAATTTTTAAATCTAATTCTTAATTTAAGTTGTTTTATGAAGAGGAATGTCAGGGAGGGCAGAGGAAAATAAGACTTAATAGAGAAGTTGTAAGTTATATTTCACTGGGTTTGGTGTGGGTTTTTTTCTTTTTCTGGAGATCAGGTCTGTCTTATTTATAAAATGTCTAATTAAAGTCTATTTAAAATAAATAGAAAATTCATTCAGACACTGAATGGTGAGTGATCAGCATGAGCAATCCCCAAAGAAGTGCATGAAAGTTTCTCATTCAGTTGCAAGTTGAGTTCAGGGAATGAAGTGTTAAATGCAAACAGAAGGCTGTTCTCATCATCAAGTGTATTTTTTCTTGAGTTTTGGTTGTTTGGGTTTTTTTGCTGTACTTAAATTAGAGATGAAACCTTCCTATAAACACTTTTATTTCCATGGCTGTTTCATGCGTGGATCTTTCATCTCTGTGGATTGAACACAGTAAAATGTTTCACAGGAGAAGTGTGAGCACACAACTGATTCCTGTGACTTGCTGTTGAAATTTTTAAATACTTACCCATGTTTATGTGTACAGAGAGACCACTAAACTCTTAACAAAATCAAGTATAGCTGAAAAATAGTTTAGAAGAGCTAGAAGGGGTTTTCTATGTGGCAGTGTAATGTTGGTGGCTGAAAAATGGCTGTGAAAGAGTGACAGAGAATGTGCTGTTGAATTGTGGACAAAGAGGTCATACTGGTGTTAATAAATGAGTTCATTATGATCATATTTAAATAATGTCCAGTAACTGCATGTTTGTCCTGTCAATTTTATTTTTTTCCTTTTGGAGCCCCCTTGTATGTATTTAAAAAAGAAGGTGAAACATTTGAGATGTGTGGCCGGTACTGGGCAGTGGACACCAGGCATGGCCACTGGGTGCTAATGCCACCAAATCATCTGAATAACCACTGCTGCAGCCAAGACCTGAAGGTCAAGAATTCAGATTCTCCTCTGTCACCTGCACTCTTTCCCACAGATGCACAAAGGTTATTCCTGTTACATTTAATGTGAAATCCATTCTGTGTTTTTCCTCTGTGCCTCTGAGTTCTCTGTCAGCACGCAGCAAGGTACAAGTGATTTTCTTTATAATATCTTTGTTCTGAACTTAGAAATGAAGATCAGATCAGACTTTTTTCCCTGTATACCTTTTGCTCGTGCTTTTGGAGGGATGAAGCAAAGGCCTTTCAAAGCAGATTGGTTTCATTCCAGCACCAGACAATGCATTTGATTATGAGGCTCTACGATCAAGGCAGTTTCTTGAAACCAGCCTCATCTTCAAATAACTCATGACTGAGATGTGTAGATGGATTTGATCTGCATCTTGATGTATATCCTATCTTATGTAGGGTTTTTTTTTCCAGTGGAACATTAGAGGACTTTGGAAAAAGTTGGCTTTTCCAAGTTGACAATAGACTTAACACCCCATTTTATACTTCCCACTAATGAATGCCCTGTTTCTAGACTAATTTTGCTGTTTCACAGGAATTAACAAATTTCTCAATTTTATAGAGAGACAGAGGGAATGGCCAGAGATGTTCAGTTCCTAAAATCACAATCATTGAAGACGATAGACTAGTGAATACAAACTCTTACCTTTTTGTTTGTTTGTTTCCAGTAAGGGTCAAAGTTTTCACATCTGTTGCCAATTCTCTCTCAATTTTTTTTTTCCTCATGACTCAAGTGGGAGGTGGTGTGATACTTCAAACACCTGATTTCTGGAGGCACTCGATTAAGAATCTCAGCTCTTACATTTTTTACATAAAAGAGGCGATGAGAAAAGGAGTGTACTTATCTCGCTACTGCAGTTTACCTTGCCATTGTGCTACCATAAATGTATATAGCATATCATATTTTGATTTTTGAATATCACTTCTTGCATATTTCCATTCTATTTCAGTGAACTGGAGGCAAGGTGATGAAATAGAAAATACATCTGAATGAGAAAATGGTCAGAGAGACTGAGAGGTAAATCGGTGACACAAATTGTTATTTCCTCAAGCTGTTAGATAAGACAGAGCCATGAAAGCAGGCAATAAAAGCAGACCAAAATGGAAAAACAGGAGGTTATTGACATATAATCTAAATTAAAGCATCTTGTGTTACTGAAAATAGTTTTTCATTTTTTAAGCAGTCTGTTTTTGCCACTTTCAAAAATTAATACGTTGTCTACTGTCTCCAAAAGAATTTAACACTTCAGTGTCTGTCTATTATTCCACATTGTCTTTTTTAAGAGAAGCATAGAATCAATTTTATGCTTTCAACATCTGTATTGCCTAATTCTGTTCTTAATGAGTCAAAATAATGTGTATTACCCTTTTATTCAAACTTGGATAATTTTTTTGTATGATGGTAGTAGCAAAACCTGAAAAATGTTAAAGTAATGATGCCTTTTAAGGATTACAAATAAAGCCCTATCCCACCTTCCATCCACAGCACACAGCCCCATCCTCTTGAGATTTAACACAATGACTCTCAGACTTCAGTGTGTCTGCTTTGGATACAATCTCTGCAGATTAATAAAACCCAATGAAATATTTACCTTAATTGCACTTCAGCCTCTTTCTTTTAATCATGTTTAATAGATCTAACAGCAAGTGCTGCTTCCCACTAGTGGTTTTCTCATTAGCACGCTATTGGAAATAAAACTTGAAGATGAAGGTTGGCCACTAAAGCAGCAGAGGATTTAAGGTAATGTTTCCTGGGCTTTTACACAGGACATTCCCATAACCCTGGCAATAAAAGCTGTATCAGAGAGTCACTGAGGCTGGCACAGAGCTCTGCAGCCTGTACGGTCTCCTCTCCCTGCTCAGAGCAGGAGCAAGCAGAGCATGTTCCTGGACATTGTCCAGCTGCATTTTGAATATCTTTAAGGAGCCTCCATGACCTCTTTGGGTAATTTGCTCCACTGCTCAACCACTCTGGTCTTAACAAAGTTACTTCTTTCTTGTGTTTAAATGCAATTTTTTGTATTTCTTGTATTGGAGGAGCTCTTGTATGAGAGGTGCTTTAAGCACCTGGTCTCCTCGGCTGCAGCAGGCACAGCATTCCCAGCAGGTCGGGGAGGGCATCCTGCCCCTCTGCCCAGCCCTCTGAGGCACTTCTGGAGTGCTGTGCCCAGCTCTGGGCTCCCCGGGACAGGGGGAGGTCCTGGAGTGCAGTGCAGGATGGGAAAGAAGAAGAAGAAGGGGCTGGAACATCTCCTGTACGAGGAAAGGCTGAGGGAGCTGGGAAAGGAAATTAGTACCTGGGTTTGATTCAGTTGTCCCTCAAGTGGAGTTGTAAACAACTGTGGAATTTAAAGGAGGATTAAAATATTTTGATTTATTCTATTGTGCATGTTCAATATCAATAGTTTCATCCCAGAGAGAATAATCTAAATACAGTAGAGAGATCAGGATTAGATCAGGATCAATATTCAGTTCAGGATAACAATAGTATTCACTTGGATTAATTGCTTGCATTCACTTTTCTGTGGTAGAACTAGTGAATTTTTAACTTTCAGTGTCTGCAGAAGGAGTAAAAACCTCACTACTGTCATTGGGAGGTAAGAATGAACATCAGAGGATGATTAAGTCTAATTCATATGTTTATGTGTATAGATGAGTAAGAGTATGCTTATGTACATATGTAGTAGATTAGAAAAGTGCATGAGGGGTCTCTGTCATTCTCCATCAACACTTAATATTTCTTTAAGGCAAATTTAGGACCTCTTTATTAACTGTCCATGTATGTGCAAAGAAGAGGCTCTTAGCTGCACTGAATAATCTCCTGATACTATTCATAAATGTAAAATTTTTACCTTTAATGTCGATTTTGAAGCTGAGCTTACTTATCAGCCAATATCTCTGGCTTCATCATGTACCTTTAAAGCAAGAAAAGTCACCAAGGAATTCTGTAAAAGTTGTAGTAGGTCAGAAAGGTAAGCTTCAGGCCAGGTTCCTCTCTTGTTCTCAAACCTTCCCAGCATTAAAATTGATGAAGAGAAGATTTATCAGGGTGAGAAGTATTCAACCATAACATACAGAAATCCAGAGCTCTGTGCATGTCCTCATTTGTCTTTGTCTTCAGTCATTTGTCATTTATGATCATTCCAGGTTTATGCAGCAATGGTTCGAGTTCTGTTGAGAAAGAGCTCTCCTTGTTACATTTGTAGAACCTCATCTGAAATCGCTGAAACTTAATGAGGCTCTGCAGTCTCAAATTCACAATTAAATTTATGCGGGCCAAACCATGCTATTGTAGACTGTCTTCGTTCCTTCTTTCAGTGAAAACATTTTTTCCAAAGCAGGAAAGAAAAATTTAGTCCTGTTTATTAACTTATTTGTTTCTTTGTTTGTTTATTTATTCCTGAGAGAACAAAGTACTTGAAAATAACTTGAATTGTCAACTGCAATCTTGTAAATTTTCATAGTATGTCGTAAGAGGGTTAATCTGCTGATAAGAATCAATGCAGTTGATCATCTGATTAATTGAACTAAGTTGTAATTAGGTGCTAATGAAGATCATTTGTAAGCATACGGAATGCATGTAATTCCTAAGTTTGATTTTTAAAGCTTGACAATTTTCTGTTCTACTGATTTTTAGTTTTCTCTACGTTGTGTTTTGGTAGGTTTCGATGCTGTGTTTCCTGTTTGGAAAGAAATAAAGTAGAGAGAGTAGAAAGTATCTGGGTTGTTTTGTAAGAAAGGTTGAAACATGGGTGTGAACATCTAAAAATGTGTTTGAAACTTGTTTTGCTCTCTGATGGATGAGGTGGACAGGGAATTATCTGGACCAAGGGTTATGACCATGCCCCCTTCAGCTGCCAGCTGCTTCCTTGCATCCCTTAGGAATTTACACAGGGACTCCTTGACATGAAGATGTTGGATCGGAGCCCCCTTTGAGCACCTTTGTGGGTTACATCCCCTCAGAGGGAGAGGGAGGAGAAGGCAGGGAGCTCCCCAGGCTGGGCTGGTTGGGTTTGGTCAGCTGAGGAGGAGAAACCAAAAAGAACATCCATACCAGCATAATTTAGGTATTTTGCTCTTTTGTAACATCTGGTTTGAAAGGAGCAGAGCTTTGTGAACAGAGAACTACAGCAGTCTTTGGGCAACTTGATGTCTGTTAAAAGCAAAAATAATAACCCATACTTCAAAAATGATAAAACCAAATCAAGCCCAAAGAGATAAAACATTCAAATCCCATTGGAAATCAATGGGCTCTGATGTCACTCACACAAACAAGGCTTCTTGTTCTTGAAATTAAATGTAATTGACATTTTTTTCCTGTTTCAATTTAAAATAATGATGCAGAGTTAATTCTCTGCTGTCTAATATCTGAGTCTTACACACTCACAAAACCACAAAAATCTCATTTGCACCAAGATTGCCAGTTAATGATTTTGATCAGAGAATTGCATTGTGGTTTCATTACCCCAACAAAAACTTTCAGTTCTTGTGTTTATGCCAGTTATAATCTGTTTTGAGAAAGGCATGAGTTGCTGTAGTTTTCTCGGGCTGTTTCTCACTGGAAAAACAAACTATTGAGGAGTTTTGTTCAGCGCAGTTAGTGTTCAACAAAGTTAGAGTTAAGCATAGTTCTGTGCTTTCAGTAACTTGAAATTGCTGGAAAATACACATAATTACAGAGGACTGCACCTTTCTTTAGTATGGGTTAGCATCCTGCTCTGTCAATAAGGCAATCATAATAATAATAATAATAATAACTTGAAAAAGTAGCAAAGCCATTTCGATATCATGATAAATGTTTCAGATAAATTGCTGGCTTATGCACTGACCTTGGTGAGCGCCTTCATGGGAGTGTTGGATGATTATGTCCAACTTGTCAAACAAAACAACAGTTTATGATCTTAAAAAATTAAATTACCTCAGCATAATTTTAAAAAATAGTGGGGGAAAAAAAAGACAATAAATGAAAGTAGCTGTTCAGGTCATGTCTTTATTAATAGCATGTCATTAAGCAAACTAAAAAGCTTGAACTGTGCCATATTTAGAGATTAAGTGGGAGCAGAACCTCATTAGCTGTAACGGGGAATCTCAGTCAGATGATAGCAAGGCTGGGAGCATTCCCTGAGCACATCTGTAGAGTCCATCCTGATTAAAGGGTCACACAGAGGAACAAGGCACCTCGAGCACTACAATGTACTGGGCTCGCTCGGTCTTGTGCAGGGCCTGGGGAGCTCCACCTCTCTTCCAAAAGGGGCCTCAAGCAGTTCCAGAGGTGAGAAGAAATAAAACATGGGCAAGGGTAGGCACAACAGCATAGAAAAGCCTTGATTTAGCAAATTTGAGTGGATAATTTTATCCTAATTTATTTTGAGATATAAGTGCTGGCATTGCCGGAACTGGACTAGACCTTTGGGCTTAGATTTTGGATAAAATAGGAGTAATCTCTTGGCTTTGCATGTCAGGTGTGCTCCTTTTGCTCATATCTAGATTTTGAGAGCAAGGAACAAGATCTTAAGCACAACACACCACAAGCTGCTGGGAATTTGTGCAACCTCTGCTGTAATTTGGGTGGAATAAATTACTGATGACTCCAAGCTGTGCCTCCCATAGTCAGTAAAATACCCAAGGATTACCCAAGTCCTTCCCTTAGCAAGGGTAGATGATTAGGTTTTTGAACAAGAAACACTTATGACTAGGAGAGACTAAATCTATTTCTAGAAGTCTAAAGTTTGTCAATTGACCTCATGGAGTTCAAGCTCTCCATGAAAGCTGTCAGATTATCAGAAAATTTTTCTCCAGAAGGAAATCCAGTATGAGCCACCATTATCTCTTCATAGTCCAGAAATGCTGCAGTCTGTCTTACAGCTGAAATTTTTTATATGTTTAAGTAGTTGACGAGTTTTAAAATCAGTAAAGGTGCTCCAATCCTCTAAAATGGAAACCTTTTTTAATAACTAAATCCACTGTATCTATACACTGTCCATAAAAACAAATAAAATGTAACTATTTCTCATCTGAAATGCAGAACTGCTTGATCTCTCTCCTGGTGCCATATTTTACTTGAGCTGTGTCTGACTGCACATTGTCCTACCTATAAATAAAGTCATTAGGTTGTCCACAGAGCCTTGCAGACATGTCTATAATCAGCAGTGTTATAATCCGAGCACTTTCTGTATTGGGAGTTTGATCTATACAAACACGAATACAATAGTAGAGGGATTTTAAAAGTCAAATAAATGTCACTGGAGTGCAGTAGTAAATGTGTCCAAGGAACGTGCTACCTTAATTGAAAATTCAAATTACTGAGCATTGCTCCTTTTCAATAAAACATTCAGTGCTGTTGAATGAAAAATCAATAGCTGCTTTATAGTGCATTTTTCTTAAGCAGTAGGCAAGAACTCAATTCCCCTTCAAAGGATTTTTATTCTACTATCTTTAGTATTTACTTCTCTCCCTCTTTTTCTTTCTCTCCACAGCAGAACAGTGTTCAGATTCTCTTGTAAGCCAAAACATTCTTCACTAGCAAAATAAAACCAGAACATGTGGTATTCAAATTTGGTAGCTATTGTAGTTAAAGTCATTACAAAGTCAGGTGCTTGGGTACCTCTCTTTTTCCTGAGTGAACACTTAATTTAGGCTGTGTCTACTGAGGTTTCAGGATATACTCTCGTTCACATTGGGATAGGATAGGATTTAATTTTAAGACAGGAGCTTTGAATCCTTGTAGGATAATTTGAGATTTGTCCTTGATATTCAGAGGAAAAAAAAAAAAAAGGATAGAACAAATATGTGAAAGCTCAACTGGAAATGGTAAAAATGTGCTGGAGATTTAAAAGGAAAATTGAAAGGAAATTGTAAATGCCTGTTGAAGCAGAGATCTTTGTGCAATGTGGAGTTCTCAGAGAACATTCTCCATGATGCATGATTGGGGTTGAGAGTACTCCCATTGCTTTTGATGTTGGACCTGTGCAGTTTGACAATCTTCCATCTGGGCAGGCTCTACGTGAAAGGCCCATTCCTTGTGTCCCTTTTTATTTTCACTGGTTCCTTTGGGAGAGAGCCCACAAAGTGTTTGCGTTCTGCTGTTGGTACCTGCCACCTCTCCCCTCCTTTCCCTGCTCACCCCTGAGTCAGTGGGGCTTTCACCCAGTTCAGCCTGCAGCTCTGCCTCTGTGAGAGGAAACACCACAATTTCTGTGATTCCTGCCCCAGCTGTCCCAGCAAACACTCTCACTTTCAGTGTGGAAACTGCTGCAATAATCTGCACCACTGTGATGAGAAACGTTTTCAAATTTTCCGTATAACTTGTGGCAAGAAAAGCCCTCGTGTTACAAAGTGCTGTGCACAGAGACTGGTGAGAGTTTGGAGTCAAAATTGCATTAATCTTTGAGGATAAGTATGTAGAAGGTCATTAAATTCCAGCATATAAATCACAAATATTGATTATAGCTGGTACTTGAATCCATAGTGTCACTACATATGCCATAGCCTGAAGTTGTGAATATATTGCACATTCCCACAGCTTTTTGAATTAATTCTAAGCATCCGTTGTTTTCCAAGAGAGCAGAGAGCAATGACAGCAAGTGTTACTTAGAGCATAAGCTCCCAGGGAAATGTGCCTTGCTAAAAGACCAGGAATGAGCTTTAATTTAAGTTTGCAGATCAAAATAATTCCTTGGAACATAGATGCAAATTGTGTGTCCTGACACAGACTCGTTCATTTAAATGGAACTTGTCCTTTCATACCATCGCACTGATGGGACTTAGCAACAAGGATCATTAGTCTCTGAGCTAAAAATGACAACAGGAAAAGAGCCAGTTCAAAGTATGCATTACAGCAGGAAAACCACTGCTGATGGGTGTGCTGGAGGTATTATTGCCTTTCCGTGAGATAAAGATTGCTTCTTCAGCTCAGCCTTGTTGTTGTCGCCAATACCATAAGCAGCTGCTTTTTTTTTTCTTTCCTTTCCTTTTTGTTTTGTTTTATATTCTGCAGCTTTTCAAATTAACAGGTGCTTGTGGTGAAGCATGAGCAGATATTTAAAAATTCCAAAATGCTGTAGAGACTGGGTGTGTGGGCTGATGCTGAAATTCCCCCATGTGTAGCAAATCATGAAGAACTTATGGCTGGTCACCCAGAGGCAGAATCTAATCTGTATTTGTGGTAACAGATGTAAATTCTGGAAGCTTTTTCAGTATCTTGTACAGTTTGTTTTTAACCAGCTGAAAATGAGAGCTTGATTTTTGACTCATCAGTGAAGTCAAAGAGTGATGAAAGAACCGAGTCTGTTATTTTGTTCACTGCATAAAGTCAGTGTCCTTAAGTGACTTCTGACTTTTTATCATGCTTTTCTGTCCGTGCTGAGCATATCCATGGGTGGCAAATAGAGTTCAGAGCAAGTTTGCTCTGCCTCTCCCTCCTCACCTCCCTGGCCTCTACACTGGAGACCGCTTCCAACACGGGGTGTATTGCCCAGGTATATCCTGGCAGGGTACGTGGCTCTTGGGACACCTCTGTGTCATGATCCCTTCCTGGTTCACCTCTCAGAATCAGAACAAGTGCCTGTCCCTGGCTGTCCTGCAGCCTTGCTAGGTGTGCCCATCATCCGACCATCCTGCTTTAGGGTTGTGTTTAAAGCAAAGGCAGGCACGAGCTGCACCACCCCGCAGTTCTGGGCCGCCGCCGCCCCCTTTGGGGACCTCTGGCTCCATCCAAGTCCCTCTACCTGGTGGGTGGGAAGAGGAATGTGGGATGGGGAGAGGGAAGAGGGAGCGAAATGATGAACAGTTATTCTTTCTGTTACGTGGAGCTGTGACTGCAGCATCATCGGAGAGCTGCTGTCCCAGCCTCCCACGGTGCAGACACAGATTTGCTCTCCTGTAACGTAGAGTTTGTTTAATTTCTTTTAGGAAAATTTCCAAGCTCTTAATTCTGTCCTGAATCACTGTGAAAAATAGTTATTTGTAAAAGCAGCATTGGAATGGAAGAGTTTCTAGTTGACACAGGCTTCCAATGTTTAATGATTTGGATGCTGAAATGTTTTTTTCCAGTTTTACATTTTTCCCCAGGAAAATCTATTTTCTTTCTCAGGAAAAAAATCACAATTAAAAAAATAGAACATAGAAAGCAATCTGCCACCAATTGCAATGGGCCAGAAGAGATAAGCAACTGAAAAAAAACCATGACAAAAGGAAGAAATGCACAATAAATGATTGATAACAGTGAGGTAAGGTAACAGTGAAAGATGGGTAAAATCCCAGTTTGATTCCCAGCCGATCTTGTTAACAAAACAATTCATAGAAGATGATGTCTGGAGGGCTATGGGATTATGGGTTATCTTTGAACTTGGCTTAACCTTGAAGAATTTAATTTAAGTCAGTGACTTTGTAAATAAGTTTAGTCAAAGTACCTTTAGTGTGTTTCAAATGTCAGTCAGAGACATATTGCAGTAAAATAGCAAGAGACGCAAAAATAGTGGTAATGCCAACTCTTCTTACTGAAAGCTGTGTAAATTCTGAGAATTAAGTAGTAAAAGAATGTAAAATAAGCTTAAATTTAACATTTTATTGATTTTAATTTTAAGACAAAAGAAAAAGAAATTTTAACCTCCTAAAGCTTAGATTTATTTATTTTTGCTCTACGAAGCTATAGGCTTTCATTCTTTGTGATGCCTGTATCAAACAGGACAACCGAGAAGTGTAAAAAAAAATCAAATTGCTCAGAACATGTTTCCCCAGAGTGACATAAATCCTGGAATTTGAATGCTGTATTCTTTTACTTTACCCTAAGCAGGAAAATGAATGGCTCCTGCTAATACATAATCTTATTCCTGAGCAATACTGAACAGCTTCCTCAAAATTAATTTCAGACAAGACAAATGATGTGGAGGAGCCAAGCCAATCACTCCATGACCTCCCCTGGAGGCTTTTCCAAACTGCCACTGCTCCTGCTTGTAAAGCAAGTCATGGGAGCTGTCAGGGAGAGAGCCAAGCAGCCGGGGCAGGGAGCCAGATCCCGAGGCTGGAGGCGCTCCAGATTCTGCTGTCTCTGTCAGATGTTTGCTGATCGTCTTCCATGTGTGGGGATGAGGCTTCAGGAAAGAATTCCTGCCACAGCAAAGCTCCCCAAATATGATGGTTTAGAATATCGCCTTGCATCAGATGCATTTCAAATCCCTTGTTCTTGTGAAGTGCTCCCAGAGCTGACTCGGGCAGAGGGACAAAGTAGGAGCCCCATGGTGAGAATTTCCATGCGTGGATTCTGTGGAAGGTGTAAACTCAGAAACTCAGATATGGCTGAACTAGTTGTTTATATTGTGGTACTTTCTAAGTCTTATGGATCAGGTTCACGTCTCTTTATATCCCAATTTTCTGTTCTGTAAGACATGTGTTAATGTGATAACCATTGCAGAGGCTCCTTTTCCCCATTCCTACGAATCCCACAATGTGAGCAACAGAGAAAAAGGAACAATACTCAATAAATGTTTCACATTGCAGGGGAAGGAGTTAATCCATAACACCAAAATGTTTCTTCTTTCTGTTAAACAATTACTTTTTGTC
Source organism: Dryoscopus gambensis (assembly GCA_013389985.1). Taxonomy (NCBI): domain Eukaryota; kingdom Metazoa; phylum Chordata; class Aves; order Passeriformes; family Malaconotidae; genus Dryoscopus; species Dryoscopus gambensis. The sequence continues at coordinate 241,766 of WEIT01031002.1, read as the reverse complement.
CCATTCAAGCATACGGGGCATTAGAGCTGATTTTAGAGCCTATCCATGGCCTGATTTCAACATAGCCAGAACAAAATGTGCTAAACTGCATTAAGCATTAACATCAGAGGATGGCCCAGCAGACCACATGTGGCTTTTAATTAGACCCACGCAATTCTGTGTGAGCTGGTTGGCTTGCACAGAGTTGAACGGGAGCAGAGCTCGACCTTCTGACTGCAGAGCGCTGAACGCCGCGGCGCTCACGCCACTGCAATACAAACCACGCTGCTCACCTTCCCTTGGCAAGAGCCAACTGCAGCCAAGGAACATTTGGAAAGGTGTGTTAAATAGTAGCCAGATCCCATTCTCTTAATTATGCAGCTTTCACCAGTGCGCTGCACTAAATCATCCTTGCCCAGGGGTGGTATAATTACTGCTGAATAGCCTAATGCTGAATAACTTAATATACTAGAGGCAATAATTATTCCCAGAATGCGGCTGTTCCACTTTGCCTGTTTACTCGTGTTCTTCAGAAAAATTATCCCCTGACTTCAATACTCTTCAGGGCACTTCTGGTTCTTGCTTTGAATATTTTGGTCACAAGCTCAGCCCTTTGAGAGTAAGCTAAAAGACTTCTTTAGAAGAATGAAAATGGTAATGGAATAAATATCTTCAGTGGCTCTATAGAACATATTTTTAATTCTGTCATGGTCATGCTATTCATTTTAATTTAATCTCTGCTGCCAACCCATTTCTTTTGAATTGTTCAACATTCTTTCTCTCTGATTTGAAAAAAAAAAAAAAAGAGAGAAAGCTAAACTTACAAACCCCAATAACTGAAGGTCATTTTTATCTTTAATATTTTAGTAACCTATTATAGTTTGCATTTGCAACTGGAGGATTTTCATCAGATCCAATGCAAGATACTGCTCCATTTCTTTCAGGCACATGGTCTTTTGCTTGCTTTGTGCTCGGAGTGAGTGGGAGCAGCTCATTGCTGTTATCCCTCTCTCTCCACTTATCTGCTTTTGTGACATTTGTGTTGAATAGTGTGGTGATACTGGTGGTATGAGACTTTTCGCTGATGTGTCTAAAGGCTTTTCAAAAAGTTTATCCCACAAATGCTGCTCTGACTGGAGAATTTTCTCCAGATGAGAGGCATTAGCTTTACAGAGTGGCGCTAATATTAACCCTCCAAGGAGTTTAGCAACTGCATATGTTTCAAAACTCTAAGCTATTATTTAGTATAATTTTAATTATTTAAAATCTGCATCACAGTGAATTGATTTTGAAAATTTTGCCGACTTTACATTGGAAATGTTTAGTTTAAGTTATAAATGTGTGGTGTTGATCTATCAGTTTGTATGTGACCGTCTGGCCTCAGTGTTGTATGTTAATTATCTTGAGAAATAAGCTTTGGGTCTCACCGTGATTTGACAATTAATTTTCACTTAATTTTGTTTACTATTATTTGGCTTTAAGATGTGAAAAATACACAGATGAAAGGAAACACTGGGAACAAAGAGTTAAGTCTGTACAGACTCACACTAAGCTGTCTGAAGGTGGCCCCTGTGACCTCAGCAGTGTTTATTTGCCCAAGGTGCAAAACTCTCTCTATATGACCCCAAAGTGCATTTCTGCATTTCTGTGCATGTTTAAATGTTGCAGCAAACAGTTAAACTCCTGGGAATGGATTCTATTACTCCAGCAGACACTCATTCTAAACCATATTTGCTTATAACCTTATCTGAATAAAGGCTGCCCTGGTTCTGAAATCTATAATGTTATTTCATTACCCTCACATTCAAACACGCATACAAATCTGACAAGCAGGAAATTCATTGGCTGAAAGCAACTTCCACTTCAGCAGCTGTATCTATTTCGGTGTATTGTCTTGGAGGCTGTGTCAACGAGCATCCCTATTCAAGTGTTCAGTATTCAAGTGCTGAAGTTTTTGATTGGGAGGAGACTAATATTAATCTTCAGTTATCAAAAAGTCTAATTCATCCTCTATTTCCCCAAGCCCTCAGTAAAAAGAGCTGCTTGTTTTTTTATTTTTTTAAAGTCTGACAAAATTTCATTTTTATTTGCTGAAGTAAGATTTTATTTAAACAAAATTACCACCCCCAGAACAGGATATGAAACTAAAGAACTTAAGTGTCTGATGCTGTGGCATGTGAAATCAAAAGCGTTCTCTGTACCTTGGAGACCAGACCTACCAGACGAAAATCAAGTAAACTAATTAGTGTTGAGCAAAGAACATTTTATATATTATGGCTCTCTGAGCTAATTTCACCCCTTTCCAGCTACTCAGATAAAACTCCTTAAATCAGTAGGACATGAGGCACTGTACTGAGAGCAAGGTCAATGAAACCAGACTCTTTTGGGATATAATGAATGGAGACAGAATTCTCCAAGGGATCTCCCTAATGTGTGTCAGGAGCACAGCAGATCACAGAACAGTGATTATGCATCTGTAGGTCTGGGGTTTTTTAACCCAGCTGCTGTTTCCATATTTTCTTCTTGAACATGGCTAAACTGAATGCAAGGGTTTAGCAGGAAGTTCTCATTATTAAACTGCCTCTTCGTGGGGAAATGATAAAGGTGGACACATGCAAAAAGATCAGGAATCTGTTCCCATTTGGTTAAAAGCTGAAGCTGGTGAGCAGCCATGTAATATGGCTTGGATTATTCCCTATTTTATGGAGCTATGTTTTTCACGGATATCTTTAATTGCAGAATTCCTTCTGAACATGCAGAAGGAAGGGCCCAGTAAATGCGAGTTAAGTCTTCACAGACAGCAGAGCTGAGTTGCTGACTCATCCTAAGCTATATTTTATCTTTATTTAACTTTAGCAAAGTCTGTGGCTCAGGGTGGAGTCTGATATTAACACATCCAAATCATCTGGGACTGTCCCCTGGGATAAATAAACAGAGAGATTATGAAATTCTGCAGGAAACCCAAGGCATAGGCAGGACTTATTTTGAATAACAGAAGAATTGATTGTTTTTGGCAAATAATGGAAAGACTCAAAGTAGACTTGTATAATTTGTAAATAAAAACTACATCTGATGCTAGCCACTAGCTAGTCCATCTGCAATACTTAACAAGAGTTTTGCTTTTTGGTTTAGGTGGTATTTGTCAAAAAGATTTCAGTTAAGAAAATGGAAAAAAGAAAAAAAAAAACAACCAACAAAGAAAACAATAAGTAGCTTAAAAAAGAAATCTAATACTTAAGGAATATTACATATTTTCCCTTAAAATTATATAAAAATTTTCTATGCCTGTGTGTTTTGGATGCATAAATGTTTGTTGAGTCTTGAAGTTAAGGTCTTGTAAAACCAGGCAAGAAAACAAAAATGAATAGTGCATCTTGAAGCAAATTATCCATTAGATTTCAGAGATGTACTCGACCCATCGAAGTCTAATAACTTTGTAGAATCATGTTTGTTTCTTCAGGTTTATTTCATATACAAGAAGCATGACTTGTCCGTACTAAGCACGAGAAACAAATCTGTTTTGTTATACAAAGCACAAATTGGTTATCTGGAAGAAGCAAATATATATATATACATTTCTGATTTATGTCTGAAGACAAATATGAAGAAAATATCTGATTTAGCATAACCTTGTCAGTGTTTTCCAGGCTGCCTTCAGCCACAGAGGCACGTGCGCCAGTATGGTCTAGTCTGTCTCTAATGATTTTTGATGTGGTTATGCTTAAGAACCTATTTTTTTATGAACTGCTAGAAGATTTTGTACCCTGAAGTACCTCTACTTTCACCATTCATAACTAAATTGGAACACTCAATTTTGAAGTAATAGTTAGTGTGATTTATTATTTACCAAGGCAGCAATGAAGAAATGTATTTGTAAAGAAGCCAGTAGCAAATTACAATCGATTTGCACGATATAACAAATAAAATGTTTTAGGGAGGCAGACTTGCTGTTTGACATGATGTGTTATCCATAATAATATTTCCAAGATGTCTGCTTCTTTATTACTGTCAACAATTCATTAATCACCTTCCTACAAAGAAAGCAGCTCCCCCTTCCCCCTTGTTCAGACATCTAAGAAAGTGCAGGTTGTGGCTCTGCGATTTCAACTCGTGTTTTACAAAATGCTGTTGTTTCAGTGAAATAACCATACAGAGCTTCCAGGTGTCCATTTATGTGCCTTTGGAGTGAAGAGAGGTAGAATTACTTATCCTGTGATGGAATCACAATATGGTTATGGTCATATATATGGTGATATATGGTCGTTTTCCAGTAAGGTAAAAGAGTGTATTTTTATACCCCCCCCCAAAAAAAAAGAAGGGGTTCAAATCATAGAATCAGAGACTTATTTGGGTTGGGAAGGAGCTGAAAGATCACTGAGTTCCAACCTCCCTGTGGACAGGGACACCTTCCATATCTTCATCTTCCCATGCTTTACTGTATGTCTTCCTGCTTGTTTTCTTCCCTGGCAAGAAAAGAAATCAGAAGCCAAAGATGCCTGAGTTAAAAAAAAAAAAAATTCTAGCCCAGTGATAGTAATGTGCCTAAATGAGGTAGACTACAGAATAGGAAGGTTTGTTGCATTCTCTGCTGCTTGGTATGTGCATTTCTCAGATTGTGTTGGACATTTCAAGGCATCCCTGAGATAGCATAGAAGAGTTGCAGAGGAATGAATTTTCTGCTTCTAGTAAAATCTAAATGAAAGATTAGATCAACAGAGATGTTTAGGCATGCAAAGATACAGATAAATGCTGACAGGATCATCAGAAATCCCGTGTTTAGACCAGTGAGTTTATTCAGAATTAAGTGCATTATCCATGTAATTCACTTTTGAAAATATCATCCATCACCAAGCTGGATGCTCAAATGCCACTGTAAATCTAGACCAAGCTATTCTTATTGGTAACCAAGACCGGAGGAAAAACAACTGCAAAATTTAAAGAATACAATGATAGAAAGAGAGCTACTGCTTTATTTTATCCTTGAACAAAACAGAGGCTACTTTCTAAACACAGTTCATTACTGTAGAAGAGATCATTCTGCCAAAAACACAGAGTAGTGCACTGAGTTATCTAAAAAGCCTCAGGAACTTCTTGGCCAGACAGCACAATCTGTTCAGGCAGCCCTTTGATATGCTATCAGCAGACAGAGAGCAATCTAGCTGTGGCCAGTCCCTCTATTACTCTCCCCGACTGTTGCTGTTCCCTGGGTTGTATTTCTGTTCATATCCATGCCTTTAGTAATCCTTAATGGATTCCCCTTACATGAATTCCTGCAATCTGTTCAGTGCACAGGCAGGGGGAAAATGTGGGGTTAGAACCCTTCATTCAATCAAACTGAGCTGGAAACTGCAACACGTGACATTAGCACCAATTAATTTACACCATCAGCAGAAGGCTTGAGTACTGTTCTTGCTATGTTGTGCTCCTTGCAGAATAAAAATAACAACTGGCCACTACATCAGGACTGCTGAAGAATAAAAGCATGGAACCTGCTCATTCAAATAAAACAAGCTGCTTTCCAACTGATGGAGTGAATAGAAGCTCTATCAAAATCTGTAAGAACATTTGCTGAGGCAGCTGTGGCTGAGCAGCCATTTTTATGTAACTATAAACAAGCACAATGCTTATACATTAATATAATTGCTGCTATTCATTGCCTTCATTCAAGGTGCTTCAGGGGAGACAAAGTGAGGATAAACAGTATGAAGGAGCAGAACATCAACCAGAGCAAAGTCTTCCAAACTGTTCTTAATCACTGAATTTTGATTTGCTCAAGGAGTTTTTCATAGGAGAGAGGGCTGCACTGATTCTTTATTTTTGTTTCAATCCAAGTCATTTGCTTTTGGAGATCTTTTTCATGGGTTTTTCCAGTCTTTAATTTTGGAATTAAACTCTGCCACTTGGATAAGGCAGACAGGCAGCTAATTAGCGAAAAAATGGGCATTGAGAGCTCTTGGGAAAAAAAATCCTGCTTTTGTAAGTGAAATGATTGCTGAGGATATGGTATTGATTTGATAGTTTTGCAGCTGAAAGTGTTTGCTAATTGGAGAAACAAGTCTGTATTTTTATTCTCAGCACAGAATCAAGAAGCTTCTGAATTAAGCATCAAGAGCAAATACTTGCTGAAGGAAAAATGAATCCAATAAAAGCCCAGGACATGATATTGGATGACACAGCAACCTGGCAGCTGTGCTCTGGGCATTCTAAAACTGCCCTGGAAATGGACAGGTAGAGATAATCACAAATATGAATCCAAAATTAATACCAATGAATGCTAGTAGGCAATTATTTCTGGCCAAGCTAATAACATTTTTCAACTCTAGTTTTCATCAAAATGGTCCATGGGTTTATAAGTCCATCTGTCACAGCGATTCACAATAAGATATAAAACCTTCTGATGTGTTGCCCTTGCTTTCATAGAATTTTCTCTTTTTCTGACAAATCATTGTGATAGCAAGAAACTAGTAAAAGGATAAGGGGTAAAAGGGAGAACTAAAAATGTCAGATGTTCCTTCAAAGCCATAAAAATTCCAACAAAATATCTGAACAATCTGAGAATTAGTTTAGTTTATTTTTAAATGGATGCCTTTTTTCCTTTCCCTCTATATTTATTTCATCAGGCAGTGTTAATATGGTGTTAATACCATATTCAGGAAAGAGAAATCATATCCCTGTTCTGTTTCACATGTCATTCAAACAGCAAAAAGTGTTTGGTGATCAGCAGGGGCTGAATATTTGCAGTCTGCTGGTAACAGCTGAGAAATGACACCAATCCCTTCCTCACATCTGTATTTCCATCTCTGAATTTTCTCAGGTTTGTTTGGTTTTGTTTTTATTGTGTTTTGTTGGGTTTTTTAAAATAAATTTTCCTCTCTATTACAAATAAGGTATTGATATTTCTGAAAAAGTGCCAGCCACTACCTTGAGTAATTTCAATAAATATTTTTCCAGCAGTTCAAGAAGAAAGAAGAGCTGAACTAAATCCACCACCAACACCATGCTGCCAGCCTGTTCCCTGCTTCACACCCCTCCACATCCCCAAAAATAAGTTATCTATGGAGGTCTGGGATGCTTGCTAGGAAGATAATATAAAATATAGAGGTATGAATAAATAAGAGAGTGCTTGTGTCTTCCAGTGTGTGTGCCTTGTGCTGTTTTATGTCACTTTCATGTCCCTCTCTTCATCCCTGCTGTCTCATTTCTTTTATTAATTGCTCTGCTTTTTCTCCCCTTCTTTTTTTCTGGCTTTTCTTCTGCAAAAACGTAACTTCTCTTCTACTCATTCATTTTTGCTCATTCATTTTTCTTCTCTTCATTGTCTCTTGACTGTGTAAGTCTACTTTCCTTTACCCCACAGATATTTTTTCTGTTCTCTCATTTGTCTGCCCCTCCTTCTGGCTCTAATTCTTCCAATTGCTTTGTCACATGAGCTCTGTCTCAGTGACTCCCTTGCTCTGCATTCTGCCTCTACCCTTTCTCTTTATGGTCTTCTACATAACTGATTTAATTCTTTTCTCTCCTCCACAGTGCACAGCTGGCACCTCCAGCTCTATCCTCTGATCTCCATAGAATCACAGAATATCCTGAGTTGGAAGGGACTCATCGGGATCATCGAGTCCAGCTCCTGGCACAGGACACCCCAGGCATCCATCATGTGAGCTCATTGTCCAAACGCTCCTGGAGCTCTGGCAGGTTTGGTGCTGTCACCACTGCCCTGGGCAGCCTGTTCAGTGCCCGGCCACCCTCTGGGGTCAGAACCTTCAATATCCAACCTAAACCTCCGCTGACACAACTTCAACCCATTTCCTCGGGTCCAGTCACAGAGAGCAGAGATTGGAGCTGCCCCTCCTCTTCCCCTCACAAGGAAGTTGTAGCTGTGATGAGTCTCCTCTCAATCTCCCCTTCTCCAGCTGAACAAGCCAAGCACCCTCAGCTTCTCCTTACACGCTTCCTGTCAAGGCCCTTCATAATCCTCGTTGCCCTCCTTTGGACGGTGTCTAACAGCTTTATATCTTTTTTTGATTTTGGTGCCCAAAACTGCCCCCAGCACTTGAGGTGAGGCCGCCCCAGGGCAGAGCAGAGCAGTTCAGGACAATCCCCTCCCCTGACCATCCCATGCTGCTGTTCCTGATGCCCCCCAGGACATGGATGTCCCTCCTGGCTGCCGGGGCACACAGGTGACACATCCCACATGCCATCTTCCTTGGCTGTGTTACATCATCGCAGCTTCTGGGCTTCTTCTGGACCCTTCCACCACCTCGCCAGGCTGCACCTACAGCTGCTTTGGGTTGTTCTAGTGGGCCATAAAACAACAGAATGGCCTAAAAGCAGATTCCCTGTGAGAGAAGGCAGAGGAGCTGCTGCATGGCTGCTCCGGGGTGCTCTCCCTGTCCATCGGAGCGAGCAGGGCTGTGCTGAGGGAGGGGACTCAGCGCTGGTGCCTGCTGTGCTCTGATTGCTCTGCACGTCCCAGAGCTGTGAGGAGCAGAGCATAATTAGATCAGCAATGAAGCTTTTTACAGTCTGGAATCATTTGTAAGTCCCACTGATGGTTTGGTATAGTGAAGGGTTGATTTTACGTAGAAGGGAAGTTATTGAATATGTCAGTCATAATGATCAGCAAGGCCTGCTCTCTGCAGCAGAATGATGGGGGTCGTTTTTTCCCTTTGGGCCTATCTAACTTTGATAAAAAGTATTTGAAGTTTCCCCTTCACATGTAAAGCCCTCTTGTGACAGGTGGAGGTCCACACTGGACCCAAGGCCTAGAGAAAAAGCTGGGTGCTCCTGAAGTCGCTGCGCCCTTGGCCTGTTCGGTGTGACGGCTGCATCCGCAGCAGCCTGCGAGCTCTCCGTTCGTGCTGTTCAGTTGTTAAATGCTGGCAGGTTTTCCACTCATCATCACCTAAGTGGCAGCCACTCAACCACGCTTGAGCAGTTTGGGGATTAGCCCGGGCCAGGAACCATCCCCTCCCAGGCAGTGGTGGTAGGACTGCCCAGCTTTGCACAGAAGGACTCAGCTGAATGGAAATGAGCTGTGCCTGTTGCTCCAAGGGCCCCAAAATGGTTCCTGGATTGTCTCGTTGTGAGAACCAATGTGTTGTTTTTAGTCTGTCCAAAAGCAGTTCTGTAGCATCCTATGGACTTACATTCAGGAAATCTCTCACAATGGTCATTTTGTGTTCGGAGTGCCAGACTTGCAGAGGGATGGGTTTAAATACGCCAATAGCGACAGAATTTTCCAAGAGTCAAATCAATTCTTCAATCCCTTCCCTGAATCACTGTGTGGTTCTACTGCTTAATGTTATTTATGAGCTTAAATTGGTAAAATGAGCAGTCCTAGGCATGTATTTTTTTTTTTATACATCAAATAGTTTTGTGTTTTCTTCCTAGTAAAGGTGAAAATATCAGTGATTTTACTGTTTTTGTTTGTGTTAGTTCACTTTGAGCACTCACCTTACACCAGTGGAACTCCATTAAATACTGCTAATTTACATCAGCCCAGGTAAAAAAAGACAACCACAGGCCACTTAAAAGGGGTTTTTTACGTGATATTAAATTTTTTATGTAAGAATCCTTTCCTGTCCACTGTTTCTTCCATGTGCCTTTGAAAGGGGAAAGGCCTACTGTTGTCAGAGTGCTTTCCCATGCTCTTGTACAGGCGGGTTTTAAATAGATCACAACTCGTTAGGTACTGAAATAATCAACTTCCTTTTCTTTTTTTTTCTCCCAGGCCAATGGTAAGAAACTTTGGATGGGTTTTGGTTTCATTTTTCTTATATGTTACCAATCTTGAAGATGCTTTTACCAATGCTAAATGTTACTAAACCAATGTTACTAAAAACATTTCCAGTTAACCCTGAAGTCCAACAAAGAATGTTCCTTCCTCTATCAGAAATATGTGTGTGGAGAGTGTGCTTGGCATTGACCCATTTATTTCACCTTTCCCTGCAGGAAGAAATTCTTTATTCTATTCAGAAATTAATATTGGATGTGTTTGCTAAACCTTAAATTCTACCTGTCTGAGGAGTTAAAAGTTCAAGATGACAATGTAAATCTCAACATTGATTTCATCCCTCCTTACTCTGTAAGTACTGTTTATTCTTGGAGAGGTTCCCATGTGATCCTGCTTGGGAAATAATTACTGGGTTAGTGTCTAAGGCAGAAAGCATTTGTGGACTGCTAACACGCAAGCTGACAGAAAATTCTCAGCAGATCTTAACTCAGATTTTCAATTCTGCGAGACTTTCTCAGAGCTTTCTGATCACAAATTGTGGTTGAGATATCTTTATTCTAATCTCACCCATCTCTGTTTGCTACTAAAACCAAGTTTTTAATTCTCCCTGCCCACCCAGTCGTGTTTTCTCAGCTGTAGGTGCTCTCTCACAATGCCTCCTACATTGCCTGGCAGCGATGATCGGCTCCTAACAGAGTGACTTGCATTCCAACTGGGCAATTAGAGACAAAGGCGGTAGCTCTGTTTAAAGTTTTATATTTAAGAAATCTTCAAAGTATCTTATGAGCTCTAATGACGGGGTTATCAGCAAACATGAAGAAAACACAATGTGAATTATTTATTCCTTCATCTACTTACCAGCTGAAAAGAAGTCAACTTCTTATTTAGAGTCAAATCCCAGCTCTGCCAGAGACGTTCATCATGGTAAAGGAGTCAGAGATGTGATGACAAAGCTATTTTAGCAAAACTCCTCCAAGGCAAATGTTAAGTAATATATTTATATTTAAGTACATTTACATATAAGTAAATATAAGTGTATTTGTATACGTGTCAATATAAATAGTATTTTTGCATGTGGTACATTTTTATATACACAGTTTTTACAATAAACACATAAAGAGTTTATCTAAATATATTTAGAGTTTCATTTTTTTGACTGAAAAGTAAAAAAGTCTGCCTTTTTCTGTAACAGACTCCAGCACTTGACACACTTGATAATACTTTTTCTCCACTGAGATTTACAGAACGCCAGAACTTCCTCACATTAATTGGGATGAATTGGTCAAAGGCACATCAGAGTATATCTGCAGTTCTCTTTTAAAAACTGGCTAACTAAATTTTAAAAGTTTCAATCTTGGAACTTCTAGCTGGATAAAAGTCTTGGAAACAGAAAATTCTGATATTTACGAGCTCCCCTGCTACCAAAACCTCGCAAACCCAATCCTTTCTAGATTATGGAGATTCCAGATTCCAGTAGTTGCTGAACTGTGGCACTTTATTTTAGATGGATTGTATTGACAGCTTCATCTGGAAAGGAAATGGAATAAAACATTCATTTTCAATGAGTTAATTCTATTATTGATTTTAGCTTTCGTACCTACACACTTGTATTTGTTCCCTCGGTACTTTCAGAATCCACAATGAGGTGCTGGTTCACTGAGGTGCTTAGGTTTATACGGCTTTTTAAGTTATCAAGCAATTTTTAAAAGTGATTAAAAAGAGTAATTGCCTAACTTAGTAACTCATGTAGGCTCTCTAAGATCATGTCTAAGCTATTCATCATAAAGCAAGCTTAGAATTCACTGCATTCATATTTTAAACAACCTGTCATCGTTTATAATCTCAGTTTGCACTCCCCAGTGTAAGAAACAAGATGGTGTGCTAGGGTGTGGTTAGATAATATTCTGGATGCAACGGAAACAGAAGAAAAGCAGACAAATACAGAAATAAGGTTACCACATAATTTTTAATCTGTTTAACGGTAATTTCCGTCAGGATGTCAGATCAGGTCACATGTACAAATGAGCCATGGAATCACTGCATGGAAAATGAGCCAAGGAAGAGGCTGATATTAACTCTGGATTTTTTATTTTATCAGTTTAACTATAACTTCAAAAAAGGAGTAGTGGTCTTTTTTAATTAATAGCTACCAAATATTTTCTTATAAAATTCAGCCGTATTGATTCTGATGTGCACACCAGGCACATTTAAGATCTATCTCCTCTTAATTAAAATGTTGGTCAGCCAAGAAACACTGACCAAGGAGTCCAATCTCCAGATGAGGTGGGCTCCTCTCAGTGACGTAGAGAACTAATTCTCTGTTCAAGAACCTGTGCTGCCTTCTGATCATCAAGTTCAGCTCCTCATTCTCTTTTTCTTCTTCTTGAGTCCAGCTCAGCAGAATTTATTTTCTCTTGAACACAATGACCCCCAGTTCCAACTGTTCTGTCTAAGAAGGATTCATCAGAACATTTTATACTTTTTTTTCTGAAGTACCTCAGACTTCTTAATTATCCAAGTCATAATTTTCTGATCTAAAGTGACAAGAAAAGGACAAGCAAGGACTAGGTCTTGGAAATTATTAACATCAGCTTCATCCAAATATAATAAAGTTTTAATATACATTTTATTTTAAGTCTTTTTACATATTTTACCTAGATTAAAATGAAAATTACTAAATCACTCCTTCTGAAAATAGGAGTAATGTAGTCATTAAAACTGACTTTATTCAATTCCCTTTAAGCATAAGGAAAAGTACCCAAGCACAAAAGGAAGGGACCCCTTTTGTTTCCAGCACATCAGAAGACAGTGGAGACTATCCTCATGGTCTGAAACTCAATGAAAAATTCACCTTCCAGATCCCCTTTAAGGAGTCAGGGAAAGACCAGAACCATGGAGGACAGATGCATGGCAGAGAAGAACAATAATTTTTTGATACAGGAGGAACCCTGCAGATCCTGGTCCCCATCAGATCCCAGTTACCTCAAAAAGTGAATGGCTCTGAAATATATATATATATTTTTTTTTCCACAATGCTGTTCAGAATTTTTATTCAATTTATATCCATCTCCTAGGCTCTTATTGATGGAGTTGTTTGAATTTTCAAGCTTGATATCCCTTGTGTATCAAAGGAATGGGAAGAAATATGTACCCATATAAATTCAGGGGCATCATCTCTCTTTTGTGCTGAATAGATGCCATTTAGCCAGCACCAGATGGACAAGAATCATAAATCCTGTCCTGGCTCACTCAAAAAATATTTCCAGCTGCATTTTGTTTGAAATTCCAGGTCTTTCCCTTAGTCCTAAAAAACCCTCCTGATCCTCATCCAGGTTACTGAAGATTTAAGAGGGTCAGTGTCCTCCCTGGATTCAGCTAAAATCATTTGTTCTTAGGCAGCTTTTCCTTACCAGCTCCAAAACCTGCCGGATTATTTTTGCAATTGGTAATTTGGCAATTTCTCATGTCTAAAGATGCCACAGATGCTGCAAACTCATTTAATCACAATTGAAGATTCATTTTCTTTGTGCTTTGGACTGTTAGTGTGCCATTTCTGTCTGTTACAGGTTATGAGCTTATCACCAGATGATAACAAGCACCAATATGAGTTTAGGCTGTATATTCTTTTATTTCCTGCTTTAAAACTTGGAGAGGTAGCAGGCAGTTAATTTTTAATTGTTGGTTTGGTTTTTTTTTCACATTGAAACCTTCATACTCTCCATGATTTTCTAAAGAAAACATTTTAAACCCGTTTTGTAATTGTTAAATTCTTAATTGTTTTTAAAAGTAATGTGTAGGTTTTGAATCTTGTCAAAAGCAATCTCCAAAGTATTTGCTACCTGAATTTAAGAGTTATTCACTGAAACCGGGCAGAGCTGTTGAAGTCCCAGAAGCCCAACAAAGCGCTGATGACATTGCTACCAAAATTGTTTTGGAGATTTGGCTGTCACTGTTCACCTTTTGCTTTGAACCCACCAGTTAATACAGAAAAAAAAATCCACTGGAACTGCCGTGGCTTCCCTTCTCACTGCACCTTTGTTTCATAATCAGGCCTTGATTCGGTGAACAATTTAGAATGTCTATATTGATTAAACCTTGGGAGTCTTCACTTTAAATTCTAGCTGGTATTCTGCAGACTATAATGAACATTACTGAATGCATGGGGTCTTCTGGGAAACGCCTTGAGATTATCAAGTTTAATTTCCCCCAGGAAGTTCTTACAGCAGTGCAATCAAGCCAACTTTTGCTCTCTGTAATGGAATAAGATTTAATCTGCAATTTTTAAACCACCAGCATTTCCTAATTTTCTTCTTTTAAAAAAGGAGGTTCGCTCTGGTTTTAGGCTCCTGCTAGACTTTTTCCCATAGTGCAAGTAATGAATATTCCATCCCTTTTTAGTATGCTGAATGTGTATAAGCGGCTTTAAGCCTATGGCTCGTAAGGAATTTATGTCAATATTGCAATTAAATCCTGTCTGTCATAATAGGTGACCTTTAATCTAGCGTATATTGAGTCCCTAATCTCTCAGATTGTAACTGAGTGATGGAGATGCAAGACATCATGAAAGAAAGGCAGATCATAAGAAAATAATTATTTTTTGTGTAAACTGTGATTTTCCAATTACTACTCCCAGCTGGGACAGAAAAATATCTAACTCATGATATGTTCTGAAGCAAAATTAATCCTTTTGTAACTGCACCTTTTTTGATTAAAGACTAATTTTTCTTTCTTCCAGACAAAATCCTCAACCCCTGTGGTAATTTTAATTTATTTTTTTTCTTTCCCAGTATATTGTTACATTATAAGCATACTGATAAACACAGGTTTAAACAATATAGAGAGGTAGTCAGATAAATAATCAATAGATTTATATTATCTATAAATATTGCTTTGATGGCAAAGTATATCTGACAAAAACATCCCTAAATTGTGGAAAAGATTTTTTTTTTTCAATTTATGAAGTAAATATCCAATTTTAAAAATTAATACTTTTGAGATATGCAAAAAGTGGGTGTAGGTGCTGAATACAGGATTTCAGGTTTTGGTGACATGGCATGGCAGCAATAAAATAGGGATAAAGCTTGAGTGACCAGAAATTTTTGACAAATACTGGTGGAAATATTTGCATCACGGAAAGGAATTTTTTAAAGATTGACTGTGGCCACAGGTCTGTGCTTGTGCCAATAAAACCATGCAAGAAAATTGTCAGCTGTCACAGTGATCTTGTTTGTAAAGTAACTTGAAATGTAATGACCAAAAGTGCAGTGTGAGAATGAGGTATTCAGGTCTTTTTACTTAAACTACGGTTTTCTCCTAATTATGTTTTTGTTTCTGATTTCTGAATTTGCTTATATTGCCCAACATTGAGAATAGTGGGAAAATATGTTCCCAAATTACCTTCTTTGTAGAAATACATAATTTTCACATGCTAAACTACAGCCATGTTACTTAGGGCTACTGCTGGATATTTTAAGCTTCCAATATCTTCTGTTTGATGCTGGAGAGCAGACATGGCCTTCATGTAAACCATTTAATTTAAATGTCCTCCCAAGAGGATGGTTCATCAGTGCTTTGGTTACTCTTCTGACAGCAGTGGTGTCAGGATCCCCTTGAGGGAAAACGAGACAAATAAAACCAAATCAGGGTAAATAATGGATAGTTTCTTGCTTAGTTCATACAAGTTTATTCTCTTCATTCTGCACCACACTAATATTATTTAAGAAGTTAATAAATGAGCCTCCTGATCAGGGCATTTCCTACCATGTCATAGAGCACTCCTCCTTTGCTCAGGATGAACTAAGACTGGAGTACAAACAAACCAAATTTAAATGTGCATCAGGAACAGCTTAAAAATCCACATTTTGGCATTTTCTTTTAATCATAAAACTAATAAGAAGACAGTAATTTATACTTAAAGCCTCAAAACATTTGATTAGCTTGTGCTGTACTGCTGTGGAACTTTAAATCCAAAAACTACAGGTGGAATCCCTTGGGGTTTTTTTACCCTTGAAATAGAACTTTATTTATATTGATATAGTCTAACTGAACATAAAGACTTCAATGATTTGTTTAGATAATTTTCTTTTCAAATTCCAGGGGGGTGGAATTGAGCTCAGAAAATGCCAAACCACTTCCTCTATTTCCTTTAAATCTACTCCAAGAAACCATAGTTTAGACATGAATATCCTTTGTAAACTGCGAATGAGATCAGCTTGCCTCGTGCACTTAAAATTATAAGAAAATCCTTTTTAAGGCTGAAGTATTCAAGTTTTCAATCTCCTTGGTATGGGCTATGTCAAGAGAGGGCCCCAGAGGAACTTGAAAGAAATCCATGCAATTGCCACCCATAAATGAAAAAAGTCTGATAAATAACACCTGAAGGGTAAAATAGAGGTTTTTCAGCAGAACCAAGGGAGACAGAGACACTAAAGCAACAGGGGGAAAGATTTTAATAAATGGCGTGTCAGTAGCCATGGAAGGGGGCTGAGAGGTGAACAGGGAGGAGGAAGGAGGACTCCTTCTCCATTTCTACTTCAAAGAGACCATTAGAGACTCAGATTGGCTCTGGTGGAGTGAGAGGGATGGGTCACTGATTTGAGAGAGATCTGAAGGTACATCGTAAATTAAAAGCTTTAATCAGTGTAGGAAGGACGGAGACAAGATCTGAAAAAATAACTGAAAACACACATATAACAAAGTTTCTTTTACGGATGAGGGAAGTTCTGGTTTCTTTTAAGGCAAATGGGAAAGAGCTACAAAGGCAAAGAAAGGTTCCACTGTCTGGTTTCTCCATATTGACACACACAGGCACAAATGGAAGCATAAATATCGCACCATGAGAGAAGATAATGAAAAGCAGTGCGAAGGTTGCTGGGTTTACGAGCACGAGACCAAAGATGAGAGTTAAGAGTTGTTAATGTCCATGTAGAGAACTTCTCCTATGCACTAGAAGGAGATATGAAAAAGAGGCAATCTCTGACTCTGTGGCTGCAGTGTGCCACTGCTGCAGGTTGCCATGGGAAGGTGCAGTTTGTCAGAGTGAGCTGAACAACACCGAGACTGCTCCTGAAGAAGTCCGAGGAAGGACACTGACCTGTACAAGAGGGCAAATCAACACCCAGATCATCCCTGGTGTTATAAATAAGAGACCAGATTATCAATTTAACAATTGTCCATTCATTTTATACTTCATTGTAGTTCTTTGTTCATTACCTGAATGTTATATTTCGTCCTTTATTAACTGTTACTGCTAATTATCCTGTTGTAAACCACCCCCCCCTCAATTCGGAGTAAGCTACTCCTTATCAGAAAATGCTAATTTGAGGAATGTATGGAATTCCCTTACCCTTCCCCCATTGCCCAGCTACCCCCCCCCCAGGCCTGCGTGAAGATACCAGAGAGAAGAAAAAAACAGAAAACCTGATATGCAAACNGGCCACTCCCCTGTGAGGAGAGCAGGCCCGGCCTTATCACTGTGAGTGGCAAGGCCGAATTCCTCCTCCCCCACGTCGAAGCCGGGAGCAGCGGAGGTGTGCGCAGCCTGCCGGGCCCCAACCCAAGCTGATCACTTTTAATAAAGGCTTTTAAAGGACTCGCAGTCCTGCCCGTATTTATTTCACCTGGTTTGTGAGTGGTTAAACCTTTTTTTTTCCCTCGAACAGTACAGAAATGGCCCAGCAGGAAATCATCATGCAAAACTGGGCGCCTCTGTGTGAATACAGTCCACAAAATGTCAGGTACATATTTGCCCTCTTTAAGTAATTTTTTGCTAAAAATATTTGTCTCCTTGCTCTCCAATCCTTGTAGCTCGTAGCTAAAAGTAAAAGGACCTGATGGTGAATACAAGTTTCATAAATGCCAGTATAATTTTGCAGTATGAATTTAAAACATGTCTTGACCGAAAATAATTGATATTTTGTAGGTTGTTCATGTTGTTTATGTAGGTCCCTAATCACTTGAGGTATGTTTAAGCTTTTTAACTGATACTTAGTTCCTTCAAATGAGTAAATTAATCTCCTGGGTACACAGCAGCTCGATATACCTGGGGTCACACTGCAGAAAGTTATTTTTGTTGCTATCTACAGATTGTCTTGACATGCAGCATATACCCACAGGGTCAGAAGAATTGCCCTCTGATTACAGGTACAATAATCTGGATCTCCCAAGGTATTCAAGTGGTTAATTAAATACCAAGTAATTGCTAAAACTACTAAGTGACATTTAATTAGTATGTTAATTGATATCAAATTTGCTCTCACTATCTTGTTTCATGTTAATAAAATCCCTAAACATTTCTTCGGAGCAGATTAGGAAACAATGTGCTCGAAATGTACTAATGCAAAACAGCCTTAAGCATTGCTTCTGCTGGTGGAACAGAACTTCTGACTTATATTTTTATCCTAGCTGTGACACTTTCTCTACCTTTAAACTTACTTTGTGCTCAGGGTATATTATATTGAGTAGCATAGACCTATCTTGGTATGGATTTTGACTTTTTTAATCCTGTAATCTCTTAGACATCTACCAAAAGTGGAATAACCATTAAAATGCTTTAGGGCTGCCTCTGTTCCCTTGGGCAGTGACAGGCAGGGATGTGGGGAATGGGGAGTGCCTCCATGCTGATGTCAGGGATGCATTTCAGCACTGCCTCCCGGTGTGGCGCGGGGAAAGCTGTGCTTCACACAAAACACAGAACTGCCAGGATCACAGCATTAACTGACTGATGAGTCTGCAGCAGCAACACGCTGCCTCGGTGTTAGTTCACACAAGGAAGGGTGTTCCCCTCCTCCTCCCTGTGAGGAAACAGCCGTGCTTTGCCTTTCAGCTTGAGCCTTCCAAAAAGCTTCACAGCTCTAATATAGAAAAGAGATGCCTTTAGGCTTGGGGCCAGAAAAAGACTGACTGAACTCCAGAATGACAAGAGCCCCGAGCTTGTCCTTCCTTTCAACCACTAAAGTGTTCCCAGTGGCCTCATCAGGAACAGGTGAACTGTCCAAAGTTGAATCCACTAAGAGAAAAAGTTGTTTTCCTACCATTTAATTGGAGAGCACACTGGAAAAAAAATCCTATGAATATTCATACAAATTTTTAAATTAATTCCTTTCAGCTGTGCTCATGCCTTTTGTGTGTCAGCTTTTTGTGGAGTTTCTTCTACATTTTATTGGTGTCAGTGCACAGGGAGAGTTGGTTTTACATTCAGGATCACAAAAAAGCCAAGTCTAATTTACTCTCCATGAACATTCACACCCAATTACTTCAGAAGAGTCCGACTGGGGAATAGGAACAATGGGGTATGACCACGCACAGGGAAACTACAGAGCTCTGATGCTAACCCTGCTCAGCTTCAAAATCTAGAATGTACATGGAGGCAATCTCAGCACTGTAAAGGGAAGCTGGTAGAGGAAGGACTGTCAGAGAACTTTGAAATAGGAATAAAGAAAACTGTGATCTGTTTATTCATGGATGTGTCACAGAAAAAAAAGGAAAAAAAAAAAAGAGAAAAAACTGGTGAAATAAATTATTCATTACAAAGTACTCAACTCTAGTTATATGTCATTGAAATGCTGCAATAGAATTAAAAATGCAGCAGAATGATCGTGATAGGCAAATTATGGCACTGATTTTCAACTACTTTTGGATCAATTGGTTTCTTCTGTGGTTTCTTATGGATGATGTTGATTTAGATTTCACAAATAGTTTCACACAATATATTTTTTTAAGTTTCCCTTTAGGTATATTGTGATAATCCCCATTCACTAATAGAATGGTTTTTAACAAGTGAAATATTTGAAACCTATAATGTAAACTGAATTTATTGCTGAATTTGTACGTAGCCCTTCCATCAGTTCAGAATGTCCTCTGCAAAGCTCATACTGGTTGTACAACTTGGATACACTGAAGTAATGGTAAATAAACCTGTAAATATGAATAATGTATATGAACAGCAGCCTATTTAGGTGTTGTGTAGACTTAAATTCTTGAAAAATAATGCACAAAAAAATTTCAGAAATGGCATGTTTATCTGTAAAAATCTTCAAACAATCTTGTCACAGGAGATAAAAGCATTGCTACTGTTTCAGTCCCCTGCTGCCTTGCCCATTAGCCCTCAGAGACAGTGTCAGCTCCAAAAGTATTTTAAAATACATCCCACTCCCCTATAGCTGATATGGCTCTTTGTGGTAACTATCACCCACAAATGATCTCTTATCTCCCAGCTGTCTTCCTCTGCTTTCCACCTCATCTTATTCAGGGTCTCAAGGCCTTTGCCTCGAGCTTGTTTTGTTCTGTCTGCCCCTGCACCTTTGAGGGTCACCAAGCTCCAGCTCCAGCCCTGACATCCCTCTCAGCCGTCTGTCCACCTGCAGTCTTCCCAAGCCCTGGGGAAAGGCCATGTATCCCGATGTTCCGTGCCTCTTCTCTCCCACAGGAAGCCGTTCCAAGTCATTGCCAAATCATTAGGTGAATGACAGTATTTGAATCCCCTCAGGAACTCAGCGCAAGACAGTTTTCCACAACAGCCAGACACAGCTAAGCACCACAAACAGCAGCTCCAGCTCCTGCTGAGGTGTTGCAGGGCATGTGGCTCTGGCTACAGCCCCCACACCTGGCGATTCCCGGTGGATGAGTGGCACTCAGGGCTCTGCACTCTGACATCTCCTGCTCACTGCGAATCCCCGTGCCCCCGCGGGATCTGCCTTTTGCATATTGTTATAAGTTCAAGGTTTCTCCCACCCAGTTTTGTGTATATATTATTTTTATGCATATCCTGTATGGAATATGTATGACCTCTGGAAACTTCTGTTAAGTTCGGAGCTCCATTTGTTCGTTCAAACAGAACGCTCCCATGAGATTTTCCCTTTGGATGTCCTCCCTGACATTTCACAATGTGCAGAACTCCACTGGTTTTACTCCCTCTGTCCCACCCTTTCTGGCACACAAACAAAAAAGTTTGGAAAGTGCAGGCTGGTGTCTTTGCCTGTTCAAGTTCGAGTAAAGTTCTGAAGTTGCAGCGGACCCCTCTCGCTCTGTCTCCTGCCTTTGTCTATGCAAGCTTCACATCGGGTTTGCAGTCCTGCTCCCCGCAAGGGAATACCAGCGCTGATTTGTTACTTTTGTAACAAATTTCTGCCGCTTATTGCTGTAACGAAAATGCTGTTCCGGGACATCTGAAGCAGCGAGGCGCAGCAGCGCGGTTACCGGGCCACCTGCAGCCCGTGGCACTGAGGGAGTCACTTGGGGCCCAAACCTGCTCCCTCCTGGGAGCCCCAGGAGCCCTGCAGGGCCTCAGCACAGAGCCAGCCTGGCAAAGCTTGTGCTGAGAACCCGGAGAAGAGAAGGCTCTGGGGAGATCTTAGAGCGCCTTCCAGTGCCTAAAGGGGCTCCAAGAGAGCTGCAGAGGGACTTTGGACAAGGGCCTGGAGGGACAGGATGGGGGAAATTATCTTAAGCTGACAGTGGGCAGGTTTACAATAGATATTAGGAAGAAATTCTTCCCTGTGGGGCCCTGGCACAGGGTGCCCAGAGAAGCTGTGGCTGCCCCATTCCTGGAAGCGTCCAAGGCCGGGTTGGACAGGGCTTGGAGCAACCTGGGCTAGTGGGAGGAGTCTCTGCCCGTGGCAGGGGGTTGGAATGAGATGATCTTAGAGGTCCCTTCCAACCCAAACTGTTTTGGAATTCTGTGAGTAACCCATGGCCTTCAGGCGTGAGCGTGAAGCCTGGCCCTGCCCAGGCCCTGGTGCACAGTGTCCCGTGCCTGTGTGAGGAGCTGCTCCCGGCTCCAGCAGTGCTCAGCTCTGCTCCTCCCTCTCCTTGTCCAGCACTTTATGGTTGCAGATTGGTTGCCACGCTCCCTCGTGATCCCAAACAGCACCACTGCGTGCTACTGCCTCACACACCTTTATGGATATCCAAAGAAATAAGTGTGTGGATACCAAAACCTTCTGACAATGAAAGGATGTTTTACATACCGACAGAGGGATGGCAGTTCTTCAATCCACATTTCATTATTTTATCTTTTGAATAATAACATAATTACCCATTTGTCTTTGGATTATGTCCTTTTCAGTCATGATTATTCTTTCTCTAGAAAAAAATTAATGTTTGATTACTAATTTTGTATTCCAAACTCTTCTGGTAAGGGCTGGAGTATGAGAAATGTCTCTCTTAGTTATGACTGCTGTTTGCTTTGACTATGATTTTGGGCCTCTCTTCCAGGAAACTACAGAGATGAAAACAGAATAGTGCTTTGAGCTGTAAATCCACCAACACTGATGTTAATGCTGTACGATATTGCTGGTGTTTCGTTTTTGTTGCAAAATCAGAAAAGTGACCAGTCTTTACCAAGAGTTAAGCCAGTAGTTTGATTATTTTCTGCGTTGCTAATATGATTTCAATTGTTTCAATTATATTTGTTCAGGCATGAAATGCATTATGGATCATTCAGTTAATTAAGAGGTGTAATTTGCTTTAAGTCCTTTGTCCAGCAATGTAAATCTAAGCCCACCAGTTAAAATCTGCCAATGTTAAAGAAAAGTTGAAGCAGCCACCTGTATAAGAAATTTGCCTGACAGCCCTGCCTGCAACGATGCAGTTGCAACAGGTCATAGTTTGCAGGTAGATAATAATATATTTTAGCTAATAGTATATTTTACTTATATAAAGTTTTCAGATATCTATAGTTTAGAAGATCTGCTGCTTAGCTTATAGATGCATACACTGAGTGTATAAATCTCTGTATATGTTTGTATAATATTCTAATGGCGATCTTTTTTTAATTTGCTCGCTACCAACTGCAAAAATTTACTTTTCACATCTACCCACACAAATAACAGTGGCCTTTCCATGTGTAAGAATATATAGGCACGAAAGCTTAGGGCTGACATGTTCCTGTTCAAAGGTGGTGGAGTGGGAGTCTTCGGATGGAAATCTGTCACGTGGAGCCCCCTGAGCCACCGAGAGGCTCGCAGGGGATGGGTTTGGGGTCCCATGAGGGAAAATACACCCAGTTTTCCACCCAGGGAGGAACCCCACTCAGTTTTGCACCCAGGGAGAGCAGACACCCCACTGCCGTGGGTGCAGCAAGGCCATGGGGCAGGGCACGGTCCCATTCTCCATCAGCCACAGTGGCTGTTGTGATAAAGCTGCCCAGGGAAAAGGGTTATTTCTTATTTCCTTCTGCACAACCTGGCTGATTAACGATGTGTAACTAAAGGATCTGCCATGCAAACGCTGTGTGAGCAGCTCTTGCCACGAGGAGTTGTGTTTTCTCTGAGCTGCCTCTGAAACAGCCGGCTGGGGAGCCCAGCTCTGCACCTCTGAGTACTTGTACATCTTTTTCACAAATTCATTTGCTCTTTAATCTTATTTATGGAATCGCCTGAAGTGTTGGAGATGAATTTTCACCAAAATGTCATTCCAAGGGAGAGCCTTGTATGGGATATTTCAGATTAGCAAATTTGGGAAAAGATGAAACCCATGTTATAAAGAATGTGCTGAGTGCTCTTAAAAAGGATAGAGGCCTGCCAACAGAATCCCCAGCAGGTATAAGCACTGCTTAAAATTGCTGAAAAAATATACTCCTGAAGGATAGTCAGTTTGATTAGAATGTTTGCTGTGGTGTGAAACGATTCTAAATAGGTTTTATACTTTTTAGCTGCTTTTTTAGCATAGAATTAAAGAATCATTGCAGTGCTCCCTGTAATCTAGTTTTGAAAGGATTTTTTGTCATCTCTTTAATGAAATAAACCTAACAGGCTTTGTTTGAGATTCTTACAGTTTTCAGGACATGACTGAATATCTATTCCATCATGCTGAATCTTTCACAAAAAGAGACTGAATGTGTTGTTGGCCATAGAAAAAAATTGTCTATATAGAATCCATTTTGTAAGACTAAAAGCAGTTTTTGAAATATCAGATGAGGTGGGTTTTTTTAAGGAATTAATTCAAGCACCTGGTTCCTAATTACTATATTAGTCAATTTCAGTTGCAAATTCTGACCTGAAACTCTGGTGAATAAAATAAAAACCATAGGTGTGGTGTCTAAGTACATGGCAGAGGTAACTAAATTTTGGGTCTTGCCCTGTGGGTCTGCTCTAAGCTTGGGGAGAGTTCATGAGAGTTTCTTTCATTGATTTAAGTGAGTTACAGGTTCTTGTCTAAATGTAGACTCCCCCCAAACTGATAAATCATTATTTCGAAGGAATTTGCCATCAAAATCCTCATGAAGTCAAATGTAAAAGAAAATCTAACAGAACCCCATCTCTGAGTATTTATGAACCATTCTCCTCCAACAGGTCAGTTAGAAAAGGAGCAGATACCTGATATTTGGTCTGATAATAAGGATATTTCTCTCCACTTGTAAATGCGTCTCCAAAGAAACTCAGTTTCTCCTGCTGCTTTGTAGCTGTTTTAAGACAGAATTTTCAGGTCTCTAGGGTTGGTGCTCTGGGTTGTTTCATGGGCATTAGAATCCCATTACAGAAAAAAAGAAAACATACAGCTTGGAGCTGAGCTCTCCTGAGGTCCTCTCGAAACTACTGAGGAACCCTGCGCAAAGGGATGTTCTTTTGTACTGCTCTTTCACGTCTGAAAGCATTTCTGCTTTAAATCATTCCCTTTACTTCTGCTGTGCTGAGTATTATTATAGTCTAGTGAGTTCCTGAAAGTGGGAAATGCCAAACAAACAGGTGTCAGACTTCAAAA
This sequence comes from Dryoscopus gambensis, assembly GCA_013389985.1. Taxonomy (NCBI): domain Eukaryota; kingdom Metazoa; phylum Chordata; class Aves; order Passeriformes; family Malaconotidae; genus Dryoscopus; species Dryoscopus gambensis. The sequence goes on along the minus strand of WEIT01031002.1, from coordinate 217,354 downwards.
GAAGCATTTGTCAGGACTTAATGTTCTGAAGCTAAAGGCGACAGCTCAACCTAAATAAGCTCTTTTCAACAGGATTTAAGTTTTCCTAATAAAAAAGTAATAATAGAAAGTAAAGTGCAAATCCAACAGCCTAGAGAGTGGAAGGCTTAGAAAAATGAGCACCATCTGACATGATATCTTGATTTAAAGCCAGTTTGTACTATAGTGCTCAAAGTCCAAGGGGTGCACCGTTCCCACATCTCTTCTCACCTCACTGTGTCTGTTTCAGGTTCAGTTTTGAAGGATGTACCTACCTGTAATTTCCGTGTAGGACCAGTCAGGAATTTCAGTCAGCACAGTACTTTGTAGGACTTTTCCCACCTCAGAAGGGCAGCCTTGCATGCAGGTGGGTTGGAGCCAAGGCTGAACTCATCTGGAGAGTCCAGTTCAGTTCATCAACAAAGGCAGCAGCAGCAGCTGAGCTGTGTGGGCTCAGAGGATCCCACTCCTCTTCTCCTTCTCTCCTTGAGACAGAGGTTGTGGCAGTCGTAATTCCATCTCCCAACAAGCTGAGTGCAGGGACAGAGAGAGGCTGGGATATTTGCTTTTCACTAATATTACTTGATGCAGTATTGTATTTTAGGTAGAGCCATCTTTTCTATCAGCTCCAGCAAACATTGCTGTGTTTGTTCAGGCATCCCTTAATTAAAAGGCACCGACTCTGATGGAAACAGTCAAATGAAACGTGCTCACAGTGTGCATTTTCCCAATACACTTGGATTTATCCATCAAACAAATGTCTATTGTGATTCCTCATGACCAGCAGCTCAGGAATCAGATGTGAATGCCTGGATCAGTCTGCAGCCTGTGCTGTTCCCAGCATGACAATTCTGGTAAGGAAAAATAAAATGTGACCCTCGCAGCATTGCTAAGCAATGGCTGATCTGGGCTGAAGCACAGATGTACATGAAGGCACAGGAGAACACTCACATATATTAATGAGATTATTTGTGGGCTTCTGACATGCACGTAATTACTGTTTTGGCTGGAACAGATGCACTGAAAGAGGAGTCGGTGTGTGTCTGTGTAACCATGCCATGGTAAGGAGCCTTTGAAAATCAGGTGTGAGGACATGGGGATAGCGAGCTACAGATTGTTAACATTATAACGATGGGGAAAAAGCAGAAATATCTATATGCAAGGAAAAAGATTCATGTGCTGTGCTGGAATGTCTGCTTTCCAGAACAGCACAGTTCCATCTTCTGTCTTTGCAGCATTTGTCTGTGGTGGGTGGTAGGACTCAAAGTCCTCCATAAATTTGGGTAGCAAAGCCCCAGACACAATAAAAATAGCAGAATTTTACTGGTCTTCACCCTTGAGTGGCTCCTTTCCAGTTCTTTCCTCATGGTTAGTTCTGTACATGTCCACCTTAGCAGAGGCAGGAGGTTTCTACGAGGATGAGCAAATGATAAATTTTTCTGCAAGGGTTGTGTTGATACATTCTCAACATGTTCTGGATGTTGTTCTGGGTGTTCAGTGGACAATGTACCAAAAATATCTTCAGAAAATTTTGCTCATATTAGAAAAACTTATGTCTCTCAGGATGACAAAGTGATACAAGAATTTTGTTTAAGACCTGTGTTTAATTTGTCAGTGATTTTGTTTGCTGGTGCTTTCTCATACATGGAATAAATTGTGTTTTCTGACTCCATCTTGTGATTTTGCAACTTCTTTTCAGTTCTTGAACCAAAACAACCAGTATGCTTTCTGATTCTTCCTAGGGTTTTCTTTTTTCTGTTTATATTATTCATTTATACACTTGGTTTCCTAACATCAATGCAAGAAAATTAAGATATATCTGTATCTAGATATAGACATTTATAGATATAGACGTTATTCCCTTGGTATATGTGTGTATCCACTTATCTTCTGCCTTGCATGTCTCATGGGCCATCATGAGTGTGATGGCTTCTGGCTCCTGCTCAGCACAGACCGAGTTGGAAACATCACCAGGAAACCCAAAACGAAATATTAACAACTGCACAATTGGTGATTTTTAGAGGTTACCTATGTAAAATGTGAATGTCTTCTCATAAGGACAAACTCAGGAATCTCTTTCACTGCACTACAATTCATCCCATCAACTTTCCAGTTCTGTTTCAAATCGAGGGCCAGGGGAAAACCTTGCATATGTCTTGAAATAATTAGCTCAGTGTTATTAATTCCTTTTCCTTGATGGAAACAGCTTAGCCCAGACTTTCAAAAACATGGGAGAGATTTCTGGAAGGTAATTCCAGCTGCAATAATTAAAATTTAACCATTACAAGGAATCCAAATAAAGCTACACAAGTAACTGTACAGCCCTAACCACAGCAGTCTGTTGGGTCCATTTGTAATACTTGATAAAATCAATACATTTAAAGAGAAGGAAAGCAGAAGTTATAAATGTAGAATTCCAGTGAAATAGTTCCATGCATAATTGCTGCCCTATAAATGAACAATAGCATCTCATATTCTACCTTTTTTAATGCAAGTCAGTGTCAGAAGTTGTGTTCTCTGGGCTTGCAAAGATGGAAATTGGATCTAAATTATGGATGTTTTCCACGGACCTGTGTGGTAAATGATTAAGGCTTATAGAAGCCTCATGCAGTAGTCTGCTCTGCATATATTTTTAAAGAGAACCGTATGAATATTCAAAAATGATTGTTTCTCCCATTTCAAAGAATAAAAGAAATAGAGCTGTTCAGCTGTCTCTACATAAAGCATTTCTCCCAAGGTCAGAGGGAGAGGTCAGAGACAAAATAAAAGTCACTCCTGAGAGTGATTTGCCACGTGATCTTTTCTGTGTTTTGAAAGGTCAGAGTCTATGTGGGACAAATTTAATAAACTAATCCCAGAAGTATTGTATCCAATTTCCGAGGAAACATTCCAGAATGCCAGAATTGGGATTTTGCTACACTGAAATGCCAATTGGTTTGTGATGTTTTGTCTTATAATTATGAAGGTGGCTCAGCTCCAGCTGAACCAATGATTGTTATGTCCCTTCTCAAAGAGAAGAAAGGTTATCTAAAATGTCTGAACACTGATATTAGAAATGGTTCAAAGGGGTGACTTGGATCTGCTTTCTTCTTTTCTGTACTGAACTTGACAAAAGAGTGAATGGTACCAATAAGGAGCATAACACCATTAACCACCTGCTGTACAATCAGCTTCTAAAGGACTCTGCCCCTTCTGAGAAACACTGGATGGGCATCTCTGCTGCATGCAGAAAATGACCTGATTAAAGCTGAGAGTCTCAGGTCCTTTCTGATGTTCTTATCAAAATAAGGATCTTTTAAAAAGGAAAAGGAAGAACTGAGATACAATAAAGGCAGTGTACTCAGAAATATCCATCAAAGGTTTTCATTTTAAGATTTGCTTTAAATAATTTAAATTTGATTCATATTTATAATATTATTTACATAGTTGTATAAGATCTCTTAAGAAAGATGACTTTTCATCCTTAAATATCTTACACCTACAAGGGATTTTACACACCAATATCACCTATGAATGCAATCCACTGGCTTTGTGGGCACAGGCTGGGCTGTAATTGTGGATGTAGGTTATTGGTGACAGAACAAAACACTCTGACTACTGGTGGATATTTCTTTTTTCAATATGTGGTAGCAGAATGAAGATGCTGTAGCTCTGTGCACAGAGGCAAATCTCAGTTTCAGCCTGTGTGGATGTAATCATTATTTCCTTCTTGCTGACTCTGCTTCAGTATTGATCATGCCGTTCATTTCAGTGGGGTGGGTTGTGATTTAAACTGGTAAATATAGTATCAGCCCTCATGACAATTACAGCTGAACACCATTTGCTTTCTATGAGATACAGTAAATTCTTCTATTACATTTGCTTCTGGCATCCCCAACATGGCTCAGCCACTGGTTTTGTGTCTCTGCTTATCACAGATTGTTTTTTTACCTTACAGGTATTTGTGGGCATTTGTCACACGAGCCTCAGTGTGGATGATCCTGCTGTGGTGGTAAGAATAAATGAAAAGGAGATACTTGACATGATGTTCCCTGTCCATGTCTGATTAAGTGTGTTCTACCAGGGGCCATCCACCCAAACCTCACCAGCTATTTGTGCAGTATCTAGTACAGATCCTTGGGGGGTGGGAAAATCAGAACAGAGCAAATATAGCCTCAGAGAAGGAGCAGGTGGAGCCTGCAGACAATGTGGAGTGTTACTTCAGAGGGGCAAAGCTTGGGCTTGGGACCGAAACCTAAAGGTAACAACCGAAATTATTTCAGTGTTGTTCTTTCACAGAAACTTCCCTGAGGCCCCAAACACTTTTTATTCCTTCCCCTGTGCCAGAAGCACCAATTCATTCCCACACAGGATTCAAATTCTGCAGCTGTTCCCTCAATAACTTTCACAATGCAGTTAGTTATTGCTAATACAAAAAATCTATAGCACGCTATAAAGTAGAAATATAATACAATATATTTAGGGGCTGGGTACCTCTCTGAAGACTTAAGGAAGCCATAGAGGAGCTGTGCAGGATTTGTATGGCAAATTTAAAATTTCCTGATGGCAGAGCATCAACATAACTTGTTTTATGACATTTTCTTCCTCTGCACAGAGGGAGCAACCTGAGTTGGTGGGGGAAGGAAAATGAGAGACAGGATATGGACCCGGTTTGCCCCTGGAGCCCCACTGGAGTGCTCGCAGGGGGAGGATGCTGCTGGATGCTCACCTGGCCTCCTCCTGGGCTCCTGCAGCGGGAGCATCTTTAGATAACCCTGAATATTGAAATGGGAAACATGGAAGATGTGCAGTGTCCGTGTTTTCTTCTGGTTACTGAGCTTCAAAATTTCCTTTAACTGCTACCAAATTGCTGCTTTGCTGGGAGCTTTAATAGACGAAATCAGCCCCAGACATGATGAAGTGTGACAGGTTCTCTTTCTTTGCCTATAAAATTCTTAATGGTAGATAATCAGAAACTTTTTACGGAGAAACCTTCTTAAGTATTACTTTCCATTTCAGTTATTTAAAATGAGATTCTTCTTTTTTTATTTAACTCTGGATTATGTAATTTACCCTCACGTAACACAGAACAGAACTTCATCTTATGTAGGATGGGGAAAAATGTACATCTGCACCTACAAGTTATACTTCTAATTATTGCAACAGTTCAGGAACCTATAGTTTAAACAATTTCTTACATAACATATTGAAGTAATCTCACCTGAAATACTTGGTACGGCCATTTATTTTCTGTTTGTTAGACTGATGTCAATTCCAAAAGTAAAACCAAGGATTTTTAGATTTTTTTTAAAAAGACATTTACCTGTGGCTGTTTCATTAATGTGCATCTTCTGTTGTCACATTTGGTTATAAAAAACACAGTATTTTGAGATAAAATCATAAATCAATCACAAAATGGTGTACTACCTTCAAAATGCAGCTTGTCTTCATTTATCAGTTAAATACGGGCTGTGTTTAGCGGTGTCACGGTTTCAGCCCAGCCAGCACCACGCACCTGCTCAGTCAGGAGCCCATTTTCCTCAAGTTCCTTAAGTGTCCTGGGCCCATCAGGCTATAAAAAAACCACCACAAGTGGAAATAAAAGTTTTGAATCCAGAACCTTGATGCATTTGACAGTTTTATGCCCGTTGTGAACCTGGGGTTTTTTGTTCCTTAATGAGTCCATATATTGTCTATTGTTCTTCATCTTCCCGTAAGGGAAAAACAGAGGCAATTATAACTTAATAACATTCTCTGTGCTAAGAATGTGTGGTGACAGATAATGAAGTCCAATACACCGATCTGATTACAAGTTGCTCTTTAGATGGGGGACAAATAACTACAAGATGGCAATGTCAGAGCAAGGAACGCTCACACGATGAAATATTAATGAAAATACATTGCACTTATGTCTCAATGACATCTAAATGGGAATCAGTTATCAGATCTTGAGTGTTTGCTACAAATTTCTACTCTGCAAAAGAAAAAAAAAATCCAATGAACTTTAAAAATGTCAGCCAGCAGGGCTTTCAAATACATAATTTACTAGTTTGTTGGCTTCCTATAAATGGATAATAATAAACTCGTAGCTAAAAGCAAGCTCATAAATGCTGAATCAAAAATGGGAAGAACACCATGAAATGATAGATGCAGAGCTGCATGGTGGTAATTTTCTTCTAAGGACAAATTGTAGCCATGGTGTTAAAGCTGTGAATGGAAACCTTGACATTGTGTTAGTGCAGAGCAAGGTTTCCTTCCACAGGGAAGGATCTGTGCCACTGTTTCTGTATTGCTGCAGAAATGCAGGAGAGCCGTGCTGGAATTGCAGCTCAAGTTTGATGGACTTCCCTGAGCACTATATTTTCATAGCCTGCCCAGTTATGCTCGCCTCTTTGATGCACTCTCATACTTATTTATTTAAACATATGAAAAATAGGCTGTTATATTAATCAGAGGGCAGAATGAAGTCATTTCTCATGGAGAAGTTTTAATCTTAATCAAAAATTGACCTATGTGTTCTACGTTAAAAAGGCATATATTATTGAATGGTATTAATAGAACCTTTAATGTTAAAATATTTGATACCAGCCAAAATTAGATTCTATTTTAAGCCGGTACTCTGGGCTGAATGACGATAAAAGCCTCTCATTTTTTGGTTTGATTTTAATAGCAGCCAGACTGGAGTTGAAAGGCTCTGTTCTGCTGCTCAGGCTCGCCGTGCTGCCTGACACTACAGCCTCATCTCCGTGGAGCACCATCTCCCTTGCTGGGTGCATTCTATTAAACCAGGAGGTGAGACTTGACCTGGGCAGAGCAGTGAGTGGAACAAAGCTTAGAAGTGCATCAGGTCGTGGGGACTGTGCAGTCTTTCATTTGGCTAAATTCATCTGAGGCTCTAAAATACCATTACAAGGCCCCCTGCCACAGCGGATTTGGACTGTGAGCCCGAACTGTGATTTCAGTAATGCCCTGCTCAGGCTGGAGGGTTGGGAGCACCCACATGGGCTCTGGACAGCTCCTGTGGGAGGATTCCTGGATTTGGAATGGAAGGATTTCCAGCCTCATCTCTTCTGGACACGGTCTCAGTACACGGCTTAGGAATGGGTAGTCAGAGCCACACTGGGACATTTTGGTGCAGCACGGATTATGTTAGAAAAGATTTAGAAATTCTTTCTTCACATGCTTATATTACATCATAACACGAAAAAAACCCAAACAACTAAATATTTGGCACAGAAACATTTAGGTAAATTGCATTTATGTGGAATAAATCCAGAAAGTGTAAAACTAATTGACAATTAGATCAATTTTCACAGGTTTGCATTTAAAAAAAATTAAACCTTAAAGAGCAGACATTTAGTCTTAAAAAAGGACCTGACTTAATCAAAGCACTGTTGTAACAATGATTTAATTGGATTTCTTTTCTGTTCACATTAAAATCTTTTGTCATAAGAATGAGCCACAGCATTGTGGAATATTAATATGGGATATATTCTTATTCACACTACCTAGTCTCATGGTAGGCCTTATACCTGAAATATAATGTATAACTTAAGCATTAAACCCCTCCAACTTACTTATCCTAGCTTTTTAAGAAATTATTCAAGTATCTAGCAGTGTGCTAAATATCTCAGCTGCGGTCTAGCACCTAAGTGACCCTGGGCTAGAGAAGGTTATCTCCACAGGTCCCTTCCAGCCTCAACATTTATGGGATTCTGTGACATCCACTGCCCACCTGCAGTGCTGGATGATGCGATACCCAGTGATCCATGTGAAATCCATGCAGGATAAAGGAGAGTAGGCTGTCCAGAGGAGGGTTTCCAAGCTGAGCTGTATTTTTGGAGAACCCTGAGCACAGCACCCAGAGCTTTCTGAGGAAACCATCAACATACTTCAAAATAAATTCTTTAACCGCCTATTTTGCTTCGTGAAATGATGAATTGTCAAATATACGTTTCTAATGTGGTAAAAGTGAGTTTGCAGAAGGCACCAAGATCTGCTTGTGTCCCATGATTCATTTATTTCTAAGTGGAAAACAAAACAGAAGTGTTTGTGTAGGCATCATTAGGCAATTCCTCCTGCTCCCCACCAGGATCCCCACAGATCCTCCCGAACTGTCTCACATCCTGCACACAGCCAGGCAACAGGGGGATGATGGCAATCAGTAGAAAGCACAGTACAATAATAAACTTGGCTGGGAACAGCAGAGGTACAGTTAGACCTTCGAGTCTAACCTGTGAACTACATTTACATTCAACATTCAACAGGAGCTTTCTCTGCTAAAGCTTAACCCCACAGAGCTTGGGCTGGGTTTGCATAGGCAAGGCACACAGTCAGTCTTGGGCAAAACCTGTTAGTGGAACAGTGTTGTGAAACCAGCTATTCCTGGGATCTGCATGCTGCAGTGCCTTTGCCGAGCTCCAACCAGTGGCTCTAAAATCCGAACATTTAAATCCCATTAAAGAATTGTCTGTGTGTAAGATGTTTTATGTGATGATGTACGCAACAACACGTCTTAGATTCCATCAGGTCTTTGCTCTTGTATAATGTAGATTAGCTCAATTAGTCTTTGCCAAATGACTCACTAAAATTAATTCTTGCAGGTGGACACATGACTAAATTTGAAACAAAATCTGCATCTCTTTTCATGCACTGTAAAGCCCTGTAAAACAGAATTTGCATTAGATAAGGTAATAACTCTTCTCTATAGTAGTATTTAGAATTATAGAATCATAGAATGGCCCTGGCTGGAAGGGACCCTAAAACCCATCCCATTCCACCCCCTGCCATGGGCAGGGACGCCTTCCACTGTCCCAGGCTGCTCCCAGCCCCGTCCAGCCTGGCCTTGGGCACTGCCAGGGATCCAGGGGCAGCCACAGCTGCTCTGGGCACCCTGTGCCAGGGACTCCCCATCCTCACAGGGAACAATTTCTGCCTAACATCCAATCTAAACCTACTGTCTTTCTGTTTGAAGTCATTTGCCAAGCAATGATAATATTTCAGATATTTTAACGCAATTTATACACTTAAAAGTGCTGTGCAGCCTCCCAGCCTCTCAGAGAAGGACCTTTGCATGCTGCAGATGTACAGAATGTGACAGCAACTGCTTCCAGTCTCCTCAGCACAGCAAAAGAGCAAGGAGAAGCCAGAGCTGTGGTTTTAAGGAGCAACAAATTGTGCTACACATTCTATAATGGGAAATAAATACGGGCAGGACTGCGAGTCCTTTAAAAGCCTTTATTAAAAGTGATCAGCTTGGGTTGGGTGCCTGGCAGGCTGCGCACACCTCCGCTGCTCCCGGCTCCGACGTGGGGGAGGAGGAATTCGGCCTTGCCACTCAGAGTGATAAAGCCGGGCCTGCTCTCCTCACAGGGGAGTGGCCAGGAAGGCAATTTCAGCTCTTCATCGGAGGGGGGGTGCTCTCAGTCAACCCTCTTATTGTTTGTGGTGATCAAAAGGAAACCCAAAAGCCGGTCAGGTGATATTCTCCTTCCAACTGATCGTGTAATTGGGTTGATTTTTCTTAAAAAGGTCGTTGGCTCGTCTTTAACTTGTTTTCTTCTAGGGGTTTGTTGCTTTTCCCAAGGGTCCTTTAGGCTTTCGTTTGCATATCAGGTTTTCTGGTTTTTACTTCTCTCTGGTATCTTCAGACAGGCCTGGGTGGGGGGGTAGCTGGGCAATGGGGGAAGGGTGGGAATGCCATACATTCCTCAAATTAGCATTTTCTGATAAGGAGGAGCTTACCGTGAATTGGAGGGGTTTTTTTACAACAACAGAGTAATTAGCAGTAACTGTTAATAAAGGACGAAATATAACATTCAGGTAATGAATAATAAACTACAATGAAGTATAAAATGAATGGACAATTGTTAAATTGATAATTTGGTCTCTTATTTATAACATAATGTTTGAGGTGTTTTCTTCTGGTATTGTATCCCTCATTTCTCATCCCCTGGCCTTCTGCTGTCGGAACCCCAGCACGCAGGAACACTTCCCAACACCTGACTGAAGGTTTGGGCTCCACCCCAGCACTGTCCTGGGAGCAGACCCAAGTTTGGGGCAAACTTCAGACTTTGAAAGCACTGCTGGGTTTTTTTAGCACGAAGCACAGTTTTGCTGGCTTCGGGGGAAGGGCAGGGGCTGCAGCTGCCCCAAGTGATGCCGGGGTCAGAGGCTGTTCCTGGGAGCCCAGTGCCTCTTTAAATGCAGGGGAGGTGGGGGAGCTGCTGCTCTCGGCTCTGCTCTGCGCCACATGGACCTGCAGCAGCCTGTGAAGGTGAGGGAGCGGTGAGGAAAGGTCAGTGCAGCCATTATGTTTCCATGGATTAAACAGCTTTTCCTCACATATATATGAATCCATAGTGAATTGCCCTGTAGCCTTAGGTGCCAGTAATTATTGACTGTGGTGTGGTACAGCTGTAGTTTTACTGCATCATTAGAGGAACTTCTTCCACTCTGGTGCTTCCAGAGACGTCTCCAGTCGTGTCCCAGGACACTTGTGATGTGCACTGGAAGGTACACTGTGTGATTTCTCATTTTCTTAGAGGGAAACTGCTTTGAGTCTCTTGAATATTTTCACTTTTGTGTTACAGGCAGCTCAGCACTCACTGTTTAGGGGTTTCTGCATTGTGTGGGTGGAGAGCAGAAGGTGCTAATGGAACTCATCATCTGCGCAGAATGCTCTGCTTCAGCAGCCTGTGGGGCCTCAGCCCTTGGGGCGTGGGTGTGCCTGTACCCGCGGATAAACACCCACCCGTCCAGCAGGAACCGCTTCAGGGAAGGGCAGAGAGCTCTTGGATGAGGTGTGGTGACTCCTGGGTAGAGGACAGAAGTGTTGGATGAGTGGAAAGTGGAGGGAAAAGGAGAACCCGCAATGCACAGAAGGCTTTAGCTGGGATATATAGCAGTGACCTATGCTGGCTTTGCCTGAAATACACGAGCTCCATATCCCAGTTCTGGCAGCAATGGCAGTGAATATTTAACACGAGGCACAACTTTTACACTTCCATGTTTCATATTCAATATATCTTTCTAAGTGTGTTATTCATCGTACCCAAAGTGATATAAACAAATCCTGCTCTGCAGGCTGCTGTTTACTCTCCAAGTGGCATTTTAAGAGCAAACCTTCCCTCCCTGACATAACGCAGTGACAAATTGCAGCTAATACTTCTACATCCACCAGGAAAGGAGCACAGCAGTGCTAAGGATTTATATAGTAGGGAGCCGTGGAGCATATGTAACTGGCTGGCATTTTTAGTGCCCTGCCTTGATTTTGAGACAGCTTTGGTTAAACATAACTTCTCTTCTTTGTCCTTGACTATTTAAAGAATTAATTTTTCTTTTTTTTTTTCATTTGCTGTTTTTCTTTCGTAAACCCAAGAAAACGCCAAAGGTGTATTGGTAACAAATGGTCTGACAGCTTCATACAATCTCAAAGAGCATGTTTAGGTGAGGGGGAGAAAGGAACTGGGAAATATGAATGAGAAGAAAGACAATAAAAGGTATTTGATTGTACTCAGATAAGTTTTTTTCAAAAGCTTTCAAAGATCTCTATGTTAATATGAGACTTTTCACTCATTTGGCATTTTTTGTGTTCCTCTGAGACTGTCTTTCAAAGGTTTTGAAATGTGCTAATTTAATTTTTCTGTTGATCCTCATCAAAATGGTTCTTCATCCCAGCATAGTAGCAGCAGATATTAAAAGAAAAAAAAAAGTCTTATTACAGAAAATCAAGAGGAATCATGAGTATTAGATCATTTTTGAAAAAGAAAGAGTTTGGCTCTACTCAAGTGCAGTCTTCCTGATCCCTCTGCTGATGCCAGCCGAGGAGGGCTCAGATAATAATCACTTTGAGGCCATCTGGGGTATTTGCAGAAAATAGGAACCCACTACTAAGAGGTACAGGAGCATCAAAATCTGACAAAGCAAAAGTGAATTTCCCTTGTTCCCCTGGCTTTCCCCACACCCACTGGCTTGAAGCTTCCAACAATTAAGAGGAAATAACAGACTTTTAATGCTGTATTTATGTTTTAAACATGCCCACCCTCAGCAGCATGTGCTTCTTGTCCCTCAGAAATGCCCAGGAAATGCCAGTGGGCATCCCGAGTGACTGGGCAGAGCCAGGCCATCAGCCTCAATCAGCCAGGATATTTGAGCAGGATTACTTCTAGATATTATGCGTAATTTTGAGGATTTCCTTCCAGTATTTAGATATTAATAAAAATCCAAAGTTTTGATAACTGGTTTCATTTCTGGTGAAGTCTCCTTCTTGCACGTATCCATACTGTAATGTGAGCATTACTCTCCTTTCTCTGTCCTCATTGTTTGTAAGGTACTTGTTTTGGTTTCAGCCACTGGGAAAACAAAACTGAGTTATTCTCAAGTTTGTGAATAATTTGGCATCCCGGATCTTAACTGATAAATATTTTGCTTTTCTGAAAACCAGTTTACAGTTGGCACTGAGCCAAGGACCCATTCACAGCCCCAGAGTCTCGGTCAAAGGTGGAATGATTTCTGTGCTTCTCCCAAACACAAATCTTTGTGCTGGTTGCTACTTTCTGTTGGTTTGTTTCTTGAAGGAAAAAAAAAAAGGTTGATAAACACCATCTGTCAAACTCAGTTTAAATTTTGCTGTTAGGTAAGTGCAAGTGTCCTCAAGGATGATGTAGTCAATACTTTAACTGTGGAAAGATTTAAGGAATCCACTTTTTTCCAATGGTTTTATGGTTTGGAGCATGTTATAAAGTGTCCATCGCCCAGCGTTTCTGCCTGCGTGACCCTGAATTCAGGTGGCTTTCTCTGCTTTTCTTTGTATGAGCTGGAAATGCCTTTCAGAAAGGGATCACCTCGATTTTGAAACTGTCCGGGGTTGCTCTAATAGACAAACTCATCCCCAAAGCTCTCTTTGCCTGCTTGACACAAAACAAACAAAACCCATGAGAAATAGAAAGGAAAAAAGCCAGCATGAGTATTTCTTCTCATTAAAATTAACTTTTAGTTGAAGATATTGGAAAAAGGTAATTAAAACATGTTTCTGCTTATGATTCCAGCCCAGATACAGCCTGTTTCAGCAATAAGCTTTTTTCATGTTTAACAAGCTATTTTAGGAGATAAGAATGATTATGAGTTTTCTCTGTTGATAGAAATTGCAATTAAGTATTGAAATTCTTTTCCAGTGAGGCAATGCCCTGGAACAGTTACCTGCTTTGACTTGAAACAGTTCTTTTTCTTTCTTTTTTTCCCCTTCCTTATTACTTAAAGGCAGGAAATCGTTAGAAATCTGTGGGGTTTTCTTTTTTTCCTCCCCCCAGAAGCCATTCCTTTAATGATATGTTTGAAAACACGGAGTGGGTTTATCCAGCGCTTTGCAGTTAATCTGTTATTTGAATGTCTAACAGGCTTTTATGCCTGGAACGATACATTGAATTAGGAGGAGACTTTGAATAGTCAAAATGTTCACTTAAACTTGTAGAAATATTTCTTTCAAGGCTGAAAGAAAATAAGTGAATACCTAAGACAGAAAATAAGTCTTCCTTGAATGAGGAAGTAACCCTTTCCCTGCATTTTTTGCTGGATTCATCTTGTTTAAATTTGCCGAGGGAGTTTCTAGAAGCTTTACACTCTTCTGGAAGCATTTTGTTTAGAAAGTTGCTAAATTCTATGTTAAAGCAAACTGAGCTTTCTTAAGTGAAAGATTTTGGAAGACCTTTTTGNCTGCTTGACACAAAACAAACAAAACCCATGAGAAATAGAAAGGAAAAAAGCCAGCATGAGTATTTCTTCTCATTAAAATTAACTTTTAGTTGAAGATATTGGAAAAAGGTAATTAAAACATGTTTCTGCTTATGATTCCAGCCCAGATACAGCCTGTTTCAGCAATAAGCTTTTTTCATGTTTAACAAGCTATTTTAGGAGATAAGAATGATTATGAGTTTTCTCTGTTGATAGAAATTGCAATTAAGTATTGAAATTCTTTTCCAGTGAGGCAATGCCCTGGAACAGTTACCTGCTTTGACTTGAAACAGTTCTTTTTCTTTCTTTTTTTTCCCTTCCTTATTACTTAAAGGCAGGAAATTGTTAGAAATCTGTGGGGTTTTCTTTTTTTCCTCCCCCCAGAAGCCATTCCTTTAATGATATGTTTGAAAACACGGAGTGGGTTTATCCAGCGCTTTGCAGTTAATCTGTTATTTGAATGTCTAACAGGCTTTTATGCCTGGAACGATACATTGAATTAGGAGGAGACTTTGAATAGTCAAAATGTTCACTTAAACTTGTAGAAATATTTCTTTCAAGGCTGAAAGAAAATAAGTGAATACCTAAGACAGAAAATAAGTCTTCCTTGAATGAGGAAGTAACCCTTTCCCTGCATTTTTTGCTGGATTCATCTTGTTTAAATTTGCCGAGGGAGTTTCTAGAAGCTTTACACTCTTCTGGAAGCATTTTGTTTAGAAAGTTGCTAAATTCTATGTTAAAGCAAACTGAGCTTTCTTAAGCGAAAGATTTTGGAAGACCTTTTTGCAAACCAAGGGTTCTTAACATAATGAATTTGGAGAACTGTACAGAAACTGACTTGTGGAATCATCTTTCCTTAGAAAGAAACATAAGGATTCCTTTGGACTTTTTCCAATGGTGAGAGCCTGTTTCCATCCATGGAAATGATGGCATCTTATGAGGAAATCCCACTTTGATTCTGAAGTTCGAAATAACTTCATTTTAATCTTGTTGTTGTGACTCTGTTATTTGAAAAAGCCGAACATCAGTTCAGAAAAGAGGGCACTGGAGATGTTTTATGTCAAAATTAAAAAGGGCATGAGGGGAGATTGCAGAATTTAAGCCAATATGACTCTCTCCACACTTAGTTCATGTTTTCTTTCCAGAAATACTTGATTTGACTTGCCTGTGGATTATCAGCTGTTGATTTCCTTTCTCACTTCACTTTAACTTTGGCAGGATGGTCTAAAAAACAGAAAAATGAGGAATTTGTGTGGAAGCTAGACTAGAACTTTTGGTAATTGCTACTAAGGTGCAAAATATTTTACTTCAGAGCTCAGTGAGCAGGAATTAGCATCCCGAAAGGAAATGCCAGCATCATTTCTGTGAAACACAACCTGTTTTACTGGCACAATATTGATTGATGTAACTCCCCATGAATCCTTCCTGCTCAGATCCATGAATATAGAAGCACTGTTAGAATCATGCTTAGTCACTGGATTCCACAGTAAAGCTTCTGGAAAGGCTTTATTATTTAAACTGGGATAAGAATGCAACTTTGCTGATATTTGAGAAGTTTAAAAAAAAAAAAGGAAAAAAACCAAAACACTTTAGAAAAATCAGGGAAAACCAAACAGCGCTGTGAGCCTTTATTTTTTTTTTTTTAAGAACTGCTCAGAAGAGAGTTTTCAACTAAGCTGAAGACAGGTTTGTGTACATCTCCTTCTGAAGCTGAGTATCCTCCAGGTGGCTGAAGATTTCCAGCACTCTGCAGCACCCGCTGGGGCTGATTGCTGCTGAAGATGTTGGCTAAACAAAGCTGCACAGCAGAGCCCCGGCAGGAGACGTGGGAGCTCCCAGGCAGGGCTCTAATGAGTGATTTATTTGTTCCCTTCTCCCTGGGCTCACCCGTCATTACGTGTTCATTAAGTAATAATTGCCATTGATCGACAGGCTTGTGTATGGATGATGGTAAAAGAAACAGGGCTATTAAACCTCCACCGGCTAGAACAAGTGCATGCCACAACCAATAAGGCAGATTAATGAGAAGAATTAAGCTAAGGATAGTTATATTATGGACCACTTCCTTCCTTTTCATTTTATTTATGATTAGAGACAAGTGTAGGATGTTTTAGACATTCAGAAATGAAAGGAAAACAATATGAAATCCAACTGTGGACCATATTGTGATGTTCAAGTGCTTCTGACCCTCAACAGCAGCTGGTCATAACCTGTACTAATAATTAAATTGGTTTGGTGGCTTTCAGCTGGATTTCATCAATAGCGTGGAGATCAGTTGGGGTAAAGGACAAGAGGGTATCACAAATAAGATTCAAAGTCAAATCAGGCGTCTCATGGATCAGTTGTGGGTAAGTCCCTGTATAAATAAATATTTAAAAGCTCTGAAAGGCCTAACCTTGTTTCATTTGGGAACGGTGGCCAATTTACGATGACCCAAATTATGATTTTATTTTACTTGTTCCAGTATATTATTTCCAGAGTCATAGGTAGGAATAAGTTTTGGGATCTGCTCACCTGGTCAGTAGCATCCCGTGAGACGAGGCTGCCATAAAGCCTTGACCAGAGCTGTGCCTCTGCAGTCAAGGTGCTGTGCCTTTGAAAACACATTTGAATTTAGGTCTTTTGGTGCCCTTAGTTCTGTACATTGAAACATTTTTGCCTGCCCTCTCAGGTAGGACTATAACAGCTCCCCATAATCTTTCCTTTAGTAGCTGTTTCCAGCTGGATGTTCACGTCTAAACAGAATTATTGAAAATTTTCTCTCACAGAGTATGCATTTCTTTCTGAATTATAGCATCATTTATTAATGTTTCTTTGGGTTATTTTTCTTTGTTGCACCTGCAAATCAGGTCAGCATTGCCATTATTATTGGGCCAAATGGCAGTGGCTGTCTAACAAACTTGATGGGTTTTGAGCTCAGGTAATTTGTCCTTTTCATTGTGGTCTCAGGCCTCCTGCAATCAATCTTTTAATAAAAAAGGAAATGCCTGTTGTTGATCTTAACGGACTGAAAGGTCAGAATAGCACTTAATGAGAACAAAAGATGGAGCAAAATGGGAAACAGGAGAGGGTTAATTAAGTACACTGATTGCAGTAATTTTATAATTCCAGAAAGCATTGTCCTGTGTTAGTGCTTTAAAAATACAGCTTTAATTATTATGCTGGGTAAGAAAGCTACCTTAGGGTAGATTCTGCCAGTGCTCTGCTGTTGATTGCTGCAGAAATCTCATCCTGCAGTATTTCCTCTGCCACTGCTGCCAGGGCTGGCTCAGAATATCTACTGTAACTGCTTGAAATTCAGCAGCAGTGGGAACTCGGAGGCAGAAGTTTCCAGTCTGCATCTCAGTCCCACAGCAGCGTTGATGAAAAGCTGGATAATTGCTTTCAGGTCTTAAGTATGACAAATAAAAAGAATTGTTTGACTTTTTGAACGTATTCCTGTTTATTTTTAATCACTTTAAAACCAAAAGGAAAAAATATTAATATGTCCATGGTACCCCGCTTAGAAAAGGAGTTCAGCCTTGCCAGCCCTCCTGAATTTGTCTGAACATGAGCTGAGTGTGAGAAAAAAGCAATATTATTTAAAATATTTTGTGATGTGCTTCCTATCTTATGAAATATTATTCCTGGCTTACTGTGAGTTACAGCAATAGATCATAACAGGGGAGCATGATGGACCAGATTGGCCAAAAGAGGTAAAAAAAGTAATTTGGATACATTTCTTCCATCCTTAACTCTTGTTTTGAGAACAGATCCTGTATTTTCTTTAAGGAATTACAACCTGTGCTCACTGGGAAGAAATAAGAGGGATAACATTATCTGTGAATATCCAGGGATAAATTGGTTTCCACTCTGCTGTGGAAAATACACATTTGCAATTAGCTATTAAATATTTGTCCTTGTCATAGCTGTTTTTACACTATACAGATTTCTAATATGAGAATAGGGATATTAAATTATGGATATTTAGAACTGATAGCTTAGTAATTTTTTAGAAAAATTAAAATCACCTGCAGGAGCAGGGATAAGGAAATTATCAGCATTTTCTGAGAGAAGGAAAGTAGAAAAAGATCTGCCTTGTGTATATGAACATGTATATGTATATGTATTTAGAGAAAAATAATATTTAAATTTTCAGACAACTGCAAAGTTGCAAAATTTTCTCAGAATTTGCATTTATTAATTCAGAAACTAAAGTCTGGAAAATGAAATAGAGAAAAACTTCTACCCACACATTTTTGTAACTATGATATTAGTTATAAATGCTAAAAATAAATATAAATACCACCCAAATGCTGTTACTGGATTTGAGTGAGCAAAAGAAGCAATTGCTACTCTTTCATTTCTATTATCACATCTGCAACAGTTTGTAAACTCAGCTTCTTTGGATTTAATTATTTAGGAGCCTTTAATGAGCATTTTATAGAGGTAAAAATCCTCCCTTTGTTTTCAGTTTCAATGAAGAGATTAAAATAATTAAGTAGTGATTAGACTTGCATTGACCTTTGCTAACGAACCTGCTTCTAAAACTGGCAAACCTCAGAACTTTTTCCCTTTCCTGGAAACGACTTAATATGCTGCTGAAGAGCACCAAAGAACCACCCCAGAAACAAGGAATTGTTTTCTTTAACTGTTTATTGCCCTGGGACAAATCAGAATCTTCTCTGCAGAGATCTTTGCCCTGAATAGCAAATAATGAATTCCAAGGGCACAAGTGATAACTTATGCACATCCAGGGCAATGTTGTCCTTGGACTGTGTTTAAGGCTTTCAGGGAAAATGAGATATTAGAAAAGGACTTTAATATAATTCATCTTTTAATTTTAGTATCTTGCTGGAAGTTTTTAATACAGAATGTTGGGTTAAAAATTCTTGAGACATCTTCTAAAACATCTTTTACCTATTTCTGCCAGGATAGGGAAAAGCTCTATGTTTAATCATTACTTAGCAGACATAATTCCTTTTTTATTTGAATATTTACTGTAAAAACATTTAATCTATTAATTAGTTACTTGGTTTGGTTGTTACCCATTGCATGCTGATGTTAAGGTAAAAAAATTCTTTAGGATTGGACTTTTTATATTATCTTGAGGAGTATTAGGTGATCCTAAGCCTGTTAAGGACTGATACTGTTGCTAAATCATACTATGCAGTGCCTTTCTCCTAAATAGTGTTTCATTTTCCTTTATAGACTTTTGAAATTTCTCTGTGCAGTCAGTGGTAGTGACCCCACACTGGTGACTTGTTTCTTAATTTATTCTAAATAAAAGCAGACCCATATCCGTGACTAAGGAGGTGCAAATCTTTGGCACGTTCAGGGAAGGATAAACCTTTTTAAACTTTTATTTTAAATCCACTGTCATACAAACATTAGAAATAAATCTGATGTTCACACACATAACACCCAGAGCTGATGTAAAGGCTCCTTCCCTGGAAGCTTCACCTCTCCTTGTGCAAAGGATCAGCCCAGGAGCCTTCCCAAGGAAAGCTTTATTTCCAAAAGTGACTTAATTCAAGCACTGGGATGACTTTAGTTGTTGTCAGGGTATTGTCTGCTTTTTACACTTCCCAGAGTGGCCAGAGAGTAACACAAACTAAGCAGAATTTAGGTGCTTATGATGTGAGCTGTGCTCTCTCTCACCAGATCACCAGGAACATGTCAGCACTTTATATTTGCTGCTGCACTGCTTTTATTTTGAATTGCCTGTATTGAAGGCGTGTGTGTAAATATGATTATTCAAAACAAAGCCCCTGAACTTTAGATGCTTTGGATCAAGCATGATTTTATCTATTTTTGACACTGTTTCCTTGGTTACATAGTATCAAAGTCAATTCATTTTAAACACAGATATGTTACTGCATATCCTTTAAAAAATGTGTTGGCATGGTAAGTCCACTAAACCTTGCTGCAGAGTTTTTCAGATAATGAGGTTCCTCCTTTATGATACTGTTATTATTCCATTTCGGAAAGTGTAGAGGGGAGATGTAGTCAGAAATGAGTGCAGTTCAGTGCCCGGTTCCTTGGGTGCAACGGTGTTGAGGATAATAAAGATGGGAAGATATTGAGGGAACGAGCCCAGAGAATCTCCAGCCGTGAGAGGGCTTTTGTTCTGTTTTCTCTGAAGGAGCTAATCCAGCTCTTCCTCCTGAAATCTCCTCTGGGGAGGTGCTGAAGTGGCGCAGACACCTGCCTGGAGGCCAAGGTACTGTGTGCTCAAGCTGCAGAGCTGCTTTAATTCTAAAATCACCTTCTACAGAAAGAGACAGAAATGCTGAAGCTCTCAGTGAATATAGAGAGGATAAATCAGAATTAAGTGAACTATTTGGCCATATCCTACACCAGCAGAGTTGTAGATGACCCCCTGTGACTCTCAGGAGAGCCTGGAAGAAGTCTGTATGTGAGGAACCCATGTAGAGCAGATCCTGTGGGAAGCTTGTGCCTTTTTATGGGGTTTGGAAAGTGCTTTCATAATTTCAGCCTGCACTGAATTATTGCTTTTCTATTATTTATACCCCAAAATATTACTATAACAATATCATATGCATATTAAAAACCTCGTCTAGGATTTGCTCTGTAATTGAGAATAGATTTTATATTTGATTCATATTTAATACAGAACAAAACTTTTCTGATTAAAGGAAAATGATTACTCTTTATTTTACACTAGCAGCTCTTCCTGGAGTCTGAGCTCTGTCATGATGTGCAGTTTCCAAAGGTGCATTATTAGATGGTTCTTTGTGCACAAAACATTGAGAAAAATGTTGGGCAGAATTTGTGGCTAGAGAAAAGAGACACAGGAACTGACTTTATAATAAAAATAAATTTTTTAATGCATGAATCCTTCCTGAAAGCCTGGCCAGCATTGTCACTTCCAGTCCAACCTTTTCCTTCTCTCCTGTTTTCAGAAGAGAAAAATGATCTCTCTGAACTGGCAAAGGTGGTGCAAGGCTCATCCTGAAGGATAAAAACCCCACATTTGTGAAGAAATATTGGTGGTGGTGCTGACCTGGCCACAGTTCACTTGTTGCTGTTTCAGGGTTGTATTGTATTTCTTTACCTCTCTTTTCTCAATATTTTCTCAATATTTTCTCAGGACTGCATTAAAAAAAAAATGAAATCATTCTATAACTCAGAAGTAAAAACATGAAACTTGGCTTTACCACAGCAAGAGTGACTGTCAGATGAGATGGTCGAGCTCTGAATTTCTTATGCTTGAAGACAAATTCTTAATTCTTATCCTGCCAGGGAAGTAGACAGCTCCTTTGAAAGATCATTTTAATTCAATACATGCACTTTATAAGAATTGATTTTAATTTCACATAGAAGAATGTCATTCCCTGACGCCAGAGCTCTAAGCTGTGGGGATTGTTTTCATGGAAACTAAGTTGTAGTTGATTTTTTTTTTTTTACCTCCAAATGAATGCATTTTCTTATTTTACAGATGGAAAGATGAGTCATTCTATTCCAACTTTTAACTAAAAACTCCAAAGGTGCATCTATGGGTACGTTCCAGTGCCTCTCTGTGAGAATAACAGGAGAAAAGGATCTGGACTGTGTGCAGAGCTTCATCTATCCTATGACAGGAAAATGCATATTCCTCAAAAATTCAATAAACACAGGAAAAATTGTGGTTTGCATCATTCTTAAGTCTACCTCAAGAAAGCTGAGGCAATTCATAATTCCCTTAGGAGATAATTTGACTTCAATAACAAACATAAAGCAAAACCAGACTTCCCAGTTAAGAGACTCTGACACTCCTGTTTGAGATGGGGAGACAGCAACAGGCAAAGGCCAAACTTGGGGAAGGCTGAAGTTGTGCGTGGGGCATTTTAGCCCAGTGACTGGGAACTATTCTGCAGAAGAGCCAGGCCCCAGTCCTGCTCACGAGAGAAATGAGTCTGTCTGTCAGCGAGTCCCAGGCATGAAAGGAGAGCACTTCTCCCTCACAGCTGCACTCCAGCGAGAGATAGCTCACATTTAATGCTGGGAGAAGCTGACATTTCCAGGATGCTTTACTGGAAGTGCTGTAACAAGTAAGCAAAGACCCTTTCTGCAAATTCCCCTGTGACCTGGTGATTTTGGAATCGCTGCTGTGAAGTAGCCAACATATTGCTATGCCACATTTTTAAGAATTTTGAGCTAAACCCTTCTCACTCAAATGGGAATTTGGTGTGTGTTTAGAGTGCTACGTGTTCCTTATTGTTACTATTGAAGTTACCTTTATGACAGTTTTGCTATTTTTGTCCAATAGCTTTTGCATTGAAATACAGGATTTTTCCCCTAAGTCTGTGCATTAATAAAAAGATTATTTTAATTAGTGTAAGGTCAATTTAGCTTAATGCTTCTTCACTTAATATCTCTGCTAATGGTTACTGAGGGAAAAGAAGAGTGAAGAAAATGATGAAATAATAGGAAATCATGAAAATTTGTTAATTATGAGCTGAGGCTTATGCTCTCTACTCCCTCCCCTCAGCAGAGGGGCATCCAGCTCTTCCCCTGCTCTTATTCCCTCTATGATTTTAGCTCCTGACTGCCCAAGGTGCTGGTCCCGAGCTGTGTGTGCTGAGTGGGCAGCAATTATTCAGGGCCGATAGAGAGAGCAGCCCCAGCAGCACAGACCACACAGCCTCCTCCTCAGCTGGGCATTTCAATTTGCCTTCCGTCTCTCTAATTTAAAGAAACTTTGAGAACCTTGTGTCTGACAGATTAACAGATAACATCCCTTTTTTCTGAAGAAGATAGGCTAAAAGTTTGAGGAAAAACCTCACTGAAAATTCACCAATATATTTTATGTATTCTAAGGATACTTTTTGGCCCCGGAGGTCATGAATTCATTGGTAAGAGCAATAAAATGGGAAGAATGATTTTCATACATCTTCAGCCATATAAACCATCATATATGGTTGTGGAAGTTGAGTCTTTTGGTTTTGTGCTGTTAATATCATTTTAATATCAACACAATCTCTGACCACAAGGAACTTCCAGAGCCTTCCATGCTGCTGAGAGTGTGAAAAGCTGCCTGGAGAAAGCTTTAGTTTGTGTGCTGGATTACAGTGATCGCTGGTTGAAGTGAAAACTGTTCTGAGGTTGGGAACGTCCCTACACAGATGGTGTTGATAAATGGCATTGTGCCACTGAACCTGAAATTTCTCAGGTTTCCTGTGAGATCCTAAATAAGTGCAGGGCATTTGTGCACCCTCCCAAGACCCATTTTGAAATGAATACGGGCAGGACTGCGAGTCCTTTAAAAGCCTTTATTAAAAGTGATCAGCTTGGGTTGGGTGCCCGGCAGGCTGCGCACACCTCCGCTGCTCCCGGCTCCGACGTGGGGGAGGAGGAATTCGGCCTTGCCACTCAAAGTGATAAGACCGGGCCTTCTCTCCTCACAGGGGAGTGGCCAGGAAGGCAATTTCAACTCTTCATCGGAGGGAGGGGTGCTCTCAATCAACCCTTTTATTGTTTGTGGTGATCAAAAAGGAAACCCAAAAGCTGGCCAGGTGATGTTCTCCTTCCAACTGATCATGTAATTGGGTTGATTTTTCTTAAAAAGTTCGTTGGCTCATCTTTAACTTGTTTTTTTCTAGGGGTTTGTTGCTTTTCCCAAGAGTCCTTTAGGCTTTCATTTGCATATCAGGTTTTCCGTTTTTTTCTTCTCTCTGGTATCTTCAGACAGGCCTGGGGCGGGTAGCTGGGAAACGGGGGAAGGGTAGGGATACCATACATTCCTTAAATTTACATATGCTGATAAGGAGTAGCTTACCGCAAGTTGGAGTTGTTTTTGTTTTTACAACAGAGTAATTAGCAGTAACTGTTAATAAAGGACGAAATATAACATTCAGGTAATGAATAATAAACTACAATGAAGTATAAAATGAATGGACAATTGTTAAGTTGATAATCTGGTCTCTTATTTATAACACATTTGATGGGAAGGTTTGGGTGTTGCTCGTAGGTGGATTTTCTCTACAGCTTTACCTCTGTTAAGGAAACTGTTCCTTCACAGCCCACGAAGCCTTTCAGGTTAGTTAGTGCCCTTCCTGCTTCTTGCCAGCGTGTTTTCAAAAGGGTTCTTGGAATGCTTCCCATCTTGCTCACCTTTTGCAGCATTTCTGTGCTGGCATTTGTTTTCCTTGCTGCCTGAGCAGTGTGCAGAGAGTTCTGCTGCCGGCACTGCCCTGCTGGAGTTCTCTGGTTGTCAGAGGAGATTGCAGCCGGGGATGCTGCGGTGCCCATCTGATCCCCTGAAACCCTCGCTACCAAACATAGGCCTTCCTTCTATAACCCTTATTAGTGCCAAGTTCCTGCAAAAACT
This sequence comes from Dryoscopus gambensis, assembly GCA_013389985.1. Lineage (NCBI taxonomy): Eukaryota > Metazoa > Chordata > Aves > Passeriformes > Malaconotidae > Dryoscopus > Dryoscopus gambensis. The sequence continues at coordinate 193,314 of WEIT01031002.1, read as the reverse complement.
GCATTCCTTTGAGCCTTGCTGAGTCATGTTTTGGTTCAGCTCAGTGCAGGCGTCTCCCAGGCCAGGTCTCTGATTAGCAGTCATGAAACACTTCTGAATTTCCTCAGCTCCATCATTCTGTCGATGTCTCAATTTTTCTTTGACACTAAAGGGAATTCTGAATTTTTAGGTTTGTGAACCATGTGCCAAGGTAGTCACTCAAGACAGTACATGGTGTTGCACCTCAAGAATTTTAAACTATGGATCCTTTGCCAGGTAAATGATTGGGTACAGGTAACAATTTATGGAGACACTTAGCATTCAGCAGAAGGGTCTAAAAACACAGGAGGCTGTTTCCACGTTGTGAGTAAACCTTTGGTATGTTAATTTGATATACACAAGTGACAAAACTGTGAGCTTCTTTCTCCCCATGGGACAGAATGATAATATCTAATTCTGTCAGAACAAGATGTGTAAATGAGGTCATTTAAACTTCAAGGGTGCTCAGGCACTTTGATATGAGTTTTCAGACTACACCAATTGAAACTTAAGATATTTTTTTAATTACTGGAAGCAAGTTTAGTATCAGTTCTGATTGGAGCTATTACCAGGAGTATCTGAAATTCTGGACTGCAGATGAAAAATCAGATTGTGGGGGAAAAAAAATTGTCACAGAACAGATTTTTCTGGAATGATTCAAAGTTTTCGTTAAATTGCAATATAAATAAAATAGCAATGACTCCAAATATGGGTCTTTCTAATGTTTTTTCTCCAAGTTTTACTCTAGAATGTGCATACTTATATCTCATCACTGAAATAGTGTGATTTAATTTATTAATTTATGATTGCATTAAACAGCATTTAGGCAAATAGCAAGTAAATCAAACACAGAAACGAGCGCTAAGTCTACTAGGCCAGAAATACTCAATACTTTTCTAAGCATAAAATTGCGAGATTTCACTCTGAAGTCAGTTAAGGACTTTTTTTTTCATTCTGCTTTTAGAATGCTCTCTGTAAACTAATAAAGATGTAATATTTTCTTCTCTGTTTTTTTTTGCTTTGAGGTTTATTGGAGGGTCACTGTTGCCTCATTACCTGTGGCTCCACTAGGAAACCCCAAGTAGTTAATATTTCTGTCAAATGCCTTTTGTACAGCTCTGACTGTAAAGAACCCATTCTGCCAGAATGGGTAACCTGCAGCAAATAGGCTGTGACAGCTTAATTATTGATTAAAAACAAAAAAAAAGGGGAGGGAAAGATGATGATGATGATAATGAAGGTTGGTTTACTACCATCAGTGTCCTTCATAGATCTGTGACAAAACAGGTTTAACACTCAAATAATAGGAAAATCCAGTGGAAAGCTTCATTGCAATTTACTTTAGTGTGATATGATTTGATCCTACAGCTGCACTCACAAAACACCTGAGCCGTGACACTAATGATTGCATTCCCTGCCTGTTGATGGTAATGTGTATATTAATGAATCTTCTTTCCCTCTGATCACTGCTCTGAAAAGAATAAAGGAAAGATACCATGTTTTCAGGTCTAAGATCATTTTAAAAGAGTGAAATTGCATACAAAATCTGTTAATGGATTTATATTTTTGCTCCAGCCATATGTCTCAGTATCTAACACAAATGCCCTTGTGTATTTTGTAGTAAGACCATATTTAAAAGGAATAGTTACATATAAAATGTGTTAATGCAAATTTGCTTTTTTTCTACCAGCCATATGTCTTGGCAGCAAACATCTGTAACCTTTGACTTTTATATTATGTATTTCATGTTAAGAATTTCTCTTTCTTGGAGCTCAGATATGAACCTCCCCTTAATCAGTGCAAAAAAAAAACCCAAAAGGGAAACCAAATAAATAAAAATTACACTTTGAACTTTTGCTCTTTATGTGTGGTACATAGGGAGGAGACTGCCAGCCTGCCTCAGAAAAGGCCAAAGACTGCATAAGCTCCCAGATAAAAATGTCTATCACATTCAGCTCAGGTGGTCATTTAAGATGAAGAGGGAAGCTCCATCAGCAGAGCAGTGTGAGGAAGCCCACCTGTGGTTTGTGTGTCTGCACTGCGCTGATTGAGGCACTGGGGAGCTGAAAGTCATTCAGACACACACACCGGGGTTCATCAATTAAATATAAACCATTCAAACAAACGCGAGGAAAACAAAGCTTTACACGGCTGGGTTCACATTTTGCTGTGTGTTTTCTCTATGATTGCTTCTCTTCACTGAGAGGAATAAGTGCTTATGGCTGGGAAAACTTGGAGCTGGAAAAAAAACATTTTTGAAGTGATTTATAGGAAGGGTTTAAATCACCATAGAATGGTTTGGGTTGGAAGGGTCCTTAAGCCCATCCCTGCCATGGGCAGGGACACCTTCCACTGTCCCAGGGTGCTCCAAGCCCTGTCCAGCCTGGCCTTGGGCACTGCCAGGGATCCAGGGGCAGCCACAGCTTCTCTGGGCACCCTGTGCCAGGGCCTCATCACCCTCACAGGGAAGAATTTCATCCCAGTATCGCATCCATCCCTGCCCTCTGGCAGTGGGAAGCCATTTCCCCTATCCTCTCCCTCCATTCCTTGTCCAAGTCCCTCTCCACCTCTCTTGGAGCCCCTTTAAAGCCCTGGAAAGGGCTCAAAGGTCTCCCGAGCCCTTTTCTCTTCTCCAGGTGAGCACCCCCAGCTCTCCCAGCCTGGCTGCAGAGCAGAGGTGCTGCAGCCCTCGGAGCATCTTTGTGGCATTCTCCAGACCTGCTCCATCCCTGTCCTTCTGCAGCTGGGAGCCCGGGGCTGGACTCCAGGTGGGCTCTCACGAGAGCGGGGTAGAGAGAATGTGCCTTCTCTCACCCTGCTGCTCACGCTTCTTTTGGTGTCCCCCAGCATCCTCTGGCTTTCTGGGGTGCCAGTGCCCCTTGCTGGGTCTTTGTCTCCTCAGTTTAGGGACAAGGATGCCATGAGGGAGGGTGGCAAATGCCTCGCACAAATCTGGGTAGAATTCATGCTCCTGCCTGTCAGCAGCACAGAAAAAGGAACAAATCCAACTGGACTCGTATCCACTGTGATTCCTTTCCAGCTAATGCTGCAGTTGAAGGGGCTAAGGAAGTGTTAAATAGTTAAGTAGTATTTAACAGATGATAGGATGAATAAATAATTATAACTGGTCAGAGTATTTTTAATGTATTCATTGTCCTAATAATATGACTAACTCCATATTTATATCAGTTTTTTATTGCCTTACATTTCAGAAATGTGAAAACATATTTCAGGCTTATTCTCACCTTTCAGAAATGTCTAAGTATTATCTAGGAGATATTTTGGTAATCATTATTTATGGAATATTTAGGCAATTACTAATATGAATCTAGATATGACTGCAGCCTTTTGGAATCAAGATCATTTTACCAAAATGGTGTTTTTAAAAGTGTTTCTCGTGACACAAAACAGTGTAATTCTTCTGTATATAAAACAAATGGCCATTTCTTTTAATATTGTCTGAGCTGGTTTCCCTGCCCCTGCAGTACTTTTATTAGTTTGTAACACGCTGCTCCCAGGATAGCACCAGATGGATCTGAATATATGATGGCTTTTTAACAATAGTCTGTCATCAGTGACTGCGCCTGTAAGTGCTCTTCCCTTCAGAAACAGCTAAATGGACTCTTAAAGCATGAAAAAGAATAGAAACGCATCTGTTATTAGATGAGCTTTATTAAGATAGAACTTGCTAAGGATCAGGTAAATTACAGTAAATCATGTAAATACAGTTGTTTCCTTAAATCTAAGAGGACACAGATTTCTTTTTAATGCACTGTGGGCATCTGCCCACACTCTGTGTGTGTTTCTTCACTGCTTCCCTGCCCCAGACAACATTTGCTGATATATTTAGCAGCAAGGAATAACCACAGTGGTTGTTTCACTGTGCATTAAATGATCTGTCAGACATGAAAGTTGACAATTTATCCACCTGAAGCGAAGGACTCTTTGCCTCCCCGCACAGATGTGCATGCAAACCAAGCTATCTTTACCCTCCAAGCTTGGTCTCCTACCAGAAGGAAGGGGGTTTTTTGCCAAAATGGAACGGAAAAAGAGTTTCAAGGCTGCAGTAGGGATAACTTTGCATCTCTTTTGTCATAATTATATTAACAGAAATACCTACTAATTTATTTGAAGAAGCTTTTTGAACTGAAGCCCAGAAAGATCACCTGCTCAATATGTAATTTTGATACAACAAAGGCCCTGCATTTGGAAGATACTGAGATTTCACAAAGAAGCTGCTGTTAGTTGAACACCCTGCTTGCCTGCTCCTATTTTCCTACCACCAGAAATAGTAAATATTCCTGCCTCCACATGCAATGCTAAACAGTTTATCAACATGCAAGGAGCAGGTGCAGTACCTGGTGGCATCATATTTCAGGAGAAATAAATAGTGCTCTGAACTGATGAAACTCGTCCCATCAGGCCCCACTATCTCATATCTAAAGCTGACTTCATTTCCAAAGGATATATTGCCTTGTGCTAAAGAATCCTCTTATTTAAAGAAGCCGACTGAGATGCAAGGAATATTTTAGGATATGTTTTTACGGCAATGACTGCTGAGGTAGGGATAGAAACTCTTTTTTACACAAGAATAAACTAATTCCCTCGTGATTTAAAAAGATGCTCCTTCTCAAGCTGTGCCTTTATGGTCGCATAGAGATATCTCAGATAAATATACAACATCCTCATGTGCTGTTTCACGGGTGTATGGCAGATGCAAATCTGCTGTGGATGGGCACCTTGGACCTGGAGTCGTGCCAGGAACATCATTCCCCACCCAGCTCTGTTGCTCACAGTGAGCAAACGTGGTTTGGGTCAAGTTTTGGTTTTTTCTCCCCTAAATTACAGTTTCACTGGACAACAAAAGAGTTCTCACTTGTTTTCTGCAGATTCTCTCTAGTTCCATTAAAAAATCATAACACAAAGCCAGCCTATTCTGGGAATTCTGGCTGGAGGAGCTAAGTCAAAACCATAAAACATTCTTTTAGCTCTCACAATCTCTCACCAGAGCTTCCCTCTAAATCAGTCTGGGAAATCAGATGAACCCCTCAGTGTGGCCTGGCATTGGAAATCTTTCTCTGTTCACCAGCCCAGAATTCAAATCAGTTTATACAAACCATTTATAGTCTGGTAAAAGCTGAGAGAAGTGATCTGCCAACCTGTTGAGTTCATTCTTATCTAATACTTTCTAACAAAATGTTTCCTATGCTGCCAAGAGCAAACGTCATGGCTGAGGAGCTGACCCACCTGGAGGGAAGTTGGCAGTTTTAGTGTGTTCTGTATTCTTCCACCTTTAGTCTCACACTTGTGGTGTACTTTGTGCAGATAATTTCTGAGATTCATCCAACAGACACATCAAATGTTATAGGAAAAGGGGACTTGACTAGGAATACATTTTGATCTAATTTATAACAGTGCTTGAAGAATTATGAGAGTTTAAAGTGGCTTGATGTAAATCTCTATTGAAAAGTACTGACAGCTGGACTCGATTTTCTGTTGGAGTTTTTTTTAATCACTTCATTTGCCTTCCATTGCACTGGGGCCTTGGATCCAAGGGACACAGCACTGAATGTCTCTGAATACGTCATTTAAATTTTAAAATGAGAAGACCATCAAGCCAGAAAGAATTCTTTTGCAGAGCATCTTAAATTTTACTTTTTGTGAGAATTACTCACAGGGAAGTGACAGCTAATAAATTACTAGTGCTGTATTTTTATTAGGCCTAAACAGCTGAAGCGTAGTTTAGTTTAAAGTATTTCCTAAAAGTAGAGGGTGAGCAGGTGAGCAGTGCACTTGGTAATCCAGGCTGGGAGAGCTGGGAGAGCTGGGAGGTGACCTCGGGCTTCTCAACCAGTGTGGGGGTGGCTTAGCCTGATGATAAGCCGCAGCCCACTGGGTGGCACCCTGAAGATTGTTCTTCCCCTTGGTCTGGAAAGTTCTGTTAAGTTCGATTCTTCCTCGGTTCTGTGTTACAGCTCCCGCCTCCCAAACTCCCTCATTGGATTGTATCCCAGTTGTGTCCTCCCCTCTCCCTGTCCCTCATTGGTTCCTCTTCTGTTACCGCCCCCCTTGAAAAAGGGTCTCCATGCCCCTCTCGGGGCCAGTCTACTTCCTGGTTTCTTCGGGTTAAAAGGCTCTTGGACTGAGCCCTTTCCGCCTCCTTTGTTCTTGGGGAACGCTTTTGCCATAGATCAGGCTACCTGGCACGAGCCGCCCGAAGAGGGAAAAAAGCGCATCTCTCACTCGGCTCTGAGATTCTCCGTTGCGTTTCCTCTGCTGCCTGCTGAGCGGCGAGGACGCTTTGGAGACGCTGCTGCGCTGCCTCTGGCGTGCGAGCTTGACCAGGGAAAAACCCGGAAAGCGTTCAACCCAGCTCCATGCTGAGAGCCCGTTCTGGGCTACCCTTGGTGTGTTCGATCAGATTTATGGGCAGGGAATAAAAGGTGAGCACTCCTGGAGAACAGGCTGGCTGTGGCTGTGTGAGGGAAGGCCGCGGATCACCGGAAGCCTTTCCTGCCATGGACGTGTGGGATCAGGGGTCTTTAGGGACAAGGAACTTTCTGCAGTGCTTCACAGTGGTTTCACACATGAAGTTTTTTGACTTTTACGAATAAAGTCGCTGTGGAATAATCAAAAGGAGAGCCTGTGGTATTTTCATTAGAAACAGTCAAACAGAAGTTTTCTGACTTTATTTTGAAAAAGGAAGTTTTCCTCTGTGTTACTTATTAGGTGGCTTTGTGTTCCAAATTCAGATTCTCATCAGCTTATAAATTTTTGTTGCAATGATTCCTGTGACTCAGTAATTCTAAGGAGAATGGCAAATGTAAAAAGATGCCTGTTTTTTCCAAAAGTAAAGGAACTGAGAGAGAAAAGGAGGAAGAGAACCAGACAGTAGAAACACAAAACTATTTGGTGTTAAAACTTGCATCTTATTTTTCCCTTTGACATTGCATAGCTCTTACCAAAATAATAACTCCACTGTTGATTTCTGGCACTGCTTTTACTCAGTATTATCCCTATTTGTCTTTCATTTTCTAAAAAAAAAAATTGCTGAGATCCTCTTCTTTCCTCAGCACCTTCCCACGCAAAGTGGCAGTCAGAAAGGAGCCTTGCTTTGTTTGGGGTCCCTCCGAGGCTGCCCTCCACACTCCCCTCAGACACCCCCATTTCAGCTCCCTGTCACCACCAGCATTGCTGAAACAGGAGGGAATAAAACACAGCAGCAGGTTTAGGAGTTTCTTCTACTACATTTCTCTTGATAATTCCTGTTTCTTTCTCAAAATATCCCAACCCCAGGTTTGAATGGTCAGAAGACTGAAGTAATTGTTTTTAAAAAATAAATGGGAATTAATAGACACTGAAATAGCTACGGGGCAGGTGGGAGAGGTTAATGCTAGAGAGGATTTGCACAATATTTTTATTGTAGTGACTCCCCTTTTAGGGTTTTTACTGCTTGTTTAAAAGAACAGGAAAGCATTCCTTTCCTTGGAGAATACAAGTAGGTTTATGCATTAAATAAAAACTCCTGCATAATAAATTTACCAGCCTGATGTTCCTCAACTGAAATTTCCTGTAAACTGAATAATCTCTTGGAGCAGGAGGTGACAGTGGAAGCTTGGCTGCACTCTCGTGTGTGTGAACAGATCCTTCTCTGGAAGTCTGCTCTGCCCACTGGCTGACATGAATCCCTACAGGACAACTTTCCCTCTGGATTTCTCTCATTGGATAGTTTTCTGGGTTATTTAATTTATTCCTTTTGACTTGTATAGAGGGCAGAATTTAATCATTTAATAGTTTGGTGTTTTCCCCTCTCCCATTTCTCGTCTGTTTTTCTGACTACCTTATTTAAAAAGTAAAGAAGGATTTTTTTTTCCCCTGAAAGCAAGAAGAATGGTGTTTTTACCAAGAAATTTTTGACTCTGAAAGATGAAGTCCAGTGAGTTACTAAATCTTCCACCTATCTGTATTTCTAATACGGCCCTTTACTTTATAGCAAAAAATTCTCTGAACTACATAAATAATATTGTGTAGCTACACATTAGCAATTGTTCACTGAGATCTACATCTCCAAAAGGTCTTCTTAGTTCTCATTTTGTATAGAATAAGTTCAGTGTATGCTCAGGTGTTTGGCTGCAACTCATATTTTATCTAAATCTAAAGTGAGCAAATGGTCTGGAACTTGTTACAAGAGTCTGCCAGACCATGGAAACTCCCCGAGTTTGTAATTTGCAAAGCTCCATCCACCTTTTAATTGCTGAAAAGAGGTGGATTGGATATTCTACCACTGCAAACAGTACTTGGGAACAATGTGGGTTTTCCTTAGAGGGAATTCACTGCATTTTTGTTCTTGAGGATATTAAAGGTCTCTAATGATCTCCTGAAAGTAATACAGGGCAACTAATTATCTCCTTGAAATAGTCTCATTTCAGCTTTGTTCAAGTGCATGGAGTTCTTACTATTACCAGGAGAGGCCAAGGAAAAGATGTGTGAGATCTTGTGCCTAGGAAATGCATATTTACTGGTGTTCATCAGTCAATGCCTTTGATCATGTGAGGACATTTTCCCTGCAGGTGAGTAATGTGTTATTACAGAGGAAGAATTGACTTTTTGTAGTATCCTGTAAATCAGGAGAGAGGTCTTTTGTCTGATTTTTAGTATGACCATTTCACTGTGTGGATTGGATTGATTACTGGGTACTGAATACTTAGCAGAAACCCAAACAAAAATGGGGTTGAAAATCTAAGAGAAAGGTGTGCTTAGGGAACTCATTCTCTCTTACCCACCTCTAGCTCTTTATCTTCCCTAACTTTGTCTGTTAAAAGCAGGAATCTGCCATTTCTCTGTTCCATTCTGAAATCCCATACAAATCAACCAAATATTCTCAGAAGCCAAACCTTTCTTTGATCTTCTCCAACAGAAGCCCTTCAAGTACCATGTAAAATATTTCCACCAAGGATGAGTTCTTTACTTTCCAGACTTTGTCTCACGCCTTCAGCATTAATAAATTTCCTTTGCTTTATTGCCTCAGTTTGGACCAAAATCCCCAGCAGAGCTGCCCTGTACAGGTATTTCACACGCTCATGAGAGCTGAACAAGTAGAAGGCAGCAAGTGAAGGCTGTTGGGAGTTGGCTCTGGGGGCACCTTTCAGGATCTCGCCAAGCCACCAGCACACAGGGCACATAAAATGAAGACAAATTTCCCTTCAGTTTCGCTGCCATTTTTCATTCCTTGTGTCTTTAGGAAAAGACAGGGAGAGAAAACGAGAGGACAGTTCTCCTGACAGAGAAGAATTTAGGAGAGCACCACCAAGAAGCAAGTTTTTGTTCTACTCCTTGCGTAAACTTGGCTGCTTTATAGGTAAAACTTTGGGATTCTCTGACCCTTCACAGCTGTTGACTGCAGCATCAAGTAACAAATTTATTCTGAAGCTTTTTTTTAAAAAACAAGAGTCTTTTAACTCGCAGCAGAGTCCTAATGAACCAAAGCTTATTCTATACATGACAGTAACAGCTAATATTGCTGTTACATTAAAATTTACCCAGATTTAACACCTAATATCTGATATTACCTGACTATTCTAGAACCAGAAGTATGTTACTTAACATGAATAAATTAATATTATTATTATTATTATCTTGCAGGCATTACGCACAATAACTTCATGCCGTGTTTAGTCACCAGAGATAGGAGCAGAAACGATTCTAATAAATGTAACTGCCAGGAACACGGTTTTCCTTTTTATTCTTTTCCTTTTTCTCAAGCTGAATCTCATTACAATAGGCTGGAGTTTGATAATGCTCTTGGAGATGCCATCAGGAATACATCCCAATTTGTCCTGTAAAACTGGCTAATATACATTTGTATGTGAAATGCAGCAGCAGATCTTACAAGATACACACATCCAGGCACAGGGTAGTTAGTGTTCCATGCATTATTTATGGCCTCATTTGGCTTTTAATGTGTGTAGATTGTGTGAATTGTCTGGACTGATATCTCTGGAGCATCCTCTTCGCTCCTCATGCAGAAAAGAGAAGAGCTGCAGAGCAGCTGCGTGCGTGTGGGGAGGAATGTTCTGAAGTTTTCCAGGATCAGGGGAAAACTAAGGAATATAACAAAGCATTCCACCTCTGAGTAACAAGGGACAGTTTGGGCCAAATCGGGTGGAAATTCCTCAGCAAGCAGAGATTGTCCTTCTGCACAAAAATTAAACTTTGTGCATCACAGACCTGATCCAGTCAGACTCCACAGGGATTTATGGTGGGATCGGGATCTTAGAGATGGTCCCTGTGGGTTTGTGCTTCCGTGGCAGCTGGTGAGGTGTAGCCAGGCTCCAGAGCTGCTCTCAGCTGAGCTGGGCTGGGTTTTATCCCATCAGAGCTCTCACAGGTCATAAAGCCACAACCTTTTCCTCACGCCAAACATGTCTGTTCTCAGCCAAGTGAGTCCTCAGCAACCCGGTCTTGTAATTAAGGTATTTAATGACCCTAAAGACTATTTGAAAACCCGAAATAATAGGTATGCCCTTGATTTAACATAATTAAAAAAGAAAAGTAAATTAGTTTGCCTCAAAATCTCATGCCTTATTTTGAAGCTGGCCTTAAATACTGTTTAGAGGTAAGGAAATGAAATGGAAAATTCTGCAATCCCTTTTACTGTCTCTGGCAGCCTTCCAAACACAGAGCCCAAAGCCAAATACTCATTTTAACCATATTTTGTTTGGAAAAGATGCTTTAAGCAAATTAATTCAGTTTAAATCTGGAACACTTCAATAATGTGTGGCTGCTGATGTTGATTAGAATAAATATTGTGCATTTGAAACATAACAGTCTTGTCTGTAGCAAGACACAGTTACTACACACTTATAAAAGGATGGAGCAGGCTGACTCCAGTGCTAGGAAACTTTAATAACTGTTGGGATTACAGCATTCATGTACAGCATTCCATCTCTAGCTGTGTCTGATTATTCTCCTTTTTTATTTTTGCTTCTGAGAAATTCAACAACAGTTTATTTAGATTCACCAAGGACCATGTCCAGCAGTTGAATTTAAGACGTGAGATTATTCTGTTTTATCCCCTCTGCACAGACCTTTTTTATTTTTATTTTTTCTTGCAGAGCTGCCTCTGATACAGACACATATGGCACATGCAATTAAGCACATCTAATGTCACCTGGTGGGGGAATCTTACATTGAGAGGACCCTTAATGTGATTTTGAGAAGACTTTTAACACAAAAGCGGTTTAGGCAGTTGCAGGAAATCTTGGTTGCCACTGTGCAGCTCTGTTCTGGAACCCAGCTGAGGCCTGGCTTTGCCGGGGTGACCTTGGTGTCCCCGTCCCACCCGCACGGACACAGGGCTGGGTCACTCAGACGCTCACCTCACTCAGGACCCACCTGTAAACTGAGTTTTATAGCTCAGTCTGTGACTCTCTCCTAAGCTTTTCTCCATCCATTTGGGTATGAAATCACCATCTGGATTTGCCTTAGACACCACTCTGTGTAAATCGTGCTGTAAAATATCAAATTACTCACTGAGGTCAACCCCTTTTGCCCCAGACAGGGTCAAACTCTTCCCTCTCCTGAAACTTAAACAGTGAAATGAAGACAGTAATGTGAATTCCACTTACCTCGAGCAGGTAATTAATACCCAGGTCCAAAAAAAGTCTGAAAGGAAGGTTTCCTCCTTTTATTTTTTAACATCCATTAAGTTTTCAGATCTGAATATCAGTAAGGTGTAGTCCATTTACAGCAGCAGGTATCACAAACAAACCTGCAGCTGCACCTGGAGAGCTGAAACCCCGGCAAGTGCCCTCTTCACTTCTCTGAAGACGAGGGCGTGGTTATCTCGTGTACCCAGGGCATCCTGGTGCATTTTCCTGCCTGGTTAAGCTCTGTCTGAGGATCACCTCATGAACTCTCCCAGTGCCCTCACCATCAGACTGGCCAGCTGTGAGTTAGAGGTGCTTTTGTGGAAATGAATCATTGATGTCTAAATAAAACGAGGACAACTTTTGTCCATTCCACAGGAATATGTAACAGGAAAGACCAATTAAATAATTTGTTATGGTGGGTGCAGAATCCAGTTATTGTTTGAATATTGTATCCAGAATTTATCTGTAAAGACTCCATTTTAAGGGGTTTTTTTAGAAATTAGATTATTTGTGATCTTTCAAAACAGAAGATGCCAGTGTAATGTGAATAATTTGGAGCAGACCATTGTGTCAGGGCTTTAGTGCATTCATGCAAATATGGTTAAGAATAAAATCAGGCTAATTACAACCACTATTTGAGCTTTTGAAGGTGCCAATATACTGAAAGCTGGTTTTAAAAGGTTTTTATAGGTTTTCCATAATTGACCAGCAGCTCTTTAAGGAAACAAAGTCAGTCAGCCGAGGATACCACAAACCCAGAAATGCTATCAGGACAAAGTAGGGCTCTTATCTCCAAGGGATTGATTGATTGATAGTCATTTCATGGAAACAGTTATTTTTAGAAATTCAAATTAGTTTCCATTAAAGCTACTGCTTTTAATTATAAAAAAAAAATAGATTTACTGAAATTGAACTCTTAATGTGAGATTTAATAAGGTGAGTATTGAAACTTGGAAAGAGTTTGAAAAATTCCATTTGCTTCAAAACTTTTGTGTTGTTCTGCTCTAAATAGACTCTTCCCATTGAAACTCGATATAATATTTTGACCAATAATAGTTGCTGTCTTTAAATGGCCAAGATGGAAACATAATTTCAAAAATCATTTTGAAAGATATTTACACAACTTTTTTTTGTGTTCTGGAATTTTCTTAAATACTTTCTCTCTAAAATTTGGTCTTAGAAAAATGTGTAATTAAGATGATAAGATTCTTTCCTGAACCACTCAACACACAGTGTTGGAACCTGAAAAAGGCAGAATTGAGTAATAAAATGTTTTGTATTTTTTACTCCTGAAAACATCTTTGAAGAACTAATTCATGCTGGTCTTAGGTATAAGTGTCTGAAACCCAGTTTATTCAAGCAGTTTTCAGCTATTTATATTTCCGTGTAAAATGAGAACAAAATAAAGCTCTTTGTTGCACTCTGGTCTTCCCAAAGACATTTATGCAACAGCTTTTGAGTTTCTGCTGTCTTTTTAAAGAAAGAATTGTCAAAGCCGTGTCTGAGAATAAATGAAAAACACAATTATACAGGATATCTAAAAGTTGAATCTATGCTTATCCAGAAATCACTTTTGGAATTGGTTAGCCAGTGCCAAGAAAGGAGCACAGTGTGAAACTCGATACAATTTTATATTAAGGTTTCAGTTTAAGTTTTAGTGTATTGAATTTAAAATTTCTTTCTTAACAGAGATTTTCAAATCACCAAAAAAGCTTGTAACGATACCTGGGAGACTTCTTCAGCTGTGAGATCTTTCAGACCTCAGCTAGGATTTGAGATGTTGGATATCACCAAAAACTTCTGGATTTTAGAGGAAGCTATAGATTCTGTTTGATTAAATTTTGAGGGGGGAAAAATGAGAAACAGATTATAAATAAGCTGTTCTAAATGTTTCTCTTCACAGCATTGATTGAAAATCTAGGCCTAGCCATAAATCTTTCAGAGTCCAGTTACATTTTATGTTATCTTTGGCAGCAAAATTTAGTTTAAGAAGTTTTCACTTCCTTATATCTTCACCTACTTCAGTGTCTGCTTCCTGACCTATCATTATTTTATTAAAACTTTTTTTTCAACCAAGACTCCATCCAAGTGAGGGATATTACACATATCTATCTCATGTTCTAGAGACACTCTGTGCCTTATAAAAACAGCTGAGTACTGTGAGAGAAAGGTAGAAGATAAGAATGGTCCAATACAGCTGGCAACTACCTCTAAACCAGTTGTGAATTCCTGCCTTTGTAACAAATAAAATAAACACAAAGACCAGTTGGATCTGATTTACATTTTTTCCTAATATTGATAGACTGAGAAATATGGAGGTTGGTTTGTTTTGTTCACAAGTACTTTGCAATTTCTAAGCTTGCAGCACAGAAAAGTCTCATCCCTTCTGTTTCTTCAGGCATTAAACCTTCTGTCTGCCATCACCAAGCCCATAATCCACGGGAATCTCAGCAAACTCCTACAAGGATCTGAGTTCAGGCACCACGGAGCAGCCCAAGGGATCAGAATTTTATGGGTAAATATTCCCGTGAAATGTATGGGTAAATTTTGTGGGTAAATATTACCATGAAAGCTGATTACGGCTGATTTCTGGGAATGATCCCTGCGTGGCTGAGTTCCTGTGCTACTCCTGATTTACCAGGGGTCGGAGTGAGCGTAGACAGACTTTTCTCCTGATTGCAGCAAGTGCTGACAGACTGGGAGGCAGCAGGTCGGAGCTGTTAGGCAGCGATGGAAAACAAACAGGGAAATTCTGTGTCCTGATGGCAGGAAATGCTGGAATCGAGGCCAATTAAATGGGAAATGCCAGGCTCCAAGGGCTGGCGCTGCCCTGGGCTGGGTGAAACAGCAGCCCCGGAGAGGAGGGCATGGGAGAAGCTGCAGCGGGCAGGGGTGAGGGCACCCAGCGAGGAGAGGACCGGACTCCAGGCTGGCAGGGAACCACAGCGAGCCCCGTGAAATTATTTGAGAGGAGTGGAAAGTGTAGGTGCAAAGAGCAGTTTATTTTAGCAACAGAGAAGGTGAGAAAATTCATTTAGCGCATCCCAAAAAGAATATTGTGCTGTCAAGCAGGAAGAACTGATAAACACTTCATACTTAGAGACTTTTTAATTTATAAAAATGTCTGCATGCAGTGCCCCAGGCACACTTATAATCCTCTTCTTTAGCACATATAAAAATATGAGTTGACCCAGTGTCACCATCTCCCAGTCTGTTGGAAATGGGAGAAGAGAGCAGCATTGCAGGCTTGGGGACTGCAGCATTTCTGTTTCCATGGGCTTGGTAAAAATCCATGTTTAATGCCACTTTCTGGTACTTCCCTGATGTGTAGCCTCCCTTCCTGTAAAACTTCAGGTGAACCAGCAGCAATTTTAAGAATGCCCTCCAATTGTCTTATTTTCCTCATACAATTGGAATTACTGAACTCTGAACCGAATTCCAGAAAAATAGTCATGGGAGAGTGTGAACTCCTCATTTTTTATTCTCAACACAAGTCGTGGGCAAAAAACAGCAATAACCATAGCTCAACTGGGGTGTCATAAATATTCTAGCAAAACAGTTGGGAAGCATACACACTCCAGTTTAGGGAGATTTTAATGAAAAATGATATACCAAGAGCAATTCCTCTTCTGTAATGAGGGAACTCTCAATTTCCATTGATCTCAGCTATGGATGTATCACACAAAAATCTTGTAAGTAATGAGATTTAAAGCATTAAGCTTAAGTTGACATTTTCTCCCTTAAATTTAGCTGTAACCTGTCACCCTATTTATACACTTCACAAAGCACTGGGCAGCTTCGCATGGGGCTATTCCCAGTAGGAGATCACATAAAACTCCATCTTCCAAACGCTCTGTCTTACTCAAATCACAAAAAAATGCAGTGTTTAAAAATAATTTTGGCAATATTTTCTTCTCAAGCGTCCTGCAGTTGCTTGTGGTTGTGGATAAATTCACCCAAGCTATGACAGTTCCTTCTCATTTTATAGAGTGATTCTTTTATGCCTGCCAGCTTTCTTCCAAGCTCTGGTTTCTACAAGATATATTAAAATATGTAATTAAATACATATCCTTTTCCTAAGGTGCTGTGTGATGGCCATTAAAAAAAATAGAGAGCAGAGAGTAAAAGGTTATTGTCTCGCTAGAAAATATTGCAAAGATCTATATTTTGTTCCTTCCGTTTAGCTTTTAATGGTTTATTGAAAAGGGTGATAGTGAAACTGTTCTTGTTAATCAAGAGTTGGGAGATGTGGAGTGACTAATCAGAGAAAAATAACAGCTGGAAGCAAATCCCTTCCCACCACTGGAAATACAGGGAAATACTGAGTATGCTGGAAAAGACTCAGATACACTGTACATTACAGAAACCTGGGCTAACTGGAAAATGAGCTTTGCACACATAATTGTGGCAATCACAAAGAATCTCTTTGTATAATACCGAACAGATTTCCTAAAGATAGCAGGGGAAGGAACCCCCTGAGAAAGAGTGAAAATGAGAAAGCTTAGGACAGAGTGGGAAAAGGAATTATCAAATATATGCACGTGGGAATAACACAGAATGAAACAGCAGTGAGGAAATTTGGTGTAGACTCTTAAGTGGTGACTTGTGAGAATTCCAGAGGGAATTCTGCGGATAAAAGGTAATGTCAGGCATCTATGGAAACTGAAGGACAACAAAAATCAGTTTAATAAATCTGTAGTAAACACAGCCATTATACTAAAACTGTAAAGAATGCAAAAAAATATGGGGGATTTCCGTGTAAAATATATAATTTTTGGCACCTTGGACTAGAGTGATCAGGAGTTTATTTGTAGAAAGCAGCTGTTCTTGAACATCAGTGAAGATGGAGGAATTCAATGCAGAATTAACAACCTCAGGCTGAATAAGACCAAACTGCAATTTTAGCATTTTATTTTGGAAATCCATTAATGTCAAAGATGTTAATGTACTGAAATCTAAACATAAAAACAAAGTTCAAAGCTGTTAGAAACACTGAACGCTGTCAGCAGGTTCTGTTGGTGTTGTAGTAAGGTATGAATTTGCCTAAAATACTTCCAGACAGTCGCCCTTGTGACGGGGAAGCCAAAGGATGAAATTCAGTATTTTCAAACATATTCCTGCTGGTTCCACAACTAACAACACTTTTTTAACCCACTGGTGGCACTCATTTATATCCTCCAAACCTAACTAGGAGCCTCTGAAATAGAATATTGCAGGAATAGAGTATTACAGAACACATTATTTGCCATTTTTGTACATCAAGAATTCTGCCAACCACAGAGAAAAAGAATGCAAAATAAGGATTAAAAAATTAACAAAGGTATAAATGAGTATGATTTCAGGATTCCATTTTGAACCAGAAGCTGATCGCGTGTTGTCTTCCAGTACTGGATAAATATTGGATTTTTTAACACACAAAGTGCCATGTCTCTTGTGTGCTGAAAGGACATTTCCACTATAGTTGGGGAAAATTTCTTGAAAATCTTTAGAGGTTTGGCAAAATATGTTCTATCTCTACCAAAGCAATGTGCAGAGTTACTGAATCAGGTATTTGTATCAGTCATAGATTGTTCCTGTCATATTATTTTCATCAAGAACCTTGACAGAGTTCTTACAGACCTTTTAGAGGAGTCATTCAAAAGCAAAATTTCCATGAGGTGTGGTGATTACAGCAATGCTTACATCTTCATCAGTCTTTATTGTAACTTCTCATTAACTTATTGAGTTAGTTGAGTTACTCAATACTGAAATCAGGCTTGCTTTAAAAAAAAATCTATTTTCACAGAGCTGTGCCACCTGGAACAGCACTATTGATAGCTTTGAACAAAGGGTTTGCACTGCTCTAATACACCAGGTGATTGGTTTGCTACGTCTGGTTAATGCAAAAGAACATCCTCGAGAACCCCCAGGCTCCCCTGAGCTCAGAACTGCATTTCTGCATCCTCAGATGGAGATTTCAGAGGCAGCATGAGAAGTTACTCCCTTTATTCCCTTCCTCCCTCTTCATACAGGCTAGGAATTTCAATTCTCATTAAACTGAAACCAAAGAAAACTCTGATTTGCTTCCGTGAGTTTAGGACCTGAGGTTTTATGTGTGTGCTCTTCCTCTGCCTCTGACCACGGAATAAAATGTGTGCTGAAGTCCAGAGATTTAATCTCTGTCACGTCAGGTGCCAACCTTAGCCGGCTCTGATATGCACAGAGCCAGGATCTGCCTATAATAGCACCCAGGAGCTGGGGCATTAATCTAACGTGATGAAGTGTGTCTCCTCAGTGCATAAATCAGCTGCAGTCATGGCACTGATATGGAAGGAGGATGTGGAGAAAAAGAAGTTTGAAATGAGCCACAGCTGAGGAACCTGCTAATGGACTGGGCCTTAATATTAGGTAACTGTGGGAGTCAGTTCTGACTCTTTGATTTCCTCAAGCTTCTGTAATTTGTATTTTTTGTTTAGAAATAGTTACCATATACTGAAGTGTAAGACTGTGTTCATCCTTGTGTTCCTTGTGCGTCACGTTCATATTTACGTACATCTTCCTAATATTTCAGTATTTGGAATCATACCCATCCTGACTTTCCACTTTGGTATAGTTTGACCTCATCATAGAAGAACCGGAAGAATTCAAACTGTGACTAAGAAAACAAAGGTTAAACTCTTCGGCACTCAAAGAAATTAAGAGCAAATTATGTAGCATATCATGCTCAGTAATTTACACGAATCTGGTTAATTCAGAACCATAATATTCTTCCTATAGGAAGGTTAGAAAATTTGGTACACTTGTGTTACAGCAAGTTTTCATAAAAAATAAGGATTGCAGAAACCACCAGTCAGTTTTCTATTATGTTTTGATGCTTTAAATAGTTAATGCCTTCCAGCAAATTTACTGTACTACCAAGGCTGGATAATTTGGATAGTTTTCTAATTCAGGCAATCATTAGATGTTTATTAGTAAAAAGTCATTATTGCTAAGTATTACTTTAAGAATAAATGACCACATAGGATATGTGGTAATTTAATAAGTGTAAAATTTGAGCCTACTTTATTCCCCACAGATAAAAATTGGTATTCTCTCTGGGACTCACAACAAGTTTAATGGATACAGAGAGAAGACAGCACGCAATAAAGTATGGAGCAAGAAAGTAACTGCAAATAAACAATAAAATTTCTCCTCAGTTATTACGGTTTCAAGCTTTCAAATGGCATGGCATGCTGAATTTAAATTATAATAACAGTGAAGAGTGCAAGGGTCTTCCAAACTCACCCTAAATCTGGAGTGTTAAACACATGTACTCATGATTTTCATAAAATTTAAGTAGGGGATATTTGTTTCTTTGTGTAGTGAGTGACAAAGCAGAATCAAGAGCCGTGGTCCTGGATCCTCTCTCAGCTTCAACAGGGAAAAGCTTCTCCTTATGGTGTGAGGATCTGCAAGCACTACACAGCTGAAAGCAAGAGTTCATTGGGATCTATCAATTAAAAAATAAGGCTATGGTTTAAAAGCAATGTGAATAAATCTATCTTGGTTTAGAAGACAGGTGACTGCCAGGGGAAACCAGAGCCTCCCTTGGAATAGAGAATGTAAACCCCCCACTTCCAAATTGCTATCATTTTGAAATTATGGTGCTTTCAGGCAAAGATATGGGGATAGGAATACCAGTTCTTTACTAAGAATATTACAAACTACAAAGGTAGTGGTACAGAGAAAAAAAAAAACAACAACAACAAACAAGTAATCCAAGACATTATCAAGATGGATATGCAGTCAAGAAAGGGAAGGCGCTGTGGGCTGACCTTGGGCAGCTCCAGTCTCCCTTCCCAGCAGGAACAGGGGGAGAAAAGGAAAAATCAGAAGGTCATGGGCTGAGACAAGGGCAGGGAGATTATTTACCAATTGCCACCACAGGCAGAATAGACTCCATGGGCTGCAGGGAAACAAGCGCTCCTCTGCGCTCTGTGCTTGGGCTGCAGGTGCATCTCTGCTCCAAAAAACAGGAAATAAGTTTAAAATTCTTCTATTACAATGTCTCCTAGACCAACATCTGTCATGCTGAAATGACTCAGAGAAGTTAAGTCTGTAAAGAGGCATAAAGTGCAAAATGGTTTCAAAACGACCAAAACTTTTCCGTACTTAACAAAATCATTGTGCCTTTTCCATCCCAATTGAGATGTTCCACATCTGAGATAGTCAAGCCACTGGCAGGTTTTCCTGTAGAACAGTAATAAAAACTAAGCTGGCAATCAGAAACAATAATTTACAGTGAGTGTGAGAGGAAGAAATGGGCAAATATGACACCGTAATATCTGTTTGAAATGCAAGATGAAAGGGGAAGTGTTCGCTCCACTGGAACTTCCCCCCATCTCTGCAGCCTTTGTAGTAGAGATTTACCCAACTACAAATGGAAGTAAAAGAAGTTGTAGGTTATCACGCTTCATCACTTCTTCTTTAATCTCCATACAAAGATGATTAATTTCAAGCTCTTTCAACTACAGAGCGTTCACCATGCAGGGGAGTAGAAAATCAAGACCATCTCGAGAAGCAGTTTCTTACATATTGCAAGAACTTCACTCTCTTCTTCCTTTCCCCCACAGGTTTGCAGCAAAATCAGCCAAATGACATTAGCTATGCTTTAAATTTCAATTTCCACACTTCTTTCGTTCTGTATCTCGCTCCTTTTTTCATCTCCCCACCTAACTTCCTCAGATTTCGAGTGTAACGAATCTCAAACTCTGTGCATAAAGGAAAAGAGAAAAAAGAGGAAACTATCAGGAACCTATGAGTTTGTGCTTGGCAGGTTCAGAAAGTTTTCTGGGGTTTGATGATATCCAGCCATTTGTACAGTTATTACTGATTTTGGTACCCTACACGATCTTTCTGGCTGTCCATCAATAGTTACTGACCCTGGAGGGTTCAGCAGCAAAAGAGAAAAACCACAAACCTATAAAGTGATAACAAGTACAGGTTCTGCTTTCTCAAAGGGATTTGTAAAATTGTTGCCACCACCAGGGTTCAAAGTGCTTCACTCCACAGGGCTGGAACGAGATGATACCATTTGTATTTCTGTTTAATTTTAACCCAAACTGTTGGCATAAATCTCATGGACCTTGTTTAGTGTGTCTGGGCTGAGACAGGCTTATTTTTGATTAATTGCTAAGAATGACCTTGAAACTTTAGTCTGTTCTAAGGGATGATAGTGGCTACCTGGGAAAGATGAGGTTTAGCACCTCTTTGGCACACAAAAGTACTGCTTATTTATAAAAAAAGGATTGGAAAATTTTCTGGACACAAAGGCTTTCCTTTTCCTGGACAACTTTCTCCAAGATGTTATATTTGAAAGTCAGAAATTACATTCTTTCATATTTATATTAATTTATTCATTTATTTTTACCTGAAGTGTCTTTTTATCTTCATCTTAAAATAGAAAGACCCAACCTCCAAAAAATTTGGCTTCTCACTTTCACGAGAATGTTTTTGCATAATGACAGATGAAAAAAGCACAGCCTTTTAAAGTCTGGATTAAGTGTTTTTTATAAGTCTGGAAAATCAAATATATCTTTCTATCAGAGTTCTGTATATATGTTTGAAGTTTATAGTCAGTGGACATTAGCCCAAAATTTTCTTGCAACTACACCATTTTAAATATTGGCTCACTTTAATGTCAGATCTTTTGTCGATTAACATGGGGTGTTTTGTATTTTGCAACACTTGATATTAAATACTAATGAGAAAAGCCTAAAATGGTTTCAGATATGTTTAGTGGCAATGTTTATGGAGGATTACCCCTTTGTAAGGAATCAAAACAGCAGAAAGCCTGTTTTTGATGTAAATAACCTGGTGTGATGTGTAGTTTGTATGGAATTGTGATGCCATTTGTGGACAGTAAGTTCCATTTGAAATGAGTTACTCACAGCAGCCATTATCTGTGAGACATCAAATTATCTTGATAAGATTTAGGGAGAACAAATGTTTTTTTCTTCTGAGGTCACCTGAATGAAGTGGTTTTACAGATTGGATTTTACTGTTCCCTTTGTTTCCAAAGATCTGTGTGGTTACTTTTGCCAATTTAGGGAGCACAATATAAACTTGCAATCGTTTTTTGGACCAGAAGAACATCATAAAAATGATCTCACTTTGCTTCATTACAACACCTGCTTGCAATAAGATGGGATCTTATCTATTTCTGTAATAAAATGCCATGGTAGAGCTGTGCTCTTAATTATCCTGCTAAATAATGGGACACATTTAAAGCCTTTCCACTCCATCTCCCAGCGCTCATTAGTGTCATTTATGAGTTATTTGTCTGCCAGTTTTTGCTTTTTTACCAAAAAATAGTGTTAAATGCATATTCTAATATAAAATAAATGCATAATTAATAGTCCCTCCTGTTTCAGAAATTAATAACAGAAGAGATACCAAGTGTTTCCCTGAAAGCCAATCCACTGAGAAGCAACCGAGGTATCAATATTTCAGTGTGTCTTATTGTCAGGGAAAAAAGTACCTTGACACAGCAGTTTTAATAGATTAAACAATAACAATCAGAAAATGGTTTCATAAAGCTTCTTGTTCACCTGCCAGGTTGAACAAATGAGGTATTTTTCAGTTATGATAGATTAGCATGTGCTCTGTCTGTCAGAGAGCTGATATGGACTGATTTCCTCATTGTGGAAATGTAGGAGAGGGGAATATTGTAGTTATTAGTCTGAATTCTTAAACCTGTAGTGGTTAGTGGGTAACTGGGGGAGTTCAAACCACTAAATATTTTCCTACTAAATACTTTTTATATTGCGTTAACTTATTTAACATCTAAAAAGTCTTTTGGAAGTGTTTTCAGTGCTAAATATGAGTTGGGAGGGAGTGGTTAAAACTTTATGTATAGAATGTTAATATCAATAAAAAGTTAAATAAACTGAAAATAGGGCATAAATAATTAGAAGATCCTAAAGTAAAAATATAAATCAATTTAATTAGTACATTTGAACTGTCTTATGATAGATGATGGGGGGAAATTGTCAAATGGAATTCTGTTAAAGAAAATATTTAATTCTCTTGAGAATCTGCTTTCAGTATTAGGATTTGCTTAAGAATAAAAACTGCCTTTAGTGGGTTGTTTAACCAAGTGCTGTAATTGTCTGGTTGTGTGTATGTCATGAGAGCAGGGAGAGATTTGGAGTATTTCTTCCTTCAGAAAGCAGGAAGTGTAGAATTCCCCTGGAAATGGCTTTGACTTGCTCCCAGGTACGGAGCTGCTGTCGTGTCCAGAGGGGAAATGAACAGGAACTTTGTCTGATCAGGAGCCAGGGTTTGCTCAGAACACCAAAAATATTCCTCTGCCATCTCAGCAAAGGGCAGAAACTGTTCCCACAGCAGGTGGAACCACTGGATCACAGCACAAACCTGGGACACAAACCCCTTGGAAGCTGACGTGAACCTACCCATGGAAAAACCCCACAAGCCCAAGTGCACCCGAGTTTGTGTTGGCTGTGAAGGGGCTAAAGAAAGTTCAAAATAATCCTTCAAAGAAAGGTTAAATGTGTTGTCACCACTTAATCCCAGTACACACGACGCTGTTGGAGCCTTGCAGAATAGTGATAAAACCAGCACTGTGAACACCCTTCTGAAGCACAATTTCTCTTCTGCTGTGGCCCTGTGACATTTCAGCTCTGCTTAGGATAAAAATGTTGAGGAATACAAGCTTTCAATCCCATAATCTTTGCTGTGGAGGGAAGGAGGAAGAAAGTTAAAGAGACTTCGCTAGTTTATCTAAATCAAGAGGACGGCAATCCTGGGATTGATTAATTAATTAATTAATTAATGACAGCAGTGATAGGAAAGGAGAGTGGGAGGAGAATAACTTTGTCCTTCTGGATTGGCATAAATGGGAATCTTTAGCTAATCAGTGACCTTATTAGCACAGAGTAATCAGAGAATCGTTAAGTTTGGGAAGGACCTGTAAGACCATCGAGTGCAGCCATTAACCCAGCCCCTCAGTGGCTGCTGGGGGGCACAGAGCAGACCTGGCTGGCAGGTCCTGGCTGCTGAGCCCCCGTTTGTCCCACGTCAGCGAGGGACAGGCCCTGCCAGGAGAGCAGCCCCGGGTCCCCCTCTGCAGCACACCCAGGGCAGTGGTGCCCTTGCCGGGGGGATGTGACTGCCGGGACACCTGGGACACCACACCAGGGGATGCCACTCCCGAAGGGAAGCCTGGCGGTGGATGTTTAAGGGGCGTCAGGTTTTAGGCTGTTGACTTCCTTCCTGTGGTTCATTTTCTCAAAAATGAGAAAAGAGCCGCAGCCTTTGCACCGACAGCACTGCTACAAAATTCAGTTTCCTGTAAGTGCTCCAAGGGCTCGGGTATACAATATAATTTCTATGATTTTATTCCGCGTAAACCATAGGTTTGTATTTTGCAGAAGCCAGAGAGCTTTTGTATGAGCATGTCGGGTTTTGTTTTTTGTTTGTTTTAAACCCAAACAATGGACAGGAAAGGAGTTAAAAAAGCAAGAGAGGAAACCATAAAAAAGAGCGAGTAGAGAGAAATGAGGAAGAGCAATAAATGATGGAATTGCCAGAGGGTGATTGGCCTTTAAGAATTAATGACTTTTTCTTCATCTCTGGTCATTCAGCCTTCCTCCAAAGGTGAGAAAAAATAATCCTTCATGACATGCTAAATCAGTGCTGGTGGGAGGAAAATGGGAACCTTATTTCTTTTCTTTATTTCTTACTTTTTTCTTTTCATCTTTTTTTTTTTTTTTTTTAAACAAGAGGTTTGAATTTTGCAGAGAGAAGACAAAGTGGTCTCTAAAAGAGTACAAAGCAAAAATGCAGAGATGGAAGGCACAATCCCAGAGTGAAATTTGACAAGTAGAGCCACAGATCTCAGCAGCAGAGCAATGTGACCTGCCCATCATCTTTCTTTGCCTGCTTCTCCCCAAGAGGATTCAGCAGAGGCCTTGAAAAATATCTGCGTAAACCAAAATTGAAAGGAAAAGAGACGGGGCCTTGCAAACCATGCAACTTTTTCAACACCCTCTATAGGTCTCAATGCACAAGGTTCCCTGTGAGAAAGAAGAGACTTTGGATCTATTTTTGACTTTTTGTTATTTTATACAAGGATATTCAGAAGGGGCCAAAGACATTTTAGCAGCACAGGGACAAAAGTGGGGTGAGAAGGAAGAATCAAATATGCAAATTCTCAATTTTCTGGAAAGTACAGGTGATTGTATCATCCTTAGGGCTGGACAAGATTGAACTCAGTGGAACTTCATTAATGTAATTTAAGGGCTATTTCTGACATTTTTCTATGGCTCCCATTGGGATTTTGCACCTGCATTCTTGGCTTGCAGCCTCTATCCACGCTGATAAACCAACCTGCCAGGCCAGGCTCAGCCGACTGGAACTAACTGCCTGCTCTGTGGCGACCTTCACCACCAAGTCTCAAAAAAAAACCTCATGTGAACAATTTGGTGGATTAGCACAGGCCAGAGGTTGATCCCAAAAAGCAGTTTGAATATGATCATGCAGAGAGGAGTGGTAGGGAGGAAGACTTTTATGAACAGGCCGTGCCACTTGACTTCCAGGCTGGCCGGCTTTTCCTGGCACTGGATAATTTACAGGAACAGACATCACAGAGGGGATCTTCTCCTGAACACACTGAAAGCTCATTAATTATACTCAGCATAACTAATATTGAACAACAAAGTGAGCAATGATGTTATTCTGAAATAGGGAAGATGACTTCACATCTCTCTAGTTCAAAGAAATATCTAGTTTTTTTAAAAAAATTTGGGGTTGAGATAGTGATGTAGATTAAGCAATAAATTCTTGATCTTGGTCTCCTGAATTAATGCTGGGAATGTCAGTGATGCAACCTGGTGTAAAACTGACAAATGTTAGATTACAATCAGGCTGTGAATCCTTATAATTATCACTTGTCTACTTACTGAAAGTAAGATAACTGCAACTAATTAGGGGTATGAAAGAGAAGAAAGATAAGTGTGTACAAACATCACAGCAGAGATTAAAAGTCTATTTATATGCTGTTATTTTTAGGGTAGAATTTCTATAGAAAACATTGATAAAGCTTTTTATTGTAACCAGCAGGTCTGCCCTGATTATGTATCTAAAAAGATACAGTAAATAAAGGCAATCAGAAAACAAAATGCCACAGCCCTGGAGACACAAATTGATAGAGCAACAGAGTGCAGAAGCATTTGTGTGTTATTAGAATCTACCCCTCAGCTTTGTGCTCTCAGACTGTTAATTTAGTGAAGCACTAACATTTGAAAGAGGATATGATGTGGAATTGCTTAAGAAATTGATTTAGATGCTTTAATATCTCCAGTGATCTAGTAACAGGTATGCCTAATGAAACAAATTGTTTATGGGAATTCATCCCATTAAGAAATACAGTTTTGAGGTGGCCTGGGTTTTTTTTTTTTCTTTAATACCAAGTGATCATTTTAATGAGAGAAATAAACACAAACACAACAAAATCTTTTCACCTTGAAGCAATAAAAACAGAGATGCTGAAAACACTTGAGGAGTGATTTTTCTCTCATGCAAATGAGAAGCACATATCTGAAACCAGCCCTGGATGCATTAAATAATCCTTGCAATGTTTATATATGTATTAATAACACAGAGTCTAATATTGATATGTGAGGAAGTAGCACCATTGATGCCAATGAAATAAATTATACTAAAATTAGAGTAAGATGAATAAAAAATAAGGCCCCAATTTACAAATTATGCAATACATGAAAGCTATAAATAAATCTAGCCCCATGGAAACATCAATTAGATGGCTCTATGTAGCACACAAAGGCAAAAATGTGAGAATTATCCTGTATCTGATGCTTCAAGTTCAGAATTTAGGGTCCCCTCCAACACTGGAACTATGGTGCTTTCTGAAAGAATAGAGACATAATCAATAAATTATTCAATTTGACTAATAAGTAGGCTGAGAAGGAGCTACAGGGCTATAACCTGAAAGGCAGAAGTGAAAATGGAACTGCATAAATATAAAAAATGTAGATTGGGATTAGAAAAAGAACTGGTTAAAATCAGTGATGTAAGACCAGCAATGACTGTATTGTACCTGCAAACAAAGTCAGAAATAAGCACTAAATATTGCAATCACAGGCTTGGAAGCCTCTAGATAATTTTTCTTCCAGCTATCTCTGGAATTTCTCCCCTTCTTTAAACCTTCTTATTCTACCGTAAGTCTCTTAAACTCAAAAATGGTTATGAAGCTTTCTTAGTTTCAAAACCAAAATAGTGCATTGAACTGTGAAGTCTGAGGTAAATAAGTTACAAATTGCCACAGTGCAGAGTGATTTTCACTGCTGCTCCAACAGCCCAAGTGACAGTGCAGGACTAAAAGGAATGAGTTTTTGTCAGCACTTGGTTTTAGGCAGAAAATTCAGCTACGAGAAAAGTGATACCCTGTGTTATGTGATACAGATCTGCCAGCTGCCCCAGGACTTACAAAAACTGCTGCTGTTGTCCTGTCTGACCATTCAATTCTCCACCAATGGTACCATTTTCCATAATATTTTTACTAACCTGTACTTTGCACGTGACTTTAGCACCAGGAATGAAGCTTTGGTTCCACCGGGCTGAGTTCAGTGAGTCAGGACTTTGCCTCCCTCATCTCAGTCACGTAAATAGCCCAGAAATTAGCCTGGAATGATTTATCCAAGTATCATATCACAGTCAGCTATTTATTTTCTGCTGGTCGTGGATTATTTGATTTCCAGCCAAGTATAAGTGGCCAGCTGTAACACATTTTCAGAATGAGGCACTTAATGAACGTGTTTAGTGTTAATATAGTTATTTATGTGTTATCTCTCAGTGTTTTATTGCAGATGATAGGAAAATAGCACTGTATATTGTTGAAAGGGGGTAACTGGGACATGATTTTATGTTTCTAGAAAACAATATTAAATTCAGCAAGTGGGAGTTACTGGTTTAGAAAAATGAACTCAATATGAAGTACAGAAAACCAGAGGGAAAAAAGCTACAATTAAAGCTTCAAAGAGACATCAAGTACAGTTTGGTGTCAGATATACAGAATTATACACAACAAAATACCAACAAATAAAAGCAAAAAGCAATAAAAAGCAAATTCTGCAAGTCTGCTTGTTTATTTATTTCACATTTAGAATATATACATCAACTCGCCCAAGACACTGCAAAATAAAGCATTAAGAACATCTGAATGTAAAACGAGAATAATCAACATCTTTAATTTCAAAGTGCTACTTTATGTGTAAACAAAGGCATATGAATATGACTATACAAAGAGGATAATTCAGTTCCAGATGAAAATGTCTCGGTTTTGTAGGATGAAGACTCATCCTGCTGCAAGACCATTCTGAGGGCCTAAGAAATGAGCAGCCAAATCCTCCTTGCTTTACTCAGGTGAGCAGACCTCTTTAAAAATCAAACGTAATAATAAGTCCAAAACACCTTTTAGAAGCCATCTAAAGTACAAACTATATTTGAATATATAAGCAACTACCTGCTAGCTTTCCTTTAGACTACAGTCAAAATAATTTCTGTGCTGGCACACTTTGTCTGAATCGTTAAAACAGCTTCAAAAAATGAAATAAATCTACTCTTAGGGTCATTTTTCTGGGTGCTTTATCCAGCAGCTCAGCCTGGAGATGCAAACGGTCGCTGCCTGCTGCGGGTGTGACGGCGTCAGCTCCGACTGAGCAGCCCTGGCCCGGGCTCTGGGGCCTGTTAGACCCATTTCCAGCTCAGGGTGTGCAGGAGCATCCATCCTTTACCTGCCCTGTGCTCTGATTGCATCCTGAATAATCCTTGTCATTCTTTTTGATGGGCACAACTCATCTGGCGCCTTCTTCTGAACCTTACAAAAAGCCGCCTGAAGAAGGGCGAGGTGTGGGAAAAAAGATGAAAAGTGGGATAGAAGGGCTGTGTATCACAGGGATAACAAAACTGAAAATAGGCTTGGCTTTGGAGACATAGATCAGAGAATATCGAGAGCCACCAGAGGAAGTGATGGAGAGAGAACATTTGGGTTTCTAGAAGACTAATTTCAGTGTGATTTAGGGAGGTGATAATATTTGCTGACATCATGTGGTTGCTTTCATCTTGGAATTGTTTCAATTGAGATGTTACAGTGATGTTCTAAATTAAAAGCTATTTTTTTTTGTGAAGCAAGAGGAAATTTAATCAATATAGATTAATTTAGAGCAGCTGCTATTCACTAAGTAGGAACATTTTCATCTCTGAAGAATTTTAAACCCAGCTTTTATAACATAACCTGCAGTACATTTGAATATATTCCCCTGGTCTCTGCAGTGCCGTAATTCTGTGAAGCTCAATGAAATTTATCTCATTCCAGACAATGTGTTGTAGATCTTCACTTGTTTATTTCTCAGAAGCTCCTTTTTCCCGTTGAAACATAGGTCATGTAAAGCCATTAAAACTTGGGGTGGGAGCAAGGGAGACCTCCTGTCCCTGGGACTCACCGAGAGGACTCAGGGTCCTTCACCTGCACCCGGCCCAGGTCACCCAAAGGTCCCCCCGTCCCAACGCACTTCACAGAGATGTGAAGTTTGAAATAATGCACCTTAGCTAAGGTGTGGGTGTTGCTCACAGCCAGTAAACCTTGCCAGACTGCTTTGATGCAGTGCGGAGCCCACAGCTTTGAAAGATGCCTCCAGCTGAGTTATACAAGGCATTTGGGCATCTTGTTTCCATTCCAAACATGTTTCATACAGCTCCCCGAGCGCCTCTGTGGCACTGTGTCCAAGTGCACAGCTCCCATTTGATTCAGTGGCACCTGGGTGATTTCCAAAGCCAACCAAGCCTCTTAGAATCACTGAGACAGTATTTTAAAATCTGCTGCAGTCAAAAATCAGAAAGATAATACAGAGGTAAACCTGAATGTAGTTTAATATACAGCAGTGCTGGGCTTTCTCTGTAAATCCAGGGAGGAGTTAAATACTGCAGTTGTTATAAAGTATATCAGTGATGGTGGCTTAATTGCCACTGGAATGGACTAATTATAGAGATATTAAGTCCACCCTGACAACAGTGGTATGTCCCTCTGTCCCTTTCTTTATTTCACTTCCTGTCCGTGATGGGTTTCTCCTGTGGCAGCGCTTGTGCTAGGAGTGGCTTTTATCAGGATGGGGTTTTTTTGGCTATCAAGCAAAGTGTTTTCTAAAAATATGGACTGTGATTAATTTCAGTATGGGCATGAATGGGAAACATATTGATAGAGAGCTGTAAATCAGGAGTAAGCTGGTTTTCCTCTGAGAATTTATGCATCAGCATAAAGCGTCAGGAGCAGCATCAGGGTCCTGTGATTTCCCTCTGTACATGGAATTTTTGGTGCTGATGATCTCCATGGAGCTAAGGCGAGCAAAGGTGTGGCCTGACATTGCCTGTCTGCCTTGTGCCCTCAGTCACACACCCAAAAAGGACAGCAGAAACGACAGCATCACTTTCAGAGGATTTTGAAAACTTACCATGTAACTTTTTTCTCACTGCATGGCTCTTGTCGTGCTCCATTATTCTCTTTTTAACTTCATAACTCTAACTTTGGTTAAAGCAATAAATCTTTATTTTTCCTACTTGCTCATCTGCTCCAGACTTGTGCTTCTCCAGAACTGTCAACTTTGGTACTGTTATGAAATGACAGCCTAGTAAATTAAATATTTATTTTTTACCTATCTTGATGGATATTCTGAAGATAAATAGAATTTGAATAATCTTTGAGACTTGAAAAATGAAGAACAAAAAGTCAAATTATTCAGACAAAGATATTCACTTTCCTTATACATACCCCAGCTGAGAATGTAAATTTTGGCTTACCTTTTAGGAGGTACTCAGTTGACTGAGTTCTTTAATAAAAGTACTAGATATAACCTGCAGATAAGGGTATTGCATTATCTCAAGCTGCAAATCTTAAATTAACTCAGAAGTTAATCTTGGTCAGATGTAGTTTACTGAGATGATGATGATGAATCTCGCTCTTGCAGCATCTTTCATTTTACAACTGAAAATTTGCTTCCCCTGTAGGAAGAAAAAGAATCAGATTTTAAGAATTAAAATTGCTGCGCCAGGTTTTTGTAACACATCTAGAATTTCCTGCACAGAGAAGATGTGTGCTGGTGTTGAGGTGCTTGTGTAAAGCTATCACAGATCATTATCAGTGGTGGGTGCTGCAGGTATAAAGCAATTTGTTGATTATACAGAATTTTCAAGATGTATGAAGGTGAACAATTTAATTATTTAGCAAATTAAGGATAACTGAGCTTAAAAGGAGGTCAGAGTTCCTGCACTCCATCCCTTTTTACCTTGGATGCTTGTGATTGCACAGGGGGACTCATTGCATTATGTTTGCAGTTAGAAAGTTTAATGTATTATGGCCAAAGGCCATAAAATCTTCTTTCTGTCCTTCAGAAATTTTATCCAGCTATTTCTTTTTCAAGACATTTTTGTCCAGTTAAAATTCACATTTAAAAATGTGACTAAACTGGTATTGCAGCCTATTTACCCACTGCCATTTATAAAATAATCCAGTGACTCTGGCTTTTACAGCCATGTCTGACTCCCAAAGGCTGCACACAGAGCAGGAAGCTTTCAGCTGCCAAATGAGCACCTACAGCTTGCCTTTAATCACTGGGCTATATTTATAAAGATTCTTTCTATATGCATGTTCTAAATATTTATTATTTTCATTAAAGTCTCATCAGCTGAGAAATACTTCAGGAATCCAAGCTCCCAACAAAATGCTGAGTGTTCCACAATCACAGGAACAAGATGTCTGTGAATTCTGGTTGCTTGCAGAAGTCCACTTGATATCTTACTAAACACCCACATTTTTTTCTGTAGTGGCAATTTCAATATCAAAACAACCCTTCAAAGTAGATTAAGAAACAATTCTACTTCATAGCATTAATAGGCATGAAATTGGATAATTTGGAT
This sequence comes from Dryoscopus gambensis, assembly GCA_013389985.1. Lineage (NCBI taxonomy): Eukaryota > Metazoa > Chordata > Aves > Passeriformes > Malaconotidae > Dryoscopus > Dryoscopus gambensis. The sequence goes on along the minus strand of WEIT01031002.1, from coordinate 161,677 downwards.
TTAATTACATTGCTAAGTTTTCTTTCACAGTTTATAATTCAAAAAACACCTGTTTAGATTAAAATTCAGTCCTTTTTTTAGTTCAAACTGCTACTCAGATCTTCTTTTTTTTAATTTTTTTTAAATTGCAAAGGAAAACCACAGATGTAGTTGGTTGGGATGTTTAGGGAGAGTTTAAAGATATAGAAAATGGCTTGGACAAAACCAATTTATTGCAGCTGTGGAAATGTAAGATCCACTTTACCACAAATGCAATCTGTGGGAGGATATTGGCTAGCAGTAGATTGGCATGAAATTCCCAGCTGAAGCAGATAGGGAAAAGTAATTTTATGTATCGCCCCTATATTTATGTGTAATGTTGTGACCATTTTAGACTTAGCCCTACAATGAGTTATTATAAAATAAAGAAGGAGCTGCACAAGTGTGTGCTCACTCAGAAGAAAGTAATTTATGCCATGAAGATGGGGAAATGTAGCAGCTTCTTTTCTTGTGGTAATATATGCGCCAAAACCTGGCGATTTAACTGTATTTCAGTGTTATGAACCTACGGGCACTCAGTCAGGAGTACACTGAATACAATCCCTGATTTCCTATTACTCTCTCAGACAGAGGGATTATTCCAATTTTAGTTCCAGCAACACCTAAGGAGAGCTGAAGGGGGAGTCAAGGCCCATCATGACCCCAGGAAAGAGCACTTGGCAGAATTATTCAAGCAGATGGATAAAATTTAGAGGGAAAAATAACGATAAGATGAACTTTCAGTAGAGCTGGACAGAAAATAAGGAGACAATTGAAGTTGATTAAAGCCTGAGTAGTGTCTGTACCATGAACACCCTTGGCCAGCGCAGCCACACTGAAAACTGGAGGGATGGTGTAAGGGACGGTCCGAAGATCCCTCAAGCTGTCTCCGACCGCCGTGACCCGGAACCGAGATTGAGACCCCAGAAGGACTTTGGGCAGGGGGGCTCTGGCCTGGTGCCGGCCTGGCTGAAGTGAGCACTTGCCAAGCATTGTCTGCAGGCGTGTTTGCCTCCAGCATTGTCGGAGAAACTGAGCACAGCCATGGAACATTGCTTGTGGGGCGAGCCAGTTCGACATGGGCTGTACGCTTTGCTGCTGCCTCAGCAAGCCTCCGAACAATAGTTGTGCTCTAGCCAGACAGCCCCCCCGCTTCTGAAAAGGACTATAAACTGACTTTTGGGATTCACCACCTCTGAGGCCTCCCCAGCAGACGAAGACGCATCCATTGGCCGCCATACCAGGATCCGCATTTCGACTGATTGGTAGATCTCCCCTTTTCCCCTTCTCTCTCTCTCTATTCTTTGTTTCCTGTCTCTCTCTCCCTCTCTAATAAAGCATAATCTTATGGTGTTGGCACTCTAAATAAAGTGCATTGTTGAAATCCTCAGCGTTGGCTTTTGCACTCTGAGATCAATGAAAGAACCTATCACGATTCGTGTTAGTCGGATCGTGGCAGATGGAGGCGTGGATTGAAGCTGAGGAACGAGAGTTGCAGAACCTCTGAGCCACGCCTGGCTGGCCCCGGCTGTGAGCAGGGCTGGGACGGCGCCGCGGCTCAGGAGAAGGGGCTGCAGACATTTCGGAGGCAATCAGGCACCAGCCTGGGCCAGCTCGAGCACCATGAGGCCAATCCTCTTTAGGCTCACTGGCCTTTTCTCATACTCGAGATGTTTTATTCACACTGTTGTTTTTCCCTTCAGAACATATTCCATTGCTTTGCTCTGGCATACAAAAGGTATTGAATACGAGATAAAATGATACAGCTTTTTTTTGGTGATTTTTAGAAAGGCTTTATTATATTAATTTTACTTTACGTATTTTTTTATTAATTTGTCTGTTCAGATAAATGATTTGAAAATTGCAGTTCTTGATAGAATTAAATTAAAGAAAGAAATATACAGAGAATAAATTTGTCATCCCTTTGGGATGTGATACCGTGTTCTGTGTCTGTTCCTTGTCAGAAGGAATCCAGATTATTTCTCTCATATGAAATTTTACCTTGAGATCTAATGCTTGAAAATACAAACCCTAAAACTAAATATTTCAATTTAGAGTGGAAAGCTCACTGCAGCTGCTGAGATATCTACTTACAACAATACAGAGATGGCTGGCAAGGCATTTTATTTTATTTATTTTATTTGTAGGACATCGATCTGTTTCATTTAGATATATTGTCATAGAAATGAAAAACCTTGTACCATCTGTATTCATTCTTAGAGCTAGACAATTGTAGATTAAAAGAAAAGAGCAAGAAAAAATAAAAGAGAAAGAAGACCTATCTAAAGTGTTCTTTTTTCCAATAATATTTCTCCACATCTACTCCAACAATTAAGTTAGCTAGGGAGGCTAGATGGCTTAGGGAAGATTTTGGAGAAATCTCTTTTATTATTGACTTTATTCAAAGTAGCTCCATGCAGATTTTCTTTTAATTTTGCTGCGTCCCCTATTTACCAGCATAATATTATTTTAATGCTTCTTAATTTGAAATAATTATGTTAATTTCAAGATTTATTAGATTGCAGTGTCTGGGAGCTCCAGACTCTCACAATCTCAGTGACTGAGCTTGTTTTACAACAGTGCAACTCAATATTCCCCTCACCTGAGTGTCTCCAGCCCAACCACAAACACCTGCTCAATCCCATAAAAAACCCCTCATGGAGGGAGGAAGGAAAACACATCCTCCAATACTCCTCCAATACAAGTAAGTTTTAAGTGGTACTTTTTCAGCTACTTTTTTTTAATTTTATGTCTAGATAGAGAGCTCTTTTTCCCATTTAAAATTAATGAAAGTCTACCCTGCTGTAGAAACCCTGGTTTATAAAAGAATAGGCATTTCCTCAGCTTTTAAGACTCCGACTTTGTCAAGCTATATTTTTTTTCTAAGGACTTCTTAAGTCTGAGTGAGTGTTCTCTGCTAGGGCTGACTCACCAGGACCAGAAGCTTGTTGTGTTTATCCTTTAATGTCATGGCTCAGGACAGACTAAATCCTAGAGGAAAACAGAAAGTTAATTTTTGGATTTGTTTTTTGTCTTTTAAAGCTGACAATTTCCAGCTGGGTGCACTTGTAAATTAGGACGTGGGTTTTGCTTTGTGTGTTTTTCTGGATTAACAGCTTTTAGGAAAATTTCACTAATTGGGACCATGAGGGATAAAGAAGTAGGTGAAGAAAGATAAATTAGGAGGGAAATGGAGTTGGGATTCAAAATGGATTGAACTTCGTTATACTTATTGCTTTAGAAAATCTGTCCAAAAAGTTCTTAGCAGTTGTTTGGAGAAGGATACTTTGAAACTATATGGGAGTTTTACACAGGGGATTCATACAGTAAATTTCAATTTTACTTTTTAGAAGAATGAGTAAATATCTTAGCTATGTGTTCTTAATAACGTAATTCAGAAGTAGTTTGTGGCGTTGATTTTGCTATGTATATTTTACTGTAGATGATGACATTTTTGGTTTGTTAAACATGTGCATTTATATATATCAAGCCCTCTAGAGAATCCTGCTACTCCTATGAGATACACCAGCCCTTCTCATGGCTTAACTGGGAAGCAAAGCTCTGAGTATCGGTGTGAAGTGTCTGATGAAATTAGAAACATCTGCTCCTGCAGCTCGTGGCTCCTCTCTGGAGGGGAGAGAGGGAGCAGGATGAGTGAAAGAACAAAGGAAATGCAGAGCAGCTTTTGGAGGGCACAGGGAGCTCTCTGGAGCCTCCTGCTTTCGTTCAGCTTGTCCTCCTGCCAGAGCTCTTCCCTGCCAGAGGAGAGCTGGGAAGGAAAAAGGATAATAAATGGTCCCCCAGCACAGGCAGCCCTTGAAAGGGACTTTTCTCCTTACAGGGAAATCTGTGGGGCACAGCCCTAAAGCCACGTAAAGGCATGAGAAGGACAAGGTCTGCTGGGCTGAAGAAGTTGATGTTCACACCCTATAAAATATTCTTTCATGAAAGTTTACTTTCACCCTTTCTTTTAGACTTTAGTTCCTACTTCCTTTAGCTTGGAATTCTGATTACACAGGAAATGTCCTGATGGATTCATGAGGATTCCTCTTACTAAATCAAATGTTGTTTTGCAAATATTCACTTTTTTAAATGAGGTTTAACAAACGATGTGGCAATGTTCACTTGTACTGATTAACAAACACTGCTTAGTGAAAGGGGATTAACAGATAAATTTGAATAATAAGAAGCTGCAATTCCATAAACACTCTATAATTCCTTTAAAAATATGGGTTATATTAAATGTAGAGTGAGTGCAGTTCATCATCCATTACACTGGACGTGTGACAAAATCATCAATCCCACTTTTGCAACTATCTTAAAAAGCAAAATATTTGACTTTTCAGGATTTCTCCTTACTGCAGTGGGACAAAATAGTTCAAATCAAACTCCTCAAAAAGCTACAGAAAGCAGATGTTTATACAAGGTGTTTCCCCCTATTTAGCATGACTTCAAATACTGTTTGTTAGCCAATTGCACGTGTCATGTGGTTCTCTGAAAACCAGGAAACAAGTAGTAAATGCTAATTTAGCTGGAAAAAGTCAATTTCTGAGAGAAATTGAGATGCTTTGGAGCACTGTACATTAATTTCAGTAGAGGTGGAATAAAAGGATCTGATCAGATTGATTTTTTTTTTTGCCTTGTGGGATCAATGACGGTGATCAAATACAGGGACAGTGGAGAACAAGAAATGTGGAAGACATTTACTGACTTATGGGGTTGGGAGGGTAAAAGAAAAAATGTGCAATGGAGAGCAGTGATTAACAGTGGGGCAATCAAATGAATTCTGAGGAAAAGAGAGGTTGTTGTAGGGGAAAAGAGATGGAGAAGGGCAAGGCTTTATATCTGCCAGAACTGCTCGTGTATGATTAGAGTCCCACCCTTGTGTTGATTCCATCACTGCCAGAAAGTCATTACAGGGCAAATTTTTGGCGAATGAAGGATAGGAGAGGGTAACTCTTGGCCTTTTTTTATTCTAGTCACATCTCTGTTGTTTTGGAAGTCCAAGTTCACATTGCAAATCTCAGCGTATAATATCTAAAATTTTACACCTGAGAAAGCCTTAGCCTGGATTCACATTTTCAATTTATCTGAGCCCCATGTACTATTTAAAAAAATCTGGTTTTAAAGAAACTAATGATACATTATCTAATCCTATATACCTCTATTTTCTTGGTGTTCTGCTATTTTATCTGTAGCTAAGAGAAGTTTGCAAAGATTATCTTTGTAAAAAAAAAGTGTATGTATATATATAGTTCTAGTCACTCATTTTGCTTCTTGAATAGTTCTGTGAAAATTTGCCTCTTTAGATTTCCAGAATGTACTTGTTCTTCTGTCAGTCATATTTCTAGCAGCAGCTTGGGAAATTTATTCTTTTATGTGTTGAATAGCTCTTCAGCACAGGTAGTACTGTTTTCTTTGAAAATGCAAACATCTCTCAAATAGCAGGACACAAATGTGGGGAAAATTCCGAATACAAGCTATAAATATTTCAGGCTGTAGCTACAGAGAACTTGAACTGAACCTCGTGCTCAGGTATCTAAGCATTTATTAAACTTGAGTTAGCTTCTTCTGGTGAATTGAAGTGAATCTTTTGCATTTGAAAAACCCTGTGAGATTCTCTTTCTGCAACACACACACATTTCCGCATGCAAATCTATTGCAGCATTGCTAGAGAAATACATTAGTCAGACTGTATAATCAAAAATGTTTGTGAAGAGATAATGAACGAGGCCTTGCTGTATACAAAAGATAAAACATCATTATGCACGTATTTATACTGTGAGTGTTGAAATTCCATTATTCTGTGCCCGTGAAACAGAAATTTCTATGAGCCTCTGGGTGTTCTGTGATTAGCAAGTCGTGTATGACCTGACGGGGGGGTTGGTTTGTTTTTAAGGCAGTTGGTAACACTTTAATATAAATTAATATAAATGTGAATGCATCGTGGGGTATGTGATAATCCCACTGGTGCTGCCTTGGGGCAGCAGAGAGGAGCTCCAGGCGCAGGAGGTTAAAACCAGTGTTAGTGAAGAGTCCATTCCCGAGTCCTTGCCCAAGACAGCGAGCTCAGAGAGAATTGTACCTCTCTAGAAGTGTCATGGCTCAGCCCAGCGCAGGGAGATGTGTATGACAAACACTGCCCCTGAGGACGCCGGGGCTCTCCCTTCTGCCCTGCTGCGATCAAACCGAGCCTATGAAAAGCAAACTGCAGCTGGTGGTGCCACAGGATCTCTCGCTCAGCACACCCAGCTAAGCTGTTCACAACCTCTTCCTGCCTCCTGTTGACTTTCAGCTTCGGAGGGCCGTGCCGGGAGTGCTCCTGCCTTTCTCACCCAGCTTTTGAACCAGGAAAGGGCGGCAGCTCTGCACCCTGTCCTTAGGAGAAGCACGTTCTTCAAAATGTGCTTTCGGTGTGTGTTGACAGCAACCTTGTCCTTCTCACCTTTCCCAGACGCACCTCCCAGCTTTCAGAAGACAATTGAATTTCTCAGCAGCTTTTCAAGCAATGATTTACGTTAATGGAAGCTGGCAGACAGCTCAGCATTCACCAGAGCCATACAAATGCCATTTATTTAACATTGGAAGTACCAAGCAACTTAGGTTTTAGTTCATTGTAATGTTATCCAATTTCAGGAAGACTAGACCAGCTTTCACTTTAAGAAAATAAATCTGTAAGGAACAAAAAGCAAATTAAAAACTAAAAACAAAAAGCCTGCTCCATTTCCATACCAAAAAGAAAAAAAAAAAAAGAACAACTAATTACAATTGCAAAAATTGGTAAAATGGTGAATTTATCACTTCACTGTCTTCCCTGTGGTAAAGAACATGAAGTGTAAGACTTCTTTAAACCTTTCCTGGACTATATTCATCCAATCAACCAAAGCTGACAGAGAGCTGGAGGTCAATATTCTGTGGTATTTTTGTTCCATGATTATTTCTTTCTTCTGTCCCCAAAGAAAATTGGTTCCATTTGAGGAGATGTCTGGACCAGTAGCAGCTCAGCATCCCCCAGCCTCGCCTGCTAAGCTTGTCTGTTACACGTGGATCCCGACACCTTTGAATCATCTAATTTTAGAGCACTTTTTTTTTAATAACCATCACTCTTTCCCAAAGAGTACTCGGATGACATTAGAAATATCTTAATCCTCCTTCAATAACAGGATGGAAGATAAAAATTGCCACAGCTATCATTATTGGAAGAAATAACATTATATTGAAAGGATAAAATGGACTTATTCTGTCTAACCTGAAAAAACCACTTACAGGGTGTATTTTCTGGCACAGTCTGTGACTGCTGGAGGAGCTTTCTCCAAAGCAGTGTCTAAATCAAGACCAGTTCCCTTTATGTCTCATTTGTTTTATTTTTACTTCCTGTGTTTCAAATGTCTGATGTGCATAAAGGACTGTGAAAAGGGAGAAAAAAACCCCTGGAATGATACAATTAATATTGTATGAATATTGTGGGATTGGTGCTGAATGCGGTTTATTTTTAAAATTAGAGTGTGAGAAAAGGTTTTGCTTAAATTAGCTTGACAAATTCTATTTGTTTGAGATGTCTAACACTCTCCTGTTGTGTTATCTCACCTCATACAAATCATCTGAACTGGTCTGGGACTGTTGTCTAAGCTCCTTCTTAATATCTCATGTAGAACTGATGAAAATCCAGAATATAACTCACCCCAAAGGGTCCAAAATGAATAATCTAGTACAGGGAGAAAACCTGGCTTCTAGAGATATTTGTTTCTCTTCAGTAACTACAAAAAATACCTAAAAATATCTATCCAGTGGTTAGTTGAGTAGGATTGGGTCAGATGGATGTCCCAAAGGAGTAGAAAACCCAAACTGCACATCAAAGTGATAAACAACTGTGCCCATCCAGATATTGGTTGCCTTTCACTGGAGTCAGGAAAATTTGATTAATTATAATTAATTCAATAACAGACCGAGTCCTGCAGCTCATTAATAATTTCAGAACCTGCAGGAGAGCAGGATTACCGTGCTCAGTGCTGCCTGTCCCCGTGCTATGTATTCAAAACCTCTCTGCCAAAGGTTTATCATGGAAGAGCATAAACACTTTTCCTTCCAGTGTGGGATTCTAATTTCTTTTAACTCTCCTCCTGGGCTGGCTGGTTTCTCACTTTATCTGAACTCTTTAAGGCTAAAATCTTTGCAATACCTGTGGGTTACGTTTTAAATTAACACATTTTACATCTTCAGGGGTGTGAAGCAGCACTCATGGAGGAGGAACTTCATGTATTATTTACCCTTTTTTTTTGCATTCTATCAAACACTTTTAAATCAGATATTAAATTTTGCATGAGTATTGATCATAACTTTATCATCCATTATAAATACCCTTTCTGTTAGTTCACACTCCTTGGACAGAATTATGGAGAGGGATGAGAAATGGACATTAAATTAGGTTGAGCAGTTTTTGTGTTGTCTGAAAGGAGTATAGGATGTACTCAGTTCCCTCCAGTCTCTTTAGGTACTGGAAAATGATATCAGATCCTCCCTCTCCAGGCCTGATCCCAAGACGAAAAGATGATATCCCATTCCACAAAGAGGTTAATTTGCATTTATAAAAGGAAAAGCAAGCACTACATTGAAAGTTAGAAGTGTTCAATTATTGATGTTCTTCTATTTATTTTTGCTTAAGAACTCTGTGTTCTTCAGTCTTTGATAACTGATATGTGTTCAAATACATCAGGGTCACGAGCTTATCTGTATTAGTTCAAATAATATGACTGAAATATGACAAAGAAAAATATCCAAACAGCCACTGCTATTCTGGGGAAAATGCATGGTTCTTGATTGTAAGGGAAAGACACTTATCAAGTCTCCTCAGTGATTATAAATGAATGTAAATAGTTTTGCAGGATATATATAGCAAACCCATTTTGCGCAAAACTGAAGTCCTATCACAGCAGAGTGATTTTTGAAGTAGTGAGGAGGAAAAAAAAAGCAGTGAAACAATAAAGCTAATTCAAAAAAGTTTAAAATATTCTTTGTCTTTTGATGAACTTTGGAGAAAATTATAATCCTGAGTCTCATCCTGTTTTAGCAGTGAAGATATTTTGTATCAGAGGCATTACAGGGCTCAGAGTTAGATAACATTCTCTCTATTTGAATTTGAACATCAGATGAAACAAGTCGGAGTGTGTTTTGTAAGATATCAAGCAATTCAAACAGTGACAACCCTAAAGAAAAAGGTTATATTTTCAAGAATAAAGTAGTAGGGAAAAGTCAAATCAATTCTGAACTAACAAAAAACCAAGAACCAAACAAAACCTGCATTAGAGTCAGCACACCTGCAACAATATTTTCCTCCACAGGGTTTTCAATTTCCTGTGTTCAGTATGTGACCTTATAAAAATGATAACAAGATTCAGTTTCTGAAAAATATACATGCGTCTTATCTGTTGTTTTCTGAAGGCAAACACCAGAAATGGGATGTGTAAGAAGTCGCAGAGTTTGGTTTTGTTCAGTTGGTCACTTGAGGCAACAGGAAAATGTTCTCTTCTTGCTAAATTGTTTCTGAGAAGTGATTTTATTTTCTTTGGCTTCTGAAAAGCAGAGAAACTCAGTTTGCCCAGTGACTTTCCTTAGTTGCTAGACTGTGGACTATCTCACTTTTAATAAATTAATAGCTCCTTATAAGGGTTTTCTGTCAATTTACAAGGGCAAGACTTAACAGATTACAACAGGTAAGGGAATTCTCCATTTCACTCATCTCACGGGTTTCTAATTTCTCTCTGCACACCAAATATCCCTGAAATATGTGCAGTATACAATAAATTTGTGCTTGAATTTTTTCAATATTTCCAAAGCCATGTGCAGAACAAAACATATCAGGCTGTGTCATAGCAGAGTTTATTCCTTTTCTGCTTCCCTTTTCAGTCTGAGATAAGAACACTCATCAGCCAAGATTAAACACCTCTCTCATCTCTCCGGATCCTGTGCACATCATTTGTGGGAGCAGTGTTTTGGTTGCTTTTCTTCGGCTGCAGAAGCGTTTTCCAGCTCCGCAGGAAGGCGCGTGCGTGGGAGCAGAAATAGCGAGAGCCTTTCGTGCTTCCCCCTTTACCGAGAGCTGCGCGTTTGACTCCTCCCGGGCCGGAGTGGGGACTGAGATTCAGCTCAAACTCAGCTGGAGGACAGTTTTTAGCAAAGTCAGACCCAAAACCTGTGGCAGGAGTGCACTCGCTGCCCCTTCAGTGAGTCAGGGACAGCCACGCCAAGGATTTGGCGCAAACCGAGGAGCCGCGTGCGCTCCAGACTCTGATGATTTTTAGGTATTTGAAGGAGCAAAACTGTCATTTCCTTGGAAAATGACTTCTGAACTTCAGATGTCTAGAGAGCTGCTGAGCAAGGTTTTAAGGATTACAATTAAAATACCTAAAAGCAGACTAAGCCACACTTTAAATGCTTTAAGCTGTTTTATGGCTTTTTTTTCCTTCTACATGGGGAGCTGGGGATGAACAAGGATTTCAGCTTGGGGTTTTTTTTTGCAACCTACATTATCTACCTAGCCAAGCCCATAAAACAGAATAAGCCTAACATATTTTTGGTTGTGATTATTTTTTTTAAGGGATGATTTGTTCTAAAATTATCATGATTTCCGTGAATATTTCCCAACCAATAATAAATTCTTTTTAAAAACTGTGGGTCTGTTTCAACTCTGTGAAATCCCTGGCACACGTAGATAAAGGTTTCAAATGTAGTTCTGTTGCCTTTGTTACATACTGTGGATTTTTCTATATTACAACTGTTATGTGTATTATTCAGGGGTTGCAGAGTGAATTGTCTGTGCTGAAGTGGATGGGATTTAGGAGTTTGCTGGCACAAAGAATTATCCCAGCTGCTTCACCTTCCATTCTTTTCTTCAATTCAAGAAAAATTTACAAAATTTGCCCTTACATAACTTGCATCAGAGGGAAAAATCCTTTGCCCATTCAATTTTTTGCATTCTGTCAGCACTTTACATTCAGTTTTTCCTCTTACTCTTTAGTTACATTCAGCCACGTCCAGTTGATACCAAGTTCTGAATAATTTGGGACAGTTACTCAGGACATCACTACCCAACAGAAGTTGCCTGGTTTTGGATAACATTTTTGTGTGTGTTTTCCCTGGAATTTTTGGCCAACGTGGAAAGGAAATCAAGGTACAGTTATACTACTAATTACTTGTACCTGTCTCCAAATAAAATGGGAAATTATTAAAAACCTTCCTGGGGATTAGATGGTATTAAACAGAAGATAATTAGTGCAAAGGTGAGGTGATCCCATTTTCCCATTTGCCAGACTTGGTGCAGGATGGTGCTGAGTTTGAGATATGTGACTCTCAAATACAATAAAATTCTATACTGAATTTCAGCAGCAGCTAATTAAAGAATTTACAATTTTTATTACTTTTTTATTAATGATGAAACACAGGCTGGCACATGGAGAGGTACCAAATATAACTAGACAGGAATCTGCAGGCATAGAAATACAGCTTTGATATGAGTGGTTTTTCTGACAAGACTGAGGAAGATAGAGTTTCTAAAATAATAGAAAAATAGAAGAAGAAAAAACAGCAAGGGAAGAAAAACTGTCAGGGTAAACAGATATTTTTTTAGATGAAGCTTTGCTCTACTGAACCTTCTCTGTCTACAAGCTTGTTCTGATTTTTGTTGTGCTTCTGGGGCTTAGTTTGGATTTGTTCTAACAGAAAATTTAGTATGTTATAACTTGATTTTCAAGATGCTTTTAAAAATAATTTTCAAGTGATTGAGGGCACATTTGTAGCTTTATATTTTAGGTGAATCCATTTTCCAAAAAGATAAATCTGGCATATTTAAAATGATGTGGTGTTGTGTACGAGAATTCATTCTTGTTTTGAAATCACTGCACTAGCCTTTGAGAACTCTAAACCAGCACATCAATAATACTAGAAAAATACCATTTTTCCCTCAGAGTTTAGTAGGTTTTAGGCAGGCTAAACGCAGTAATTAATATTCGGTCATGTTTTACATTGATTGACCAAAGCTATTTGAGCCCCTCCGTGGTGCTAATGGCTGCTGCAGGTTCTGATGCACAACATTAAGCAGCTGATCATCTGGAATGAGAGCCTGGGACCTTCTGTCAGGGAACGAAGGACAAAATTAATTGGGGACACTCTCATCCTTCCAGCTCATACAGGGCTCAGTAGGAAAATACTATTGGTTGTTTTTGTCGGGGTAGCTATGTGAGTTCTCACCTTCCCTTTCCCTGTGCTGCAGGGACACAGCTCTGGCTTCAGCATCCTGGAATTCTGAATGTTGTTGGAATTTTAAATACCAATTTTATATTTCCTTTTGGAAACAAATTCATACAACAAGTTTCTCTTAAGTGAAACACTTTAGTGCCCAGGTGGTGCTTTCATCTATTATTTAATATTTTACCTGTATGTTTGCATGTACAGCAACGTGCATACACAACATACATAGTTTTTTATTAACTCATAGCAAGACTTACTAAACTTTATAAAAAGAACTGTGTGGGTTTGCTGACCTTCCTTCTGTTCAGGCATTGCTTTCCTTAGTCACTCACTCTGCCAGAAACTTCCCAACACAATGAAAGAGAAGAAACTGTCGATAGGTCAGCTTTAATTTGTATGCTATTTTGCAAATATCTGTGTAGGCAATTTTTGCTTTTGAAAAAGAAATAAAAATCCATACAGCAATAGAGCTGAAGTTGATCACTTCTGACTTAAAAAAAAAAAAAAAGTTGCTGGCTGAGAATGAAGTCCATCTGCAGATAATTGGTCTGATCTTCTTTGATCTATCTTCAATCTAGAAGGCACAATTTATTTTTTCCAAAATATCCCATTTACCCACTTTGGGTTTTTAAAGAAATAAATAATACAGAGTTTTGTATAATATATTTCTGGAACAAATTACTGTATTTTTATACTATCTACTTTTAAATTCTGATTCCCATTTCTGTTCTTCTAAGCATCATTTATTTAACAAAAGGAGCTCACATAATGATCTTGGTTTCATCTTTGAAGCTGACATATCTTCTTACCATCTAATGAAACATAATATTCTCTTTATCACCTATTCTCTTTTTCCCAGGGCAGCTCACTGCAGTTTTGTTTTATCAGAAATCAGCCAGCAATATGACTCGCGAGGAGCTCTGGAAAACTTTTAGTGATCCTAACAAAAAGCAGGAGATCAATGGGCCATCCCAGAGATTCCCCTCAAAGGAGCAATGGGTGTGCAAACCGAGCCCGTAAAAGCTGAGCCTCCTCAAACCACGGGGGTTTGAATGAAACACAACAAATGGCTTCCCCTAAAGTTCAGCACTGATCAGCAGAGATGTCTGTGCTGGGGAGGCACTGCCTCACAAAGAGGTGCTCAAGAGTTGCTCTTTGGGAAGTGACAAATAGATTTGCTGCTGCTTCTCAAGAGACATCCAGTGAAATGGCTTGGAATAAGAGCAGAAAGTAGTCCCCAGAAAATAAAGTTCAGAGGGAGATTGTGATCAGAAATGATTCTGATCAGGGATGAATGTAGGATCTGGATTTAGGTTTTCCTAAGGATGACAACAGTGATACCAAATTTAACATCTAAGAAGTCACGTCTTTGGTATTCCTTTAAAAGAGCATTGTGACAGGTTTTCAGGAAACTTTGCTAATTACAGACCACTAACTTGTCTTTGGATGAAGAAAAAAAAAAAAATATTTGAATGCTGAACTGAAAATAGGGATGGAGTGTCCTAGCAGGTGGTACAATACAGTTGCTTATGATATAAATTAATGCAAAAGAAAGAATAACTTGGGCGGGCAATAAAAGCAGAAGAAAATGCTGAACTTTCTGAAAGTTGCTTTCTCTCTTTGATATAACTCTTTTTATCTCAAAAGTCTATTCCTGGAGTAAGCTTTTCATTTTTTGTTGTCTAAGTTTCATCAAATTCTAAGTTTCATTAAATTGTATCTCAGTCTCACTACCATTACCTGAACTCACTTTGGTAGAAAAGCACAAATAATGCTACAATCTTAAATCCAGTGGGTCTATTTGTGTGTTTCAGAAGATTCAGAGGAGGATGGGTGGAGGAGAAAAAGGAGGAATTATGCACAGAGAAACATTCTGGTTTGGGTCAAAGGTCCCCCATTTTTGCAGTTCTGTGTGCTGTGATTGGTGTGTCTGTGCCTCAGTGGCCGTAATTTGTGTAGTGATGAATGCAGGAACAACTGGAAGAGAACAGATGGTGCTCCTGTTTGTCTGGGTTTTCTTCCAACCAAGATTTTGTACTCTTGTAGCAGATTCTGTTGCTCATCTTTCCATCTTGAATCATATTCAACAACTCTAAAACTTGCATTACATTTAATTCAGGAAAACAGCATCAGTATAAAAGTAAAAAAATAATAAAACCACAATTATTTCTGCAATCTGTTAAGTTTCTCTTACAGATTTACATTACTATTTTAATATTTTATTCATCTACAGACTTTTCACTTATATCGCTTGGTGAACAGCCTGCAACTCTCAGCATCATTCATTTCTTTACTTAATTTTGCCTGCTGTTTCAGAACTTTATGTTCAACTGGATTGTAAATGTAGCTTAAATAGAAATGCTGAAAACAGTTTAGTTCAAAAGAACATCTCTGCACTCTGATTATTTAAAAATCTCCCCAGTCTCCTAAGTTTCAAGAACATATGGCAATTCACCCATGATTAATTTTGCTAAAAATGATTTTAATTTAATGAGTCAATGAAGTTAAAGGTTTCTTTTTCTGGCAGCTGGCTCTCTCACAATTCAAGGTCACTGCACAGTGTTGACATAATTGCACAGCCAGTCTGTCCGTGTTCTACAGGTGTCAGTCGCATGGAAAATAAACACTAATTACGTATTTTAATGTGTAGCAGAAGTCATATTCAAAAGCAAAACCAGTGGAAACAGTGACAAGTTATTCAAAGTCACTTTTGGGATATCGAGTCCTCCTGCTTTTAGGAAAGCACATTTTCCTTATTACTGTGCGCATCTATTCAAATGTTGTGCTGTATCTTTTTTGTTCATTAATTGCTTGACATCATTAAGACTTAAGTGATTCCTAATGATTCATAACTGAGCTTTCAGCTGGAATAGATCAACAACAAGATTCAGAACTCAAATCCCAAACCCTCCAAATAGCACTTAATTTGATAAATCCGGGGGTTATGGTGTGAAAGGAAAACTCTGATAGCTCTAATATGATCAAAAGAAAGGAAAGAGAATTCAGAGAAATGAGAAAACCAAGAGATTCAAACTTTACTTAGTTTAGAGTCTAAAGGTCAGGAGAATGGTATGATTTCTGGAGCTGATGTGCTGCCAAGTGCCTGAAAGGAAAAAAAATTCACTAAGCAACCCAAACCCTGAGATTAAAGAAAAAAATAGAAATATTTTTTTAAAAACCCAGCAGTCCTGAAGGATGGAACAGTGTTGCCCTGAGGTAGCTCTGCCACACTCAGAAGGAATTTATGGCATAAAAATGCCCTTGTAGTGCAAGCCAGCTCTGTTATGCGCCATATCCCTCTAATCACATCAACAGGACCAGCTCCTCCAGCAGCAGCAATCGAGGGCAAGAGCAGCGTGTGAAATCAGGGCCAGTGGCAAAACTGTGGGATGGTCTGGATTTCATTCACCTGCATCGACGAGATATCCATAATGAGAGAGAGCAACGTGTCCCGTTCTCTGTGCCGCTGCCCATGAAGGTTTTGATATGAAATACTCAGTAGGAGGTGCCTACACAAAATTCTGGACAGCATCTAAAGCTGGGTTCCCTCCCGGACTGATTTCAATAACAATCAATCATCTCTCAGAGAAAAAACATAGGTCTGTATTGGAGGGCACTTGGCCTTTTTTATGTATAGTGACACATAAATCCTTGCAAACACACAGGCCTGGAAAGAACTCATGTGGAAAGTAAAACAAAAGAGAGCGATCTGGAAACAATAAAAAAAGAAGAATGTAAACTTGAGAAGAGCTTTTATTACAATATTTCTTTTAAAGTAAAAAAAAAAAGTAGTTGTTTGTTCTTTTTTTTTCTCAGATGGTGAGAGTGTTTTGTTTGTAAATAAGATGTCATTTTCAACTAAAAACATAACTAAACTATGTTTTGGAAAACATAAATACTGAATTTAATTGTAACAGCTGTCATTTTCATCTGATATTCATCTTGTGAGCCATTCTGCTCTCTACTATAGTTATCTATGTTTAGCTAACATGTTTTTCTTTAGTGCATTCGAAATGCATTATGTCAGAAAGGATTGATCAATATATTTTTTTCACATCTGTTATTGGAAAACAAAGTATTTTTTTACTTTGGGGGTTGGGGGAGAGTTTGAGTGCAGGGGGAGAGTTTAGCCTTTATTCTCATATTTGAAGTCCAGGATATTGACTATAATCTTTTTCATTTTAGAGCCTCAGAGTGGGTGGACTGAGATTAGGATTTGGCTCTACAATATTCTGTGCTGACAAATGAGTGTATTAAATACTGGAACATTATTTAATTAATTGACCTTTGCTGCTCTTTCCATAGTTAAAGTTCTGAGCCTTCGTAACAAACGGATAACTCACAGTAAGGCCTTGGTATTAATTTGGCTCCAGTTTCCAAAGTACTTCAATGTTATTTTTTTGAAAATTATATAATCTAATATATATTTTATTAATATAGCCTTTGTTTGAAAACTGGGCTTTTCAAAGGAGTGATATGCTCTGTTGAGCTTCAGAGGTACTTAGAGGTCTCAGATAAATTGTGAATTATCTCTGTAGTAACACATTGAGCCTTTCCCTTGCAGAGAGTCTTTGATCCCAGACACTTTTTTTTTTAACACTGTGTAACCATCTGAACTTCCAGAGTCCTACAATCTAATAAGTACTAAATTCTCTGGTTAAAATTTTGTTGGGAAAGAGATTCCGTTACAAATCACAGCTTTTTCACATTTGTATGAGTTATATTCCTTTAGCTCTGTTATTGCACAATAGTTTATACTTTGATGAGGAGGTCTGGGATAACATTTGCATTGGCAAAATTTCCTGCTTTGCAGTCTCTGTCAAAACTGAGGAGATTTCACAATGAAAGACATTTTGGATTTAGGCAGAAGGTATTATCTTTTTCCAGACCACTGCAATGACAGTTTATATTTTATGTATAGCCATAACTGGAACTACCCCCAAAGCCTCGTCCTCTGTTGTTGCTGGTGGGATTATGTGTGGTGTTTGCTTTTTTTGGTGTTACTTGCTTTTCTGGGTGCAAGAAACCTTGTGGTGTGTGGTGCTCCCAAACTGTCCATTTGACTCCCACAAAACATCTTTCCTCAGATTCCTCAATGTGATTTAAAATTCAGAACCCTGAGCCTGGCAGAGTTCCAGAAGTATTTGGGCAGCACTCTCAGGCACGTGGTGGGGACTCTTGGGGCTGTCTTGTGAAGGGCCAGGGGATGGACTTTGATCTTAATGAACCCCTTCCAACTCAGGATATTCAGATGTGAAAACGTCTTGGGGATCTGGCTGCTGTGACATGAACGGCCTCATCTGGTTTTAGGATGTGCTGCCAGAAGTGTTTGATGTCAAGCCAAGTGGTGCAGGTGGGCTTGGCTTTGCCTGTGGTGGGTGACAGCAGGTCCTGGAATTTTCGGTGGTTTGTGCCTGGTTGTCTCCAGAGCAGTTTAAGTAGAGGCTACCACGTTTGCAGATTGATCAGAGGATTAGGATCAGTGAATCAGCTTGGTGAAATATGCACGGATGACACCACAGGGCTGAGCTTCACCTCAATCTACCTGGAGCATCCACTGCACTCATACCAGGTTTGCAAATGGCATCACTGGGATAAAGACAGACCAGCTCCTCCTGGCTCATTCCTGTCTAGGCAGGGTCAAGCAGACTCTAATCCCTCTTAAAAAAAACCCTCCTAGGAAAACAGGGGAGAGTAATTAAATACATAGAGCAGATTTCATAAATCTCTTTTCTTTAGAAAGTGCAAACTTTATTTATTAGGAACGCAGCTCTCCGTTCCGTATGCGCACCCAGCAGGAGTCTGTACCACATAAGGGGTTAGAGTGTAATTTTGTATTGCAAAGTAATTTAAGCAGGAACACAGAATTTGGTAGTTTCACACTTACAAAGGCAGCTAACAGCCTTGCAAAAGAATCTCATTGGCAAAACAATTGATTTCTAACTTCTGGAGCAGAGAACCTTCACTGCCTAGATCATGTACAATAAAACTGACATGCGAGGGTAGAGCAAAAATATGCTCAGCTTTCCTAATCCCTTGGAGGCTTGTGAAATTACTGTCTGAAAACTATAATGAGAATGGGATAATTTGTGACATTTCCCTCTGCTGTTAGAAGGTATTGATTTTATGACATTTTCATTTCTTATTATGTATTACGAGCATAAGACATCCGAATGTTAATATCAGATGCACAGAATAAACAAGGATGGTGCCAGGTAGCACTTTATTTATTTCAATTATTTTTCAGTTTTATGCTGCAGCTATTTTACCAAATCCCTGCAGGCTGTTAGCAGATAAACAATCACTCCGAAGCTCTGAGAATTCAGAATTAGAGGAGGCAGCCCATACATAAACTTATTTCTTCCATGAAGTCTACCAGCCAAGAGAGATAACTTATCATCACCATGCTGAGTTTTGACCTCCCCTGTTTTATGTAAGATATTCAACTTTTCAGCCACATTGTCTGTCTAATTTAGACTGTTAATGCCTTGGGGTTGTTGTCATCTCCCTCCTCACACAGGAGAGAGCTGCTGCAAATACTAATGCACTCACAATAGATCCAACAGCGTCACTTGTGTTCAGCCCTGCTGCATCTTACCTGTCAGGTCTTTGGGAAGGGTAAATTCCCTCTCCTAGTGCTAAAACCACCAGGGCAAGATTATGGAGAAGCTACGTCATCAAGACTGTCTTGGAATTCTTCAAACATTGACCTCTTCGCTGCAGAATGACGCAGCCCTATAAGTAGGACTCACAGCTTTGTCTGGGATCACTGCGAATACATCTTTTGGGTTTCTGGAGAGACCTCTGTGTATCTCCCCTCTGTTTTGAGCACATGCATCCCCCTCTGTCCATCATGTCACGGTGATGAGTTGCACCCAAGGAGTGAGAGAGCAAGGTGTGCAGGTCAAGGAGTTCTGGCAAAAACCTTGGGAGGCTGCACTGTGTACTGCCAAAAATAACTAATTAAATTCCCCCGGAGCAGTTCACGGTCCAGGCTGGGCCGTGGCAGTGCAGTCGTGCTCTAAGCAAATGTCTGGCAGCAGGGTACTCACCATACCCAAGGTGCTGTAGAAGCCTGGTTTTGTGCCAGCAGCCTGCACATAAGAGAAGATTTATAATATCTATGTTTAAGGCCAGCTTGGCTGGAGCTCTGAGCACCCTGCTCTGGTGGAAGATGTCCCTGCCCACAGCACCGTGGCCTTTGGGCACCGCTGTGCCCTTGGCAAAGGAGGAACCTGCCCAGGGCTCCCACTTGGCACATCCATCTCAGCACCCTGGGGACATGAGCAGTGTGAGCAGAAATATATTTTCTCCTTGGCCATCTGCATTTAAATTGATACATTATATGAAAGAGCACAAGCCGACCCAGGAAACAAGTACATATTATCCTATAGTTGATGTCGATGTAATGGATTTTAAGGGCTTGTTTATTTGTTGTTTCAGTTTGGTTTGGTTGGGATTTTTTAAGTTTGCTGTAGGAGAATTTATAGAGAATGGATAATATTGTACAAAAATAAGAACTGAGGAGAAAAGAAAAAGGAATTGCTATTTTTATGCCTTGTGAAGTTGAGTAAGTTATAGATATTGTACATGAACTATATTTATATCAAATTTATAGAGAGCCTTCTCACAAAGCAGGGTAGTGAAGAGAAGGGAAAAACAATATCCTAATAAGGTCAGAGCATGAGAGAATAACTGAATTGTCCAGAAAATAAAGCCACACAGGGATCTCAAAAACTGGGATATCAAAAACATTCAAAATACCATTCACAAAGTATCAGTCCCTTGTGGGGACTTTAAATGATCCAAGCTTACTTTGTCTGAAATACAGATTTTATAAAGAAAATGCTAGAACCAGGGAAAAACTTTCCTCAGATCTTTTAACAAATACAGTCTGAAAATACAATGTTATTGAAATTCTTTTTATTTGTACTTCAGAAACAAAATCATTTTGTGTTTCTTTAAAGAAATGAATTGTGTAGATTTTATCTGACTTTATACAGTGTAATAATATTTATATCATAATTTTCTAGTTTGTAACAATACCCTTGTAAATATTCAGTTCTCTTTCAATATAAATACTTCTATTTCTGGGGGTCACAATTTGATCTGAGTGCAAATTACTTTAACCAGCAGGGGGCCAAGCCATAGATATGTATTCAGATTTGGTCCCAGCTACTAAAGTGGAATATTTAAATGTTCAGAGAGAGTTTTCATGTTGTTATGGAGCTGGAGAACAAAAACCATCAAACACACACAAATTCCACATTGCACTTTCAGAAGGAGACACAAAGAGAGAAAAAGAAGGCAAGAGAAAGAAAAAGAAGAAATAATGTTTATGTGCATTTCTTAGCTGGAATTTCTCTCTAATACCACAGTGCTCAGTTTGAGCTTGTCTTGCACACGCTCAGCAAGGAATATTTGATTCTTATAATTTTAGTCTAATGCTGTTGTTTCTTCCTGCATGGGGAATGTAAATACCCACTGCCAGGCTGGCCCCAACCCTTGTGTGTACAAGGTGTGTGCCTCAGCATCCCTCTGTGTTCTCTCCACAGACCTTTGTAGAAGTCAGAAAGAACTTTGAAAAAAATCTCAAAAAAAATAACATCACTGAGAGTCTCATGAGGAAATGTTACCAGGACTGGGGGGGGGGGGAGGGAAGAACAACAGATGAGTTAGTTATCATTCCAGTGGGAAAAAAACTTAATGGGAATTCCTAGTCCTTGTCCAGTGGAGAATCCACAGAGGAAATTTGTAGCTGCCTGGTGATGGGAAAAACATTGATTAATTAATATCCTTTTGCATTAATTGGTATTGCAGCAATCCAGGCATCAGTCATTTATGTCTCCCTTCTATAATACCTTTCTGTATCAGATATATGTGCAGCTATATTCCCATGGATAGTGGGAAGCACAGGAACTCCTGCTGTAACTCTACTGGAAGACTCCCATATGCCCCCAAAATGGACGCAGAGTAATTTGCACTCTTTGAAGATATTTAGTTCTGCATGTCTGGTTCCTGGTAGGAATTACCAGAAGGAGTGTCCCAGAGAATCCCTCTTTAGTGAGAGGTTGATTGACCAGATCTCTTACTGTGAGACTCTGATGTGGAATTTAAAAGTTTTCAAATACAGAGGTATAAAGCAAAACTCAAGCAAGTGGAAAGCAGTGCCTAATACAGGATAAAACCCAAATTAACAGATATTTTCAAATTAACTAATGCTGCTAGAGCGTTATTGCTGTTCCTCTCATCAAGAAGGAATGGAATTAAATCCTGCAAAAGGAGCAGCCTGGGATCTCTGGGTATGGATCTCTGACTCCATGGTGGAACTCAGAGGTGGTAAAGACGAAGAAAAGACAAAGGGTTTTATGAAAATAACACGTATTGGAACACCAATATGTCAAAGCAGAACAAGAAAATGGTTTCTCCCAATGGTAAAAGGAAAAAAAAAAGCTTTGACTAAAAAAGTGTGAGAGAAAGGCACCAGGGGGTAGAAGAGAGTGGATTTGGAAATTATTTACCACCTTAGACCATTTCAGCAAACCAACCTTTTAGTTCTACCTGTCTTGAGTGTTTGAAACTAAATGTTTTGTGCAGGAAATGAAAATAGGTTGATTAAGCTCATTCTCATCCTCCCACCATGCATCCTGTACATCCCTGAGACACCCTGTGGTGGAGAGCTGCTACGATGCACAGGTAATAGATGGGAAATTGTTTCAGGCCCTGATGCTTCTGGTGTCTGATTATGATCCAGGTCAGCAATCACAGAAATTACTGCTGAGAGTCATCTGCAGCTCCCCCATTTCCCGAGCTGCTCGCCAAAGCTGGGGGATTTGTGTGCTCCAGCAAGGCATAAGTTATAAAGGAGTTATTTCTAATGAACTCCTGCAGATGAGGCTTATTTCTCTAACTCCTCCATGCAGATTATGGCTTGTGAAGGCAGGGAAGAAGAGTTATCCTGGAGTGTTGTGAAAGTCTCTGTCTGCCCGGGACACGTGGCACAATTCTTGTTGGAAGCAGACGCTGTCAGAGCAGCACCCGGCGCCGACAAAGACCCTGCCAGTTGTGTGCTTACATTACAGGCAGGGCATAATTACTCACGTTACGTCTACTTTCACTTTATTTTGACAGTTAGGAGGTTGATCAAGAGGAGGCTGTGGAGGAACTTTACTGCTTCAGTTGGAACACAGAGTTGAGAGCTGAGGAGTGTGTGCTGCTTTCTTCACACCTCTTCCGAGTTCAATTTAAACTGAAACGACACTGAACTAACAGGTTTGCTGGAGGTTTTCATCACAGATAGGCTTAAGTGTCTGCTGTAAATTGAAGTAGGTTAAATGTATTAGAAATTAAGTAGCTATTTCCTTGGGAATATCGATGTTCTTTCTGCAAAGTTCCATTTCAATAATTTAGAAAATATAGTATTATCAGTTTTGTGCAATATTTATGGTAGTGTGTCATGTGAATGAAGAAAGGAGAGGAAAAAAATCCAAACCCTCAGTACGTTATGGAAATTATTCTTTGCAGATATTGTGGTCTTTACCTTCTATACCAAACTCTATTTGCATGACCCAATATGATTATAATAATCAAAGCAAACGCTCCCCAGAGATTAAATGCTATATGGCTCAGTCTCTTACTGAGGAGATCGGTGACTGAGAAGCTTTCATTGCACATATTTCACGTGTGAACATCCCAAATCCCAGCATCCTTTTCATGATGTGATTTCCTCATTGTCTCTATGTAGTATTAAATATCTTTAATTCCTATTTGTCTTCTAGCTGAAATGAGATGTTACCTAGAAACATAGAGGCTGATTGTCTACCTCCCCACTGACACATGCAGTGACTAAATAAAGGGAATAAATCCTTTTTTCTAGTTCTTTAATTAAATGTTTGCAGCTATTTGAACCTTGGGAAGCAACTAAAATGTTTCCACAATGACAAAGACTGAGCAAGATCTATTTCTCCTGACTTTGATGATTTCTATTCTTTCTTTTTTTCCCCCCTAATTCAAGTTATTACAGCAGAAATTGTTAATATAAACAACTTTAAATTATGGGGTTTTTAAGACACTTTCTGGACAACTTCCTGAAATTAAATTAAGACTATGGAAGAGTCCATGATTTGGATTTCACAGAACATATTTTGCTACCACTCCAATTATTTATTTCAACTTGTTCAGGCCTGTTTTTGTAAACACAAATTCACAGATACTTGAAAGCAACGTGTAATAAGGAGAAACAAGAAGTCAAAAATAAATTTATTCAGGTCCCTTTCAGGAAAGCTATAACACCTTCTTATTGTCCATAATGTGAGTTTTAGACCGAAGACTTGAAATATTTGAAAAATATTAGTGGTCATTTGCTGAATTCTTAAGATATATTTTTTCTGTAATTAAGTTCTTATCTCAAAGACAATAAATTCTGACATATGTGCATATACATGACAGATTTCCCAGTAGTTAAAAACTATATAAATTCTTATTTCTCATTTTTTATAAAATGGATAAATTTGTGTATCTACATCAATTTTTAATTCCTTTCTGAGCTTATTTCATTCAAGCTCTCATCGAAGACAGGCACACATAAAACCAATGTAGTTTTTATTTCTCTGTCTATTGATATTTAAATGGCTTTCATCCAGACACGAGAAAATAGTATTTTTATGGACAATATGCTCCCATGATTCTGATGCCCACAGAACACTTGTGTTTTAATTAAGAGGCAGGATGATTTTCCTCAATTCTACTTTCAGTCTCTCTCATCTGTAGTGAAGCTTTTCTTATCTGAGGCACTGAACCAGAGAAGCTGACCCCACCCCCGAGTAGAAATTCCAGTTGAATCTGATACTATTAAAAAACCCCAAAAAACAACCAAACCACCCCAAAAGCAGAGGCAGTGCAAATTTTAGTGCGCACTTGACGGGGTCAGTCAGGCTACCTGTGGAGCTGGGTGTGAATTCAGGCCAGAGCAAACAAACTCCTTCAGTTCAATGAACTCACACAAACACCAGGGAAGGATTCCAGGGACGGAATACATTCCATTTCCATTACTCCTACACTCATGAAATCAGTGACTGCTTAGTGTGGCTGGATAAAGGCCTTTGAGATGAAAAATAAGAGGTTTTTTCTGTGCACCTTACAACTCTGGTGTGGCCAGGGAACGGCCGGGAGGGCTGGGCAGGGATTTGTCTGCAGCCACAGAGCTTTAAAGGAATCAGGGAAACAATCTGGACTGCTCCATCATAAACTCCAACACTTCAAAACAGAGAAGAACACCCTGGAGATTTCCAGTTCACTCTGAGGGTTTAGTTGGGTTTTCTTAAGCCAAAGCTTTAAATGGAGAGAAATACACACTTTCTTGGACTGGTTGGTTGGTTGGTTTTTTGGTTTTTTGTTTTTTCCCTGGTGAGATATTTTAGTTTCTCCACCCCACATCCCCATTTAGGGAATTTTTTTTAATTCCTAATGTGTGCTGTACTGTTGCACACCCTCGTACCTTTCCCAGAACATGGTGGAGAGAAAAAGTCTTTGCACCCAGACAGAGCAAACATCACAACTGTCATTTGTTAAACTGGGTATTGTCTTATTAAATTTCTGTGAAGTGTTGGGAAAGATTAGCAGGAGACTGACAGATTCAACTCCACAATCCCACAGAAAGTTTAGCTGAGCTCCTGAGGGTAAGTGGACCCTAACTCCTGCCAGCCATAGGGATGGGCTGTCCCTGCAGCTCACGGAGTATCCCAGCCACAAAGCCAAGTCCCGTGCCGTGGCTGCGAGGAGGATGAAGAGATAAGCCAGGGAGATGAGAGAAACCATTTTCTTTTAAGACTTGGGCATTTTCTGTGCTGAGGGATATCCTTGTCAAACAAATCAGTCCAGCAAAATGAAATGCACCTTGAACACTCTGTCAAAATCTGAGTCTAAACCAAAGGCTTCTCAGGTTTAGAACTTCCCTTTTTTCCATCTTTTAGGTGTCATATCACAGGAAATGGAAATATGGCAGTGCTATTAGCAAGGCAATCATCCTGGGCTCCAGAACCAGATTCTGTTGTGAAATATTCGGGTTGAATTCTAGGCTAGAGCAAGAAAAAAGTGAACATTTCTATGAAATCTGAGTCATACTTGGGCTATGTAATATTTCTCTGCGAATATTTAAATTACCTAAACTTTGCCTTCATCTAAATACAAAATTATTTTGCTCTCATTCTGCTTTGCAGAATGAAAACAACAACAAAAAAAACCCACCAGATATTTTCCTATATTTCCCTTTTCTTTAAATGGGTGGTAGAAAAAGAGCAAAGAGAGCCATGCTTTCTAGGTGAAGATAACCAAGTGCAGTGCAAATACTGTCAAATTTAGAGGTCAAGTGTTTAAAGTGTTGTCCCCTGTGGGAAAATATGCTTGGTGTTGTTGGTAGGTGGAAGTAATTTGTTAGAGCTGGAATGTGGCCACAGTGGTATAAATCAAAGATAACCTGGTAGACCATAAACGCCCTTTGGTAACAGTGGAGTGCATTTTTAATTTGATGCTGGTGTGCTGTGAGCAGGCAGCTCAATTGTCCTTTTGGGTGTTCCCAAAGGTGCGGGGGGAAAATGTGGGATTAAATGTTTCTTTCTTCATTTAGGAAAATAAACTCGTTTATCCACAACAAAGCTGCACCGGAAATTAGAGAAATGTGGAAATATAGGAACAACGATACTTTTAGGTTTTCCACTTGTCACTATATTCTTAAATGTAGCTGCAGTATATCAGAACAGTTTGTACAGTTTATTATTTATTCATTTAATACCCCAAATAAATTGGGGGCTAGATGAAAACAGCCTCTTTGCTTTGGTACTAGAAGAGAAAAAAATTATGCAAGCAATTAGTCACAGCCACATTTTTTTGATTGTGCCTGGTTTTTGCTGCAACAGGAGTAGTAATGGTCCACAAAGAGATTCTTTTTCTGACTGAAGGCTGCTATTGGTGTGAGGTCAGCGTGCAGCTGGTTTTAACAAATTATAGTTAATAATTCAACTTAAATGAGATTCGCAGTCATAAAGCCAGCCAACCGAACAATTTTTTCCGATGTTTACAGTCTCTCTTGGTTCTCTCTCTAAATGCTTAAACGCTTCTTAAAAGAACTTCTGTAAACAAAATTTATTTTAACGAATTGTCCTTTGTGTTAATAGGTTTTAAAATAAATCTGTTTATGCCATTTGAGTGTGTGAAATGACTTTTAAATAAGATATGTTTTATCGATTTCATAAAATGTGTGTTTGGTTTTGGTTTCATGAGGCAAAATATTTTAGTCACCAACAGAAGAATGATACTCGGCTGATAAAGAACAGCCTCTCATTATGTTCATATGTTTCACAATAGTCATAAGTGAAATTTAATTCACCAAGGGTCAAATTGTCTGGAAAGGACAATAAATTAATTACTCACAGATCTGACCATTTCAGGAAGTCTAGGTTTCTGACAGTGCCAGAGACCTGAAAAGAAGGAAAAAGTGGAAGAACTATAATTCTTTGACAAGCTTGAAACATCCTTCGGCCAATTTATGATGGCTTATTCAGCAAGATTCTTCACGATTTTTAAAAAGCTTGAAATTCCAGTGAAGATTCTGGAATACAGAATGATTCACAAAGGAAAAAAAACCTTGAAGTTGCATTAGTGTGTGATGCAGGTGGAAGTTCTTGTTTTTAAAGCAATATGGAAAGCCTTGGATTGCCCTTGGCCTCCTGAAATTCCAGGCTCATCCAATAATCCCATCTTCCTTAAAATGCTGTGATGTTGCTGAAACACCTGAAATGTCGGATATTTTTAGCTGCTCAAAGTCATGGCATCTTAGATCAAAGATGGTCGGAGGGCCTTAACAGCCTGATTTTTTTTCATGTATTTTTTTTCCCCTTTCCTCTAATCCCTAGGATTTGTCTTCAGAGGTGCTGCCAGGCAGCTGGGTGGGAGCCAGCTCTTGCTCGGGAGCCTTGGGGCAGAATTTCTGTGTCCATAACCCGAGGGTGCCGTGTCCACATCCTGGCTCAGGTAAGGCAGAGGTGTCTCTGTTCATTCATCTGCTGCTCTACTCTGGCACTCAAAGGGCTTGAATTGCCTTTGAAAGGGAACTCATTCAAAAGTGCTGCCACACAAGGTATAAATGAAATACTTCTGGAAATGAAGTTTGGATTTCTTTCTGAAAGAAATATTCTCCTGGAATTTTCTGTACGGTGCTTCATTAAAAACCAAAAAACCTGACTATTTTGTAACAGTGTTTTACAAATATTTCACAGACGTTGTGGAAAGTACAGGTTTTAGCGTGGTGCTGTTGTCAGAGAAATGTGTTTGTCCTGCAGGTTCAGCCCAAGGTGGATGGAGAGTTTGGATTTAAATGGTGTGGGCAGAAATTCTCTGCCCTAGTGGTCTAAAGACAGACTTTGATTTTTCCAAATATTTGGGGTAGCAGAGCTGAGTCTCTTCTGGCAGTGATGAGTTTAATGAAGTCTGATGTTATGTTAGGGTGTGTTAGGTTAGAAATGTAAAGTACAAAGGGTTATATGGAGAGAAAATGATCGGTGAAAAATACAACTGGCTGAATCAAAAAGACCAGTTTCTGAATTTATTCTTAATTTCTATTATATTTCAATTTACATTCTTTAGCATACACTAGGT
Source organism: Dryoscopus gambensis (assembly GCA_013389985.1). Taxonomy (NCBI): domain Eukaryota; kingdom Metazoa; phylum Chordata; class Aves; order Passeriformes; family Malaconotidae; genus Dryoscopus; species Dryoscopus gambensis. The sequence goes on along the minus strand of WEIT01031002.1, from coordinate 133,765 downwards.
TAGGGTTCCTAAGTACCAGTAAATCTGGAAAAAAATCTACTTGGTGTAGGACTTGGTGTGGTGTGAGACTTTTGGTCATTTCACAGAATTCTTCCTTCTGGACCTTGAAAATTGTGTTTCAATTACTCTTTGAGAAACTAGAAATTATGGCTGTACAGGAAAAAAATGTGACTGTGGAGGTGAGAGAACAGAAATAATATTTACATATAGACAGAGATCTTTAGATTTGATTAAGAAGCTAGCAATATTGGGGGGAAATCACTTTATTAAATTAAAGACAAAAATTGGTCCAATAATGAAACTTATTCTAACTTCAAGTGCATTAATATTCTGATATATCTAGTTTTTGATGACATAACTTTCCTTCAAGTACTGATGACTTCTGAATCTAGATTGTGAATGGAATCAACTTGTTAAGGGAAATAATAATGTTCAACAACAATACAATAATATATTAATAAATTAGATATTAAATAGTCTGTACCTCTTCTGTAGGTCAAATAAGGAAGAATATTTACACATTTTTTAGATGAAGAAAGGAAAGAAAAAGAACTTAAATCAGAATTAGTTGCTCCTTTTGTCAGTGATTTGCCAATCCATCTGGGACAGTGTACTGTTAAATATATCTATAGATATAGATAAGTTATAGAAATAGGAATAAAACAGCTTATAAGTGGAGTCATCCTTTAAGTAGAAGAACAATAAAGAGACAGAGAAAATTAACTGGAAAAAAAGAATTTCCTACATAAAAGACAATATCCTGTACTTTTGTTGTACCAAAATCAAATGCTTTCAAGAAATGAGCACAAAATGAAATATTCTAGTAGCTAGATGTTGATCTTCACTGATAATTAGCTTTTAATTTGAAATGATATCTCAAATTTTCATCATAATGGTTTGTCTAGTGCAAGCTTATGAAGGTGGTGGAAAGTATCAGTGTGAGAAAGGTATCTAAATATTCTCCTTTCTTCAATAAAGAAGTGATTTTAGTTGAGTTACTTGCAGGTCTTTAACTTCAGAGAGAATGGTGAATGATGATTTTCTTTGAAAAAGAGACCACTTTTAAGTCCTTAAAATTTTCTTCTGAAATCAGATCTGTGTAGGGAGAGTCATATCAACACCAAATTTCATTATGCAACTAGAGCAGAAAATCACATAAAAGGATCATTATCATTAGTAGGGAGAATGGCTTGACAAAAAAATTCACTCTGATAATCACAGAATTGGGTCAATTGTGTCTTGTAGATTTGTTGATTTCCTTTACTCCTCCTGGTCCCAAAGAGGAAAAAGGAAAAAAATGCTGTTTGCTGGTTAATATTGAATGTCAGTAGAGAAAGTCCATGCCATGTGAAAACAAACAGCTCTTAATCAAAAACAAAACGTAAACTATATTCTCTTCTGAGAGTATATGCCCAAATAATGCTCTCCTGATTCAGTGAAGTGATGAGCTTTGGACTTCTCTGTTTGCAAGTGATTAAGGTATTTGCCTCTTTTGGAATGTGGAGGTGCATAATGGGGAAAGCCAGACAGTTATAGGAATATTTCCTGTGGATTAAAACCAAGCAGTGTGAGATCCCAGGGCTTTCAGCAGGGCTCTGCCCCTTCAGATAAGATGGCATCTGTTTTCGTAAGTCTCTTCATGATTAAACATGTTTTTATATAGCATGTACAGGTTTGTGTGTCTACAAATACACACTTCTCTATAAATAGCACATTTTTCTAATTGCTTTCTTCTTGCTGATGTATTTATCACTTCTCACCTTAAGACGCTGCAGAAATTTGCATGTTCTTACTAATAGTGGAACATAGGTCAGTTGAGATGTCTGTTTCATATTCTGCAGAATTAATCTAATTCCTTCTGCAAGCCCCATGTCCTGGATGCCTGCAGCCATTTCTGGTTTCTCACGTGTACCACGAAAGTCCATATTTTGTTTTCAGTCTGCACCATGCTAATTTTCCTGCTTGCTCTGGCTTCAGTTTTAAGACAGAATGACTAAAAGCTCTCTGTTTACCTTCCTGCTCATAACCTGAGCACTTCGTCAGAATTCTTGCACTTGAAAAATATGTTGCGTGTGCTGGTGAGTGCAAGTTGCTTCCTTAATAGGAGCAGAAGAGAATTAACTTATTGGTGCTACCAAGAAGGAAATATTTTGGTTGCTGGGCTTTTCTTATCAGCAATAGTCTGTCGCTTAGGCCTGTTCCAGAATTCATGGGATGATTAAAGCTCTGCCTCTGGGGATGCCCTCAGCCACAGACAGAAGCACCAGAACTGGCTCTGTGGTTCTATTTCATATTTTCTTTATGGTTGTACTCTGCTTGTGTGTATCCCCCTAACTCCTCATCTTGCTGACTGCTTCTGTGATGATGGATAGCTGCAACCTGTCATCAGTGTGCTGTGAGAACCTATTATGGTGTTATATATCATTAGGGACCCTTCTCTCAAGACAGGTTACTATTATATATCATTAAAATGATGGCCAGTAGGAACAGGCATCCCAGAGAGGGAATCTTAGAATTTTATGTGGGGAAAAAATCCTAGTTTATAGGTGAGTTGGGATGAAAAAAATACAATAGGTGGGAGTTGTAATATAAATAATATTAAAAATAACTGCTATTTTCTATATAAATTGTGCCTAAAAGGAGTGTCTAGATCATAAAAACAAAGTCCTGCACAGCAGAAAATGTTTATAACTGAGGTTTTTATGCAGAAGACCTACTGTGCTGTAACTCACTGAATTATGACAGGTATGGCCAGAATGTGCAGCGCCAAGCCTAAGAATCATTTTGAAATTGAAGGGCACCTTAGAATTTTTCAGAATCTAAATAACTACAGGGCTCTCGTTGTGAATCTGCCTATGATGTTATATTAGGGCTGCAGAACTTCCCCTGTGTCTCAGAAATAATCAGTTTAAGTGATGACAATCTTGAGAAGCTGAGTACTGAGAGGAAGCTGTGGCTTCTGCTCGTCAGAGTTCCCAGACATATGGAAACTGTAAGGAACTGTGCGTGCACGTACAATTCCCATGGAAGCTGCCAGCAACCAGCTGAAGTTACCCAGGAATAGAGTTGGGCATGGTGTGTGTACTACATAACCTTGTTACTGCAGCAGTCTCTCAGCTTTTCTTGCCAGGGAGGATTTTGTAATTACGGAACCACGATCACCTTTCTAATGCAAATATATCTCCTGCTGTGTATCAAAACACGGCGTTGAACCTCAAAAATAACAAAAACGAGAACTATAGCTGGGCATGGCTGAGGATGTGGAGCGGGATGAGTCCTCCTCGCACCACTGATGATGTGCTGCAGTGTCTGAGGCTGCTGGCACTGCTGTCCTCTGCTGCTCCCCTTTTCCTCTGTAATTGCAGCAGAAATATTTACCTACAAACCAAATGGTTAAAACCAAGGCAGCAGCACTATTTCCACCCTTAGAGATTGTTGTTTTATATCTACTGAAACCATTAAGCCTCATTGCTTTCCTATTATCTCTATTAGAATTAGATATTGGTAGATCTCCTGCATACTTAGTGTTCTGTGGTTCTGAAGTGCATAATGCAGGCACTAGAGAACTGAGACTTCTTTTTGTTTGCTTTTGTACATGCTCTTGAGATGATGATGATGATGATAGCCTTTTAAATCTAAAACCAAGTAAACATTTGTGTCCTAACATAATGTTGGTGAAAGTGTTTCAAGTAGAAGAGTTCAGATTCTTTTCAGATTCACTTTAGATTTTTTCAGCTGTTTTATTTTCTTGTTCTTCCTTAATTCAGTTTTACACATTGCTCAAATATTTAAATTGTCGCTTAAAATAACCGAAACCACACAACTAAATCTTGGGATTTTTTTTAATACTACTGTTACATGTGTGATTCACTTGCTGTAGGGCAGCTGTTCTTCATTTATAGAACTTGTGCTAAGATTAGGAAGGGAAAAACTTGCCAAGGTAAAGGAACAACAAGAAGAAAAGTTGTGATATTTTCAGTTAGACTTATCAAGGTATTCATAACACCTTTAATAAAAAATATGTCTGTATCCCTCTCTGAAGAGCGTTAGATATGGATACAAAAACGCTGCTTTTTCTGGATATGAATGCTGAGTTTCAAACAGTTTACAGACTTTGGAGAGATGTATACAAGAGAAGGGAATGGCTGAAAATCCTGCTCAGGGGTGGCATCTGCTCTGGTTTGTGAGCATGTTCTCGTAATATTCTGTGTCAGCACCATCTGTTGAGCAGGGACCAAGTGAATCTGGCCTGTGTTGCCTCCACAAAAAACCCAAATTGTTTCCAGCAGGTTGGAAGGACCAGAGCTGGGCCAGGGCGCCCCAGGCAGCTCAGCTCAGCTCAGGTGTGTTCCCAGGGGAGTGCGAGGGGTCCTGGGTCTTCATATTCCCCTGCACACCTGCTGGAAAGGGCTCAGGGGGCACCTGCCTGGCTGCAATTATTTCTGCTGATGGTCTTCCTAGAAATTAAAGCTTAACAGATCACACCTTCATATGTAATAGCCTGGTTAGGTCAATCCCAGATTTTATTTAAGTATTTCAGTGTCTTGGTTTGAAAAGACAGGTGTCAGCTTAAGGAAGGCAGGAGCCTCCCTTGAAATGGAAACTGTAAACCCCCTCCCTCCGAATTATTAGAATTTTGAAATTAGGGAGCTCTCAGGCAAAGAAAAATGGGAATAGGAATAACAGTTCTTCACTAGGAAGTTTGAACAAGAACAAATGCAATAGTACAAAACCAAACAAAAACAAAACCACTGACAGAGTCAGAAGAATACAACCTGACACCCTGTTGGTCAGAGAGTTGGTAGCAGTCCGATTGAACAGTGGCTGCAGTCCTCCTGTGGTGGTAGGTGCAGTCCTGTGGAAGCAGTGATCCTGTAGAAGGATGTAATTTTCCTCTGGAATTTCCAGTAGAGAAGAAAGCTCCTCCTCCAGGTAAATCCACTGGAAATGGACTGCTCTGGTGTTTGAGATCTCAGCTTATATTGAGCATGGAATGCCTGGTTCCTCCCTCTGGGTGGGACATCTCACAATGGGATGATGAGTCATGGGCAAGGCGCTGATGGGCCATGAACAGGAGATAGTCCAGGAGCAGTTATCTGTGATTCATGCAGGAGGCACTCATGGACCCATTCACAGGAGCATTGCCACACCTGGTCTCAACAGATGGTGATAGAATACAAGCTCCCAGGCACATCCCACCCTGCACCCCAGGACATTCAGCCTTTAGGAAGATTCTATCTATTCTGTACATCTACTCTGTGTCTGTAATGCACAAACAATGTACATATTGCTTGCTAGATTTTTGGACCATTTACAAATTTACAAAGTTGTCATTTCTTCTTTTTGTGTCGCAGGCTACCTGGAGCTTGTGCAGTAATATTCAGACTAACATTGATCTGAATTGTTCTTGAAAGGATTTTTTCATTTTGAATAAAGTGATAGTATTCACTAAAATATCATATTGCCTGTGCCATTTTAACTTTGTGCAAAGATTGTTTGGCCTGATGAAATTAAAAATAACTTTTATCTGTCAAACCTTTTCCCTGGGGACATATATGTTCTGAATGGAATAAAAGACAAGGTGAAGAGTTAAACAGTAAAATAATACTGATTGCAGATAAGATGTTACTTACACATGCTTCACACCAGGATGACATGAAAGCTTCAAAGTCAAAGCTTCATGAGAGTCTATAAACCAAAAACTGGTCCTTAGAAAGCCCCATTCCTTCCAAATGCAACTCATATATAAAAATATATATATTATAATTTCACGATCACTGACGATATAACAGTGTTTCAAAATGTGGAAAGATGACCTTGAGTTCCCATAAAAAAAGGAGTTTTGTTAGAAGTTGCTGTCAATTGTAAATTCTTACACAAACACTTAAGATATTGTGGAGGGTTGGACACTATGTAAGTAAAAGGGGATTTTCTGTTACTTTGTGCAAGTCTTGACAATTATAAATGTAAATAATTATGGGATAAGAGAGTCCTTTCATTACTATTGTCTGATTTATTTAGCATACACTGAACTGCATCCTTTTTTGCTGGTAATATGATGTTTTGCTTTTGAAAGTCACGGATAGTGGCAAGAGACAAATATTTTGTGAATAGTAGTTGGCAGCTTGAAAGATATCCATTTTTACTGCTAGTTATGGTGAATATTCTTGCATTCCACTTGAGTATCTCACATGTAAGTCTGTCTCACTTCCCTACCTCAAACTTGAGCATTTCCCAGGAGGGTTTCACAAACACTTTATTGTTGCTTATTTCAGGATGAACAGGGATTCTTGCTAATAGCTTCCCCTGTTAGAGCTGCTCTGTTCCTCATAAATGATTAAACACTTCTTTAGCCCTGACTTAGGAATTGAAGACTGCTTAGACAATTTAGGAAGTTCAGCGTTGTGCATTGCTAATGTGCACGGGTCTGATTCGTGGCACACGGGGAACTTGCAACAGAAAAGCATAATGAATGAAGTCAGCGATGGTATTTGTCACTTCACTGCTGTTGGACTTTTAGTGCCTGTGTTCTATGCATTTGTGGCTGTATTTTCTTTTAAATTATGACACACTAAACATCTTCATAGAAATTTGCTGCACCTACCTGACAAGAAAAAGCCCCGTGGTCCATGAGCTTCATAGGCAGGAGGGTGTCAAAGGAGCATAAAACTGCAACAGCTGAACAGCTGGAACTCATCTAAGGGTGCCTGTACCCTGAGCATCAGTTTAGGCTTATTTTTATCATTTTCTGTGTTGCTTGCCATCTGGATTAAAATTGATATCAAATATTTGGATGTAGTCTCAAATCCTCTTACATTTTCTAAACACCATATTACACGAGTTATTAATGCCACCACTGAGCACAATTACACTTGTATTCAGTCTCAGTGGCTTTATTTGCCTGCTGCAAGTGCAGCCGGTGTTTGACCTTTTGTCTGCTGACTTTATAAATGTTTGTCAGTTTAGAACTTAGGCTCCTGTCAATATTGAAGGAAAGGGGACAAATTTCTTAATTTATATTTTTTTCTTGCCATTCAAACAGACGTAGGGACCTAAAAAGTAAAATATTTTGTAAATGATGATGCGCTGGCTACAGTGGCTCATCACCTCTGCCTGACACTGTTTATATCTAGTAAGTTTGTCAGGGAAACAATTATTTCTATGAGGTTTAGAGTTAAACATAAAAGGATTTCTGCCTTTCTTTTCTCCTAGCTTGTCTCTCTCTTATCATAATCATGATCATAAAGAAGAACCGAAGAGCGGTGGAAGTATAGAAGCCAAAGGGAAGAAAGCTGTGAATGTATTATTTACACAGCAGTGTTGTGTGTGCTTGTGGCTAAAAAGGCTTCAGGTTTGGTTGGTGTGACCCAGAAGCACGGTAACAGTGATGAAATTGTTATTAGGAGGGGAAAAGAGTGAGAAACAGGAAGAAACAGCAGCCCTGGGTGGGGTTTTGAGCAACCTGGTCTAGTGGAAGCTGTCCCTGCCCATGGCAGGGAATTGAAACAAGATGATCTCTAAGGTCCCTTCTAATCCAAACCATTCTGGGATTGTATGAAACTTTCCTTTAAGAAGTAAAATATCAGATAGTTATTAACGTAAGAAGTATAATTTCCTTAAAACTATTCTAACAGTTATTATATTGATCTTTTCCATGCAACAGCAGTGCAGTGGGAGTTTGAAGTAAGTAAAAATTAAGATGTTAATGCTGTAATCTTGATGGAACCTGTGATGTTGAAGTCAGGTCACTTCTGAACTCAGTTCAGTGTCTGACAGAGTGGGATATGCTGGAATTGTCAATACCATACAGTTTGATCCTGGTTTGAAGTACTTTCAGAGATGCACCAGGGTTTATTAATAAAGATTCACTTGTTCTTTTATTGATCAGTGGTACAGATCACACCACCACCATGAATTTACTTGTTAAGCACTAAGCCACCTACATCTAAGCACTGTTTATTGAAAGGACTCTCCTGAGTCACAGATCTGGAGGAAAAAAAAGTTTAAAAGGGTGAGTGACCAAGGATACAGATAAAACTGGTTGCACCTCGTACAGCTAGGAGTACTTGGATACTGAAATCCTGTGATGCAGTGTGCTTGAGAGGAGGGAAAAATCAAGGGTGGACAAGGTTTAGGGGAAAAAGGTTTGACTGACTTCTGTGCTGTGCTTTGGCCATCATGTCAGTGCAATGATGTAAAACTGAAATGCATAAATTCGAATGCAGATGTGTCTCTGAACTCCTTACTTGACCCCATGTAGATATCTCTGACCTTAAAATAATCTCTGTGAGCTTGGTACTTGGGCAGGAACTAAACAATCTGGGAGAATTTCTGGGTGGATAGGGGAGTGATAAAAATTGCTTTCCCTTCATCCCTCTGTTTAGCACTCGGAGGGGAAGCCAAACTCCTCAGGCTGTGCCCGTTTCCCCCAGCCCTTCAGGGTGTGAGAGGCTTCCAAGGAGGGTAAAGCAGCAAGGCAGAAGTTCTTTTTCTGACCTAAACAGCTGCAACTGTTTGTTGTGATTCTCTTTACTTGCAGAGTAAATGTTTTGGGATTTTTTTTTTTTCTCTTGGAGGAGATGAATGTCAGAATTGAGCTGTTTGAGTCCTGAGAGCTGTTTATTGTGGGCTCCAGGTCCCAGCTTGCCCGTGGGCCACGGCTGCTGCTGGTGCCTCAGCACAGCTCCGGTACAGCCCTCCTGAGCAGTTGCAGTTATAACAGGAGGATGTGCTGCATTTGAACACAAAAGATAAACCAGGAGGGTGTTGCCTCACTTTGAGATTTTTGCGCATCGTGGATAAAAATTTTACTCGCTGGCCACTATTGAGGAGAGTGCACTGCTAAACATCTCTTATATTTAGCACAGCAAGTGACATTACTGCTGAAAACACAGCCAGTGTGAGGAGAGGATCAAGAATCACGGCTTGTGTTTTGCTCACATAGGTTTAGAAAAAGCAATCAAACTTTCCCGATGATTTTACCTCTCACGCTACATCCTAATGCCACGACTAGGGCAGTGCAGGGGGAAGCTGCTATTAGTGACTTTAATTTCTCTTTTTCATTTAAATGTTGTATCCTGATTTTTGCTGCTGATGTTAAAATAAGCCGGTTTTGGAACAGAATTGAAATTTAAATTTTAAGTTGGGAATTTGCAAATACTACTTACCAGTATTTTGCCATTAACATTGAACCCCGTTGGCTGAAACACAAGGTAGGAGTTGGTGTCTCTTGAAGGGCAGGCAGCATTTCCACCTGTTGACCTTGTCTGCTTTAAAGCCATCTCTGCTAATAGAAAATTTTAATAACTTGGGATTTCTAGAAGAGGGTGTTGCCCATTTTTAGGCATTAGCTGAGTGGAGCACAGGGAAAGTTGCCTCACTATTCATTCTTCCATAATTCCAATTTTTGACCATTGCAGAGTAGAAGGTGGTAAGAATATTAACTCTTGAATTTGCACAGACCTACAGAAGCAGGCTGAGGAAATCTTGTGACTCTGTGTTGTTTTACAGACACCAGATTTACCACCTTCGCAAACTTAGATTACAGCAGCAGCTATTTTCATAGTCAGTGATTCCATGACAATGTCCAGAGAAAATCTAATCAAGGTGCAAGCCAGGATTCAGCACTGCTTCTGGGACTTGGCAAAGCATCCGTCTAGAGATTTTTGAATCCAATAAGTGCACTGAGGCATAATAAAGAAATTGATTTTTTTTTTTTTTAAATGTAGCCTCTGATCAAAGAACCCCTGTGATAGAACAGATCCAGCAGTTTTTCATCCCCCGTGTCAATGCTTTGATCTCCAATGAGTAAATGCAAAAGGGAATCTGATGACACATCAAAAGTGCATCTGCTTGGTATCTTGGGCTGCAGGCCTGTGTGGCAGAGAGCTGTCAGCCCCTGCTCTGAGGCTCTGGCTGGCACTGCCCTGAGGCTTCCTTGCCATAACCCTTGGTGGGCATCCTCCCTCCTGCAGGCAGCACGGCCCCTGCCCGCTGCTCACCAAGAGCCCGGCAGTGCCCGGCCTCCCGTCACCCTCGGCACTGTGGTGCTACGGGGGCCACAATAATGATGCATGGACAGGAGAGATGTCAGAAGGGTAAGAAGAAGTAGAAGTAGAAGTATCTTTATTGCTACTTTACAATATTTATAGATTTCTTACAACTACAGATGATTGGAAGGTGAGGTTAACACCTTCTCCGTCACATTGGATGGACCAAGAGTCCATCAACTTTCTCTATCATGGAAATGGAATGTACAACACAAGAAAGCAACTAGATAAACAACAGGTGTTATTTACATGAAACTGTGAGAATCTCTGATTCTCTGACTCCAAGATATGCAAACAATTAGAAGGCTGAGAGAACAGCGCAACATTGGCACCAGTGGCTCTGGGTAGTTCTGCTTTGCTGTTTGACAGTGTGTATGTGGAATTTATGCCAGACTGTCTCCTTAAGATGCCCTCCCACCTTGAGGGCACGTGGATGTTGTGCTCGGTAAGTAAATATTTGAGAACGGGAGCAGCCAAAGAAGGTCAGCTTTGAGCATCCACGTGCTTTCACTGAGCTTTCAATCAGTTGCTATGGTGAAAATAAGGGCAGGATTTCCTCAGGATGTAGTTCTCCATGGCCTAACAAACTAAAACCAGACGTTCTCACATCTTTATGAGCCAAAGTAGAGCTTAGATGGTTGGATATTCAGACCACGGTCTCTAGATAAATCACTGATGTGTAATTCATTTAGATTTCCGCTCCAGTCAGTATAGAGAGAAGGACAATTTAGCAATCCTACATTATTCATATAATCTAACTTAGACATTTAAACTCCCTGAAAAGTTAAAAAGTGCAATAGAATTTCTAAGAAATGTTAATATGCAGGAGCCAAGAGTTCTGCACTGCTGTGGTTTGAAAGCAGCTGTAGTTTCTCTGTTGTAACTGGTACTTTCTAGGGCAGAAACTTTCACTGAGACTGGCTTTTAGTTAGCTGGGGAATAAAAATAACCTATAAGGCCCCACGTCTTCTCTTAACTCTTTTTTTTTTCTTTTCCTCCCAAGGAAATTTTGCCTAAGAGTTCTGTTTCTTCAGTATTTACATTCATGGCAGTAAAAACTAACTAGGGATCAGGCCTCTGAATGCATCTTGGACACTTATTGCACTCTGTTTCTGGGTGTAAAAATATATCAATTCACAAAATTGTAGCTGTGATTAAACAGGGTTGTGAGTTTAAGGTATTGTCACTGGAGGTTTGGCTTCCACTGCCTGTCACCACCTCATGCTTCCAGAGGTCACCAGTTTTACTTTGCTTTGGACTTGAATTTTTGGGGTACAGAAATCAGACATTTACTTTCCTCATGGGCCTGTTTACAGGTAAATTTTACAATGTTTTTAAGTTTATTTTCTCCTTACTTCTGAAGGCAGGAAGATTGGTGCAGGAATGGATGGAGGATGTCAAAATCCCCTTAACGACACAGAAAATTCTGGGTTTATTTTATTTACCTTAATAGTAATTCTCTGATTCACCTTGCATATTGGGAAATACTTAATCCACAGACGTGACAGGCTGCAAATTCCTACAAAGTACAGGGAAATAATGATGTTCAAGAAAGCACTCTTTGATAATTGTATTTTAAAATTCAAGCCACAGACTGTGATTCTGATATTTTTGGTCATTAGTGGAGCAGATGAAAAACAAAACAAAAACATGCATCTGGGAAAGGTAATGAAATATTCTGTTTGATCTAACAATTTCCTGTTTAACACCTCCACTTTGTGGTATTGATTTCTGTACATCACTGCCTAGATAATAATGTTATTGAATAAAACAATCCTAACAAAAGTACCAAACCAGTATTTGATGTTTCTATGAGTGTTAAAATGAAAACACCTCTCAAATAAAAAGAAAAAAAAAAATCATGTCGTCGATAAGAAAGGTTAAAATCAGTTTTGATGTGCTCTGGGCTTCCCAGCACATTTTGTATTCCATACTGAAAATGAGTGCAACTCAGGAAAAAAGATAATTTTTATAGAATTTTGTATTTCACCAAAAATGCTGAGCCAAAAAAAACCCCTCCAAACTCACAACCCAAAACCTTTTACAGCACATAACCCCACTTACATAAAGAGACCCCACAATTAAAACAAAGCACAGGAAGTCAATGTTGCTGCTGTCTTTTGGACCTTTTGGTGTGTCCTTGGGGTTTTCTGGTAGCTGAAAATGAAATTTCTGGAATTTCATGCCTTTCTTACTTTACTTTTGTGTTAATCGCAGGGGGAAAAATACCTGCTTTCAATAAGACAATCTTTTACTATTTTCAGAGAATAAAAAAACGATACTGTGTGAATGAGGCACTCACTCCTCGATTCTCCTCACCTAGTCTCTATTCCAGTGGTGAATTCTCTGTTGAGGTTACATTTATGCTGTCAGCCACGAGCTTTTTCTTGGTTTTCCTGTATTGAGGTATTTTTCATCATAAAGAAGGACCATCTTGCCTTCTGTGTCCCCTTCCTAATGTGTGCTTTGCTTCTCTAGATTTTCTCTGAGAATTCATTGCCATTCAAAGATTGGAGCTGTGGATGTTTCCACAGAAATGTGTTCTCAGACACCCCTGCACCGTGCCTGGCTCTGTCAGGGCATGTGGTGACACACGATTGCCTTCACAGCTGCAAATCTGGTGACAGACCTGCAGTTTTGAGAGATCAAAGCTGACTTTATCACTGTGAGTTTGGTAATGAAGATCAACTTGAATTCCCTTTTTTTTTTTCTTGCTTGCTTGAGGTCACTCAAAGATCAGAGGATTTACTGGAAACTCTCCTCTCCCAGCTGTGAATGCTTTCTGTATTGATCTGGAGTATAAAGTGAAATATTCACCTTTGAGGCATCACTGTACTGTGTGTAACTGAGATGAACTCTTTTTAACCAAATAGCAATCAAGGTCATCATTTCTCTACCCACAAGTAACAGAATTATTTGCCAAATCCTAAGGTGCTGAATTTATTAAATATTAACACAAATGATGCAGTAGGAATCTGAAAGTGGCACTTTTGTTCCAGATCCTGGCCTTGTCTTAGACCACAATTTTTCCCAGTACCTGAGGTCTTATATGTCAGCCAGGGATAGGTGCTGGCCCACAGGTTGTGTGTGCACACGGAAACCTTCCCTGCTACTGGGACAAGGCTTTAAAATGCAACTGAAATGTTCTATATATGTATAAGATACATTTAGTAAGAAATAATGTTACTGAAGAGAATGATTATTAAATATCATCATTTCAGTGGCGGAGTTTAAAACAAAAATAGATTTGAAGAATACCATATATTCTGGAATTGTGGCCTTTCAACCACTTCATGAAGGGGACACAAGGACATGAAGATTTTACTTTCCAGGCTTCTTTCTTGAACCAGAATTCCCTTGTTCTCTTGCCAGAACACCTGCTGTGGCTGTGAGGGCTGCTTTGCTCAAAAGAGCAATCACCTTTTGGGAAGACTCATCTTTTGTTTAGTCTTGCTCTGCTGTAAATTCAGCTGTAGCCAAATTTACTGCTGATCCAAGGACTGTGACACACTAAAATATCTTGGTGATAACCAGAAAAGGTGGTTTTTTTTCATTTTAAGTCTTAGAAGAAAACAAACATGTAAAGACGTTCCCTGTAGTAGAGTATAGTATTTGCTTATTTTGGGACTGGTCTAGTCTGTCAAGGACAACAAAAAAGTGCAACTTTTTTTGCATGCTTAGACCATAGACTGTTCCTAAAATTATTTTACTTAGTTAATGGAGTTCAATATTTAAAATTAGCACTCTGTAACCTCGTGCTGAGGAAATGAGGATGTTTCAGAGAAGCAGAGCTCCCCCTGAAATGGTGGAGATGCAAGGAGGAGACAGACCTGAAAAGAGCATTTGCTTCTGTCTCTCACATGCACACACTCTTCCTGCTTGAAACTGGGTTATGAGCTAAATAAAGCTGGTTTTATTACTGAAATTGAACTTAGGCTTCGGGGTGAGCCGAGTGCAGCTTTCCAGTACCTGAAGGGAGTTACAGGAATGATGGAGAGATACTGTTTGAGAGGGTCTGGAGGGATAGGGCAAGGGGGAATGGCTTCAAGCTGACAGACAGCAGCGTTAGATTGGAAATTAGGGAAAAATTCTTCCCTGTGAGGGAGGTGAGGCCCTGGCACAGGTTGCCCAGAGCAGCTGCGGCTGCCCCTGGATCCCTGGCAGTGCCCAAGGCCAGGCTGGACAGGGCTTGGAGCAGCCTGGGACAGTGGAAGGTGTCCCTGCCCCTGGCAGGGGGTGACTTTGAGGTCCTTTCTAACCCAGGCCATTCCAGGTTCGATACTGCACAAGTTAAGTAGAAAAGAGACAGATAAGAGGATGATTGTCATGTTTAGTGTGGCATATCTTTATCCCAAAGAATTAATCGACAGGGCTAAGATAGATCCCTTTTTCTTGAGGTAGAGGCAGAGTTGTGGCTGACAGGGAAAGGGGTTAAAGCTGACATCCACGGCCCTGAGCCTTGCTCAGCCCACGCGCACGGAAAGCTCGGGCTGCCAGGTGAAGGTCTGTGGGATTCCTTAGGGTGGGCCTTGCACCACTCTGAAGAGCTTCTGTGTGAAAATAAATGTTGTTTAACTTGACTCCGACAGGGCATTCATTTCTGAGATTAAAAATTAATATTTTTAAGGAAAGAAAAAGATATTAAAGAAATCTTTGGGGGGGCACATGCACACACAAAAAGGGAAATCAGATTTGTCCGAGGTTTAGGAGCAGCCTCTGGTCCCCTTGGGGTTCACAGATGGTGGCACTGGACCTGAAACAGAGGTGTTTTTCTCTTAGTATAAATTAAAAAATAATCAGTGGATTTAAATCAGATTCCCAGATATCTGCAAATATTTTAATTGAAATAAAACGTGGCTTAGCAGCACAGTTTAGGGTGAGAGAAAAGAGGAGCCAGACTTAGTGATAGTTTTGCTGTTCAGTCTTTTCCTTAGCAGATCAGTCAGCTTATATTAAATACTTGTCAGCAAACTGTTGAACTGGGTTAGCTGGAAAATACAGTCTTATGGAGATTATCCTTTCTGTTGCTTGTGTGATATCAGAACTGGGGTTACAAGAAAAAAGGCAAGTGTAGTGTTTCTGCCAGCTTGTTTGCTTCAGGTCGTTTGGCTGGTGGAAAGGGTTTGGTATAGAAGTAATATAAGGACAGAATGCAAAATAAGGCTTGAAAAAAATCGCTGTAAAGAAATATTAAAAAATTCTGAAAATCCTTGACCAAAAAAAAGTCATTTCACCATTTTTATAAATAGCTGACTTGTTCACCTCTTATTACAGAGGTTTAGAAATTGGATAAAGTGCAGCAGTCATTGTCGTTTAATGTTGGGGACCAGGAAACTTCCCCTGTTCTTTATAATTCTTTTACATAATGGGCTGTTTATTCCTCCTCTTCCAGCTGCTCGGTATTATGGGCATTTCTGAATACTGGAAATTTTAACAAAATTCAGGCATGGAAACAAGTCTATAAAACCTTTGGCCAGGAGACAGGCAGAGATACTGATTGCTGAAATGAACAGCTCCAGAAAATCTCAAAAATTTAGTGCTTAAAATATTCCCATCTTCTACAGGTTTTTATCACTGATTGTTAGGAAGCAATGGGCCAGAGTGAAGTAGGGAAGTGAGGTGAATGGGAGGTAACTTCTGTTCTGCATGGCAGATTCCCAGACACTCCTCATCTCCCAGAGGTAAAGGTACAAAGAATAATCAAAGCTGATTTTCATACCGGGTTTCTTTCTACAGTCAATGAGAATTTAGGGGGAACAGGATCAGGGTTCTACATTTTGAAATATTGCAGAAGATACTTACTAGATGACTGTATTTTGAACTCCTATGTTAAATGAAACAGTTTGTAATAGTGCTACAAAATTTACACTAGAATTATAATAGAATCTAGCTAATTAAGATGTTTGTCTTGATATAATTTCTTATTATTCACTGTGTCTTTTTCCCATTAGACTGCAATAGAACAGCTCTGCAGCATTTCATCCATAGGATGTAATTCTTTGTAATAGCTTAAGCGTTTCTAGATTTATCACTGAAATAAAAAAATACCACACTTCCAAACTGAAGACATTATAAAAGGAAATGAATGGAGAGCCTTTCTCCTGCATCTTTCCCTTTACAAATCCGCATTGTTATTAATGCCGTGCATTAATTCCACATGACTACATCTTTTCTTCAATGAGGATAGGATGTTAAAAACTATTGTGGAGAGGCTCTATAACCAGCACTTCCAATTTCCTCTGGTCTCTGTCCTCACTAAATAAATTTCATTTCAAAGAAGGAATGCAGTAGTGCTTTAGCCTGTCTCTGTAGTATCAATGTAGTGTTAGACACAGCAGTTCCAAAATCGAAGTGTTCTAACAGAGATATTGCATTGAACAATTAAGAAAAATATTTTTGAGCTTTTAGCATTGAACTGGGTCACATCTTTGGAGTGTTTGCAAGTGCTCATGACCACCATTACAAACCAGTGTAAGGTGGAGGGAAAAGTTGCATTTTAGGCTTGTCCTCTGCCCGTTGGGGCAATAATCCAATTGCGTGGGTTTTTTTAAAGCCAGAGATGGTGCTCATTTCTTAAGCAGACTGACTTAGAAACCCCTGTGATGTCTGGGCAACAGAAGGCACACAATTTGTGCTACTGATATGCCTCAAGGCAATTCATTTTGACCTTTTGTGTATTCTGCACAGAATAAAAATAAGACTAAACCTTCACAAAGCGTTGCTCACTGCTTCACTTCGTCAGTAACAGCACTCTTTTACCAGTTCTGTCTTTGTGTTTCTTTTAAATTCATCTCAATAGGTGCAGAAAGTTTAAACTCCTTAATGAAATAGCTGAAAAAAAAAATACAGGAAAAGTGCAGTCTGTGGGTCCTGTGGTTACTTTAGAAACACAACCCCCACTCCCCTCCAGACACCGCAGTGCACTGGTACCTGCCCAGGAACCTTTTCCTTGGTTCTTCAGCTGTCAAACAGCTCAAAACAGCTTAAACAATTTGGAAGATTATATCTCAGATAGAAAGAACAAATGTCATTTGTCACTACTTTTCTGGTTCTGCTGGACTATAGGCAAAAAACACAGGTTTCACAAATTCCCCTCTGAGTATCGTATTGGACTTTGATTTTTCTTTAAATTTTAATTCCTTTTCTTTATTTTGTTGGATATGTTTTAAGATCTATTTAGAATTCCAATCAGAATCCAAAATACACTGATTCTGGTTTAAAGGTTGCAGTGGGGTGATGTTCTGCTGAGGAAAGCCAGCTCTCATTATCAAAAGCACATAATTCCTCTGCTTTTGCAATCTTTTATCAGCATAAATGGAAAAAAAGAGGCTTATAATATAATCAAATATCAGAGTTGATGCTAAAATAATAGAATAAGGTGTATTTCTAAAAAGAAAGAAGGCAAATATGGTAGCTCTACATTTGATAATGAATGTGGAGGGAAAAAAGGGTGGGTTTGCCTCAGAATTACATTGAGCCAGACCCATTGAAAAGGACCTTTTTCTTTTCCTGTTGATACATTTGAGCTAAAGAAGAATGGGTGATGCTTGACCCATGATTTCAGTGCATTTGCCCTCAAACAATGGGGTAAAGACTTCACTGTGCATTTCCTCTACAAGGGCTTAAACTTCCTTGACTTTTTTAACCCACATCTGTCTTGTGATGGGCTTCCACCAAACAATGTAATTTTTAATTAATACTACAGTACAATCAATACACTCTCCGCAATCAACTTAATGTTTAAATTAGAAAAAGGTTTATTTCTTCATTTATTTCACACATACCTGAAGTTAAAGCCTAGGGAAATGAGGAATTCAATATTTGTCAGCTGAGATAAGTATACAAGCAAGAACTTCCAGCTTCAATTATTCCAGTTCCCGAGACAGAATTCCTAACTATATGTTGGGTGCATGGGCTGAATATTTTGGTCTCTTAATGTGTAGATTGTGTGGAGTATGTGATAGAAGGTTCTTGAGAGGAAGAGCCACAGGTACCCCAAATCCTACAGCGGTTTGTGGGGTGGGTGGCACTTGGCCACGGGAATCAGCACAAGGATTCAGATGGGCAGGAAGCAGTTACTGAATTCCACATCTGTGCAACGCTTTTTATGACTGGAATATAATCATATTTTAAAGAAAAAAAAGCAAGTGCAACCCAAACCCAAGTGTGCCTAATGGCCTGACCCAGCTGCTGGCTGTGCCGAGTGTCCCCCAGCCGCCTTGTTACCAGTGCTGGGGCGGTGATTCAGGAGAGAGGAGCTACTTAATCTCCATTACTGCTGCCCATAAAAGCCCTGCTCCTCGGAGGGCGCCCATCCTGCTGCTTGCCACGCAGAGCACGGCTTAATTTATGGGGCCTGCCAGCCGGGCTAGCACTGCCAGGGCTGTTTTCAAATATTGGCACTTTTGTCCCATCCTTTTATTGGGTTTATTTGTAGTCTGGATATGCTTGCTTCCCACGGCCTTAGGCTGAAAACTTTCTGAAGCACACAGTTCTCTAATCAAAGAATTAGCACTGGTGTCTTGCTAAAAACTCTTTCTGTGCTCCTAAATAAAGTTATTTAGGTGGTCCAGCTTACTCTTTAGTGGCAGTGGTAAATATTATAAAATACCCACAAGCGATTTCATGTGGCTTTAGCAAAGTCTGCGGAAGCAGAGCAAAGAATGAACAACCTGGAATCCTTCAAACAATTGTTGTATATTATGTATTGTATCACACATTGCCTAAGTTCTTATTTGGCCTGGGGAAGAAAAGCTTCTTTTCTCTTGCGACAACAGTAACCTTTGAAAATCTGCCCCCAATAAAATTCAGATGTGCTGTGCAGTCCCTTGAATTAGGACAGTAATTTCAAGGTATCAGGAACTATCCAATAAGAAAGTTTTGTCCGCAAGTTTTTCACTTAAAACATAACATCTTTCAAATTAAGAAAGTGTGGGACAATTGCTTTTCTCTGATCTAAGTGCTATGAAAGATGGGCATTAGAAGATTTTGACATTTCAAATTAGAAAGTAGGTTTATTAAGCGTACTAGTTTAAAACAGAATTTTACTGAAATAACAAACTTTCCTCTCTTCACTGCATATTCCGACAACTAGTTTGAAAAAAATATTCAAAAGATGATGTAGAAATATTCTGTGTACATATTGTGTACATATAGCTTTTCTTGGATATCAGTTTAAAAAAAAAATTGTTGATTTGCTGTAATTTGTATGAATTTAGGAACAGGAGTGAGAACCCTAATGGGGTGAAGAAGGGGGAGTTGTAGATATGTGATCCACTTCGGGCTGTCGTTGGTTTAATGAGTCTCAATATTTAGTTAGTGAAGCTCCAGTGCTTAGGAGCCAGGTGAAGACAGAGCTCAAAATTTCCTAGAGTTTTGAGTAAATTCTGGCCATCAGAATTCCTTCTCTTAGTGCAAGGCTCTCAGTTTCTAAGGCTTTAACTCTATTAACAGTAAGATGTTGCACTTAAGCAATTAGTGATATTTCTGGCCACACCATTAATTTTATATTCTCTTCACTCTTACTTTTAAGAACTTTAGTCAGACTTCAAGAATTACTAAATTACTAAACTGGGCATTGGAAGGTAAAATCTCCTCATAATATGCAAGTAGCCACAGAGGTGTTTGTATCAGATTTTTTACACATGTAAGTAAACTAGAAGCAGTTATGGAAAGAGGAGGGAGAAAACTTAAAAATGCAATATTTTGAAAGAAAAAATGTGAAAGAATGGGGAAGTCTTCTTGAAAGTAGTTTTATTAAAATTGCACCTTCAATATGTAAAGACTTTTTCAGGCTTGATTCTCAGTGAGGTTTTGTTCTGGGTGTGGAAGGTGGAAAAGCAACTAATTAAAGCCAGGACCGGCTCTGGCAGTGAGTGCACAACTATATTCAGAGTAAGCAATCTGCCAGAGCAGTGTCAGGTCGTGCCTGAGGGCTGGGGATGACTCCCCTGCCTCTAAACATTTCTCTGCTTGGCAAGAAGGGCTTTTTTCTCCAACACTTGTGTCTGAAAGAACGTGACATTGTCCTCCTGTAGCCTGAAAATTGCTGCTTTGAAAGCCCCAGCAATTTACTGCAACAAATGTTTACCTCTATCAGAGCAACTTGTATTTTTTGCTCTCTTTTGTTCACATTTTCTATTGAAATGACGCATTGTGGAGGTTTATTTTTGTTGTTCTACGTGTTTGGCCTAGTCCCCAGCTCCAGGCTGGCTTTATCATCACGGAAAGGCCTTGCTGGGCAGTATTGAGTGTCAGGATTTTCATGACAAGATTGAAATCAAAAGCAAAGCAAATGCATAATTCTTATCTCTATTAACATTCTAAGTTATTTTTGTCTGGCCTATTTGCAATTCCTAGGACCTGTTACATCTCCTGGAACGGGGAGCTCAAAGCAACCCTTTGCTCCTCGGTGTTATCCTAAATTGCAACTTGGTTTTCTGAATCTGGGGCTAATTCTTTTGGGGCAGAGTGCTCTGTTTTCATTTCCCTTTCTTTGTACCTAAGCTCGTTTTACTGGATTTTTCTTTTGGATTATAAGTAGCAAATGTGTTTGATGGCTCCCAGTGGACCTAAGTACTAAAAGGTCCTAATTAATGCAGATTTGATGGTGCTGAGTGACTCGTGTTTCCCTTTGAATCGAATCAGTATTCAACTTTTAGCTGTTCTTCCCAGAGGAAGATTTTTTTATAGCATTACTGATATATTTATTGCAAAAAGGAACCTTATACAAATATATTTGGTCCTTTGATCCGACACAGAGTGATTTTTCTGGAGAGGCAAGGATGCAGGTAACAGGATTTGTTATTTTGCCTTTCTGGCACCAAACTCTTCTCCCTCAGTTTTGGCTACATGCCAGCATCACATGGAATATAAATAACAGATAGGAAATCAGGTTTTTAATAAAACCTTACAGCTATATATTATATTTCATGTTGCAACACTTTGGGTTTCGCTGTCCCTAGTTTCAATTCATTATTCTTCAGGAGTCTTTGTTTTAAATATACATTGGCTGCTCAGCCAGTGTCTCCATCTTCTAGAGCTCTATTGATGCAGCTGCTGATCAGAAAATACAATTTGGGGGCATTATATTTGTGTTTAGAAATAAACAGCTGACACATATTGTAAGTGTGTGTTTTGGGTTTCTGAAAAGAAGTGTGGAACCCCAGTGAATATTCTGAGACCAAATATTTTTGTCTCTATGCCTAAAAAAAGGTTTTTGAAATAAAAGTTACTGATCTTAATTTATACAATGTGCTGACTAGAATAAGCTATTTCTGGGCTATTACAGATGTACAGTCACTGAGGAATTGCCTGGATAAATGTAGGTTTGTATCTTTTATCTGTTAAATCAAAGATCAAAATGCAAGATTTAAAGCTCAAGGACATTCTGTGGATTTGTGACATTTCCGAAAGGAATCGCAGATAATAAACCTGTGACTGGATTAGTACAATGAAACCCATTGTAAATGCAGAATTTTCATGTGTGACACAGATAAAACCTTGCCCTCAGTATTTTTAATGATACTTAAAAGAAACACCTTTGTTCAGTCTCCTTGTTTGAAAGCTCAGAAGGAATAAAACACATTTTTAGCCATAATTCTTTGTAAAGGGTGTTCAGAGCTTGTCATGGTATTGTTTAAAAAATATCACAAATATCTGCATGCACATATAAATATATGTAGTGGTGTACATACAATTCTCTTCTGTCTCAAGGTGCTTTATGTAGTAACACTTACTGCTTACCATAAAAACTATCTGTAAACACTTGTTGCAGTTATTAACTTGAAAGTTTGTGAGAATCTACCTTTTTTTCTCGTTAGAAAAGCTATCTTTGGGAGGATAAGCCCATAAAACACATGGAAGAATATCTGTTAAATAGGTAAAAACCCATTAAAAATACAGGTGGATATTGCAGTGACTTAATGACTTGCAGGAAAAAACCCATATTTGCATATTCCGCAAGTGAATTAGGAGTAAACTTTGAAAATGTCACAAAGCAGACTGTTATCAATATATATCAACATCCTCGAGCTACTCGCTGGCAATAAATGTCAGCAGAAATTTTTACGGCTTTTACAGCTTATCTGCAATTTGTAATAAGCTTTGTGCACGGCCCATTATTTTATGAGGGGGAACAACTGTCAGCTGGGATGGATTTGTAATGTCAGGAATTCCAGTAGCACGGGAGCAGGGGCAGAACCCCACCCGCTCCCGGCCCTGCACCATCCTGGCACAGAAAGGTCCCCGGAACTTGCTGCTCTCATTACTTATTCTTTACCTTTTTTAATTAATAATTTAACTTACATTTCTGATAGCCTCATTATCACCCCACCATTTCATTAACTAATCATTCCAGCATTGCAGTTTATAGCTTTGCAGGCAAGGAGACTGGAGGAGGAACCAGGAGCTTCGGGTTACGTGGGGAAAGCTCTGATTTGCAAGCAGAGCCTGCAGCACTGTGAATTTTATGTCATTAGAAATCTTTTCATCTTTCTCTCTCTCTCTCTCTTTTTTTTATTTAAAACAGAAGAAAAAAATTTAATTCTTTCTCAGAATGATTCATATCCTGTGGATTTTTCCTATTAGGCAATGAAGCTGTGATATTAAGATTGAGTATATAAATAATTCTCATAATTCACACAGAAGAAAGAGAAATAATTACCTCTGAACATTTCATTATGAATGGAATTCTGTCAAAAACTTTAAGAAGGGAGCATTAATACAAATTAAGGTCTTAGGGACTCATATTTTAAATACTTAATTCTGGATTTTATTTAACTTTTACCAGACCAATAGGAATTTTTTTTTTAATCAGCAAAATGAATTGCTGAACTAGAAAAACATTAACTATAAAATGTAAAATTCCTATGATGAACAAATATTTTATATTTTACGATTTCTGTCATTGCAGAATGGCTGAGCTTGTATGAGTTACCAGCTTTGTAGAGCTGACCATAAACTCAAATGTCATAAACACTTGCTTAGGAGCAGAATACACCTAATTTCAAGTGATTCTGCATAGGCTCTGTCTGTGGTTCTGTTACATTCCAGGGCATGCAATTAAGCTGCTTTTATTCTTGAAAAACTTTAAATCCCATGACATCTGCTGGGAAAATGGGAATGGTCATTTTTGGGGGTGCTGATACTTCATCTTGAACAGGAATCAAGAGGTGTGGAAGGTGCTCAGCCATTTCCAGCTCTCACTGATAAGGACAAGTTGTGTGATATTATTGCAGCTGAGGAAACTTGCGCATGCCCTCAGGCACCCGAGGATTATTTCAGGAAAAGTTAAGACGTACCCTAATTTTTAAAATTGCCTGTTCTAACCCTCAGCTTTGAGGCTCCGTGGCTGCTGTGGTAATCACTGCTGACTGGGGGAGCCTGAGCTGCTTCTCAAAAGCATTTCTGCAGTCCCGCAGAACCCTGTGCTCAAACACGAATTCCTAAGCTAAAGAGAGATGAAGAGAAATATTTCTGCTATTTACAATGTGATTTTTATCTCAAGGCCTATCATAAAATTCAACCTTATCCTACCAATGAATTTGTTTAGCACAACTAAAAGTCCTGAAATATTTGTGAGATTCCTACAGAAACTCGTGCAATATCTTCTCATATATTCTGCTTAAATTCCTAATAATTTATACAGGTCATCACGTCACCTTTTGCTTACCAAAACTGCATCCTTATATTTAGAAACCAGTATTGACTGAGATGCAGAGTTCTTTACTTGTTTTCTTTAACTTTGAAATTAAATACTCCCTAAATAGCCCTGATTTCTTCATGGACTCTGCCACACTCAATCACAATTTAGCAGCACAGTCTTAACAAGAGCTCGTGGCTTTTGCAGAGCTGGGCAGAAAAGCCGGCCCTGAAGACTCCTGTGCATCTTCCTCCTCTCGTTCTTATGCTGAGGACAAATTCCATGATTGCGTTTCCACACCGTTAAAGGACTTGCAGGACCTTTCTGCTGCATTGTTTGTCTGTTTGTGTGCCTGCTCGCTGTGGGAGGCAATTCAAGGTTAATGTGGGCTTTGAAGTGCTCTGGCATCCAAGGGTTTGAGGCCAGGATTTGTAGGCACTGCCTGAAGAAATCGCTCATGGGAGAGATGCCGCAGCCTTAAAAGATGAGGAGGAATTCTCAGGTTTTGGCGAGGTTTCTTTCCTGTCTGATCTTTATTTAAAGGCAGGATTTAGAGGTGACTTTGTAGTTTTAGCTGAGTGCTCAGCTTCTGAGCTTGGAAGAGTTTCTGTCTGAGGCTGTGTTGGTACATCCCGAACGCTGACTTTGACCATGCAATGCAGCTTCTTTATCCTTCCTTCTGCTTCAGAGTATTTCTGGTCTAATAGCTCATTATCAGTAACCTTCACTGAAATCTGCATATTTTTTGCACATTACTTGTGATGTGGTGATTATTTACAAAAGATCAGCAGATGCATGGTTATAGTGGAGTAATTTTAATGGATAAAACTGTTTATTCCTCCTTCTTCTTCTCCTGATCCATTGTGCATTCCCCTACAATATGACTCTCCAAGCCTAAAACCCAATGTTTTAGCACTATATAAAATCTTGTCACTCCCAAATTTACGGCACTGTGTGCAGTTTTGTTTGCTGCATTTAAGAATGTATAATCAAATTAGAAAAGGTGTGGATGAAAGCGATTAAAATAATTAAGGGGATGCTGCAGCAGCTTTCCAAGGTAAGTCTAGAAAATCCAGACAGATTTGTGGAATATGGTTATGGAACTAAACGTTAGAGTTGAGATGCATGCATGAATCAAGCAGGAGGTTGTTTTTAGAATAAATAAAAGGCATTAATTTTCAGTCAGTGAAAATCTCGGTTCTAAGTTCACAGATCTTGCTTTTTCCATAACTGTAATTTTTCATCTGTTTCAGGTATTTTGAACAAATTGCATAGAATCAATCTCTTTCTCCCAGATAACTAAAACAATGAGATTTTCATTTCCATATTACACTTGAAATTGGTGTGTTTGATTTGAAAAGTGAATTAGTATTAGTAAGTAATTGTATTAGTTGGCATTCAAAATGGTTTCCCAGGTTCTGTAAAATTAGGATATTTAGTCTCCCCTATGGAATTGAAATCAGTAATTCAATGTGTATAATGATAAGAATACTTTAAAAAAACCCCACAAACTTATTTAACTGTCAAAAAATTATAACACTGTTTTGATTTTGAAGATCTGAAGGGAAAAAAAGGCACAATGGAAATACTTACTGAGACATTAACATAATTTCAACCTGCACCAAGTTCCTGAGGCACCTAGATTTCAAAAAACTTTTAAGATCAGTTGTGTTTTTCAACAACAAATTGGTCTGGATGTTGAGGAATCACAATATCTGCAAAAATTAAGATGTGGAAATCAATGAGTTGTGTCAATGACCTATTCAACTCCCAGCTGTGGCGGCGGGGGGTTCATGCTGCCAGACTGTTTCAATTTATCCCTGTGAAGGGAAAAGTATTTGAGCAAATATTTTCACTTCATCTAGGAAGGAACCTGATGCCTCCTCGTGTGAGCATCCGAACAGTCACAAAATTTTGCGTGGACTTAACAGCATCAAAGAGGGGCACAGAAGGTGTTGACAAGCAAGAGCTGGTTCTGCAAAATAAAAGCAGTGCTGGAGACAATCCTAAAAAAAGGGGGGACTCTTCCCACCTGCAAAACACCCCTGTCCTTATCTGGGTACCACCCTTACAGGAGGAGGGCTCCAATACAAGCCCTTTTCTCTTTTCAGCACAACTGAATTTTAATTGTGAGGGTGAACCATGATGATCTATGAATACAAAATTCTCTCGTGCAGTTTGAGAAAGATGCAGTGAAAAGTAAATTTATTATAACTTCAATAGGTAGAGTTTTTGTAATCACCTGCCATAGTTTTTTTGCTGATTTGTCTCCTTCTGGTGCTCTCTTAAGCAAATAAATAAAATTAAATAATTCAGTGAGGCATTTTAAAGGTGGCAGTAACGGAAAAATTAAGTGCTCAGAGGTGCAGTTGGTTTGAACACGTTTGAGCTGTTAATGTGTTCCTGAGGTTTTACACAGAGCAGTGGAGCTCCAGTATCTTACCAGATACATTTTTTGTTATATTTAGAGCTCAACAGCTGTGTTCATAGCTGTATGTAAAATCTCAGCTTACTTATGATGTTTTTTTTATTAAAGCAGAACCGTTTTAGGAGAAAATAACATTTTTAAATATCTCAAGAAAATATCCTCTATTTATTTAGTTTGCTTTTACAGTTTGGAATGTGACAGGGGAATCTGCAAAGACTTTGTTATTAGATCTTATACAAAAGTCTAATCTGTCCCAGGCTCTTTCAGCCCATGGCAAAGCATTTCCCTGGGAGCCTGGACATAATCGAATTCAACAGATCTCTACAAGTTCAAAGCACTTTCAGTAAATTCAGCATAACTTTATTTTTGTACTGCCTTCTGCTTTTCACTTTTAGGGATGCAGCTTTTCCTGCTTAATCAAATAATGTCATATGATGCAGTGCTGTGCAAAACAAAGAAGAAATGAATTTTAATTCTTTTTGGCTTTGCTGTGGATGTTCATGTTGAGGTATTCTCAGTCTAAACCTCTATTTTTGTCCCTCAGCTTCTTCCAGACTCCAGCTGAAATATTGGAAAATGGTGGAAATATTCACCACTGGGACTGAAATTTTGCCATTTTCCTGCGTCGCTGGAGAGTTAGTACAAACATTTGTGGCTGTGAAGGACTCCTGTATTGCTTGTGTTTAGTGTAGCTTGTATCATGAGTGGCAAAGCAAAGATGCACAAAATAATGATAAAACCAAGGGGGTGACTTCTCTGAGTCTGGCAGAGAAAAGGCCAAGAGAAGTAAGAGTGGCAACCTGCAGCTGTTGGAGTGGATTTGAAGCCAATCAATCTAAGCTCTGGCTATTCATAAGGTTACTGAGTAATGTTTAGGGCTACGACTTTTTAATTCCTTTTGTGTGCTTCAAAATGCAGCTTTGGATAAAAACAGTTTGTTTGCTTTCTTCACATTCACATCTCTCTATTTTGCTTGAAAAAGCAAAGCTGGGAAAAAACCCAGACTGAAAGGATGGCAGAGTGTCAGCACGGCACGCAGGGGAAAAACAAACTTAAAGTCATTGGGAAGCTTTAGGACCAATTCCACCAAAGAACAGACTTTTGAAGATGTTCCAGATAAAATCTTGGAACCGATCATGATATTTTCATTTTTTAATATGCGTAATAAAATAAAAATGCAGACATCCATTTCCATGCTACAAAGATTTACTCCAGCTCTAAACTAACAATAACTGAGTAAGACTGGGGAGCATTATTCCTTTTCCCTAAGAAACAAGGGCATAATTTTGAAGTTATTAAAATGAATGTCAGTTTTTGTCAATGAAACCCCCACATCTGTAGTGTTGCAGATTGTTCTGAAGTGAATATGGTGAGAAATTGATGAGCTAAAATCTTGGATCTGATGTGAGTCACAGAAGGGTTTATTCTACACACATCTCTTGTTTAATACTGCCCTAGTCCAGGAGGTGGCCTGGAATATCTGAAACCCAGCCCAAAGGCAGCTATATATAAGAAATCTCTCAGATATGTGGTGAAAATATCTAATTTATTGATAGCAGCTGTCAGGTTTTGCAAAAGTGGGAGAAAAGTTGAAAAAGCCAACTCTAACCAATGCTTGTTATTTCAAATAAGAGAGGTTATATGGAGATATTAATGTTATTTTGAAACCCAAATTTATTTTCAAACCACACAGATTTATCTCACATTAACTTGTGTGGGAAAATGTAGAAAAAAATATATATACACACACACATACATAGAGAGATATATATATACACACAATCTTAAACCACAAATATTTCATAAACTTTCAGCATTTAAGTGCCATGGGAACTGTAAGGGAAAAGAGCATTGGGGTTTTTTGGGTCTTTTAAAAAATTAGCTCACTTGTGTGAATTTTGTTGTGCATTAAAATAAAACTCTCTCATAAATATTAACTTTCTTTCAGTTTGCTAGAAACTTTACCTGTTTTCCTGATAGTCTGAATCTTTCCATTTGCAATGGTACCTCAAATTTTGGGCTGCTGTGGCTTCTATAATCAAAGTGTCTGAATCCAAATTTGAAGGACAGAGGAAAGTCACACTAAGCCAAATTGAGGGAATGTTGTTGACCATCATTTGATCTATGGAGCATTTTGGTTTTTTCTTAAAAAAAAAAGACATAACACCCTTGATCTGAATTTTATCTCAGGGCTTATATTTGCCATATGAAAAGAAAATGTCTTGAACAACCAAAAGAGTAATTTCATGAAAAAATGGTAGTTGTTTACTGTAACTACTTTATAAACTTTAAACCTCATTAATCTTGGGATTTGAAGGCTCACAGCTGGGTAAATGAAGAGCAGATCTTTCTTGCAATGCTTGTCTACACAGAGACACTCAGGAAAAAAATAACAACCTGCTGTAGTTCGTGTGGGTTCTCCTGCTCTGCCCTGGGTTTCCACTTTGCTCTTGCCTGGAAGCAGCTCATAACCGAAGCAGCTGCCATACCAGAAGAATTAAATTCATCACCTCTGGGAGTTTTTCACGAGCAGCTCGGGGAAATCCCAGACCCATTTACACTCCATTGAGAGACCCCTCAAACTGCACTTGCTGTCCAAGCGAAGGAAATTTGGAACATGCTGAGTTTGGGGACACGAGCAGCAGATGTGAGTTGTGCTTTCAAAGTCCAGCCTGCTCATGAAGTTGTTTCCTTGAAGTGTTAGTAATGCATCATGTGAAAAGCCAGAAATATGTATTTTGTTCTACAACATGCTGGACCTTGTTTAAAACATCACAGGGCCGTGGAATAAACTTGATTTCTCGGCTGTATTCAGAGGAAAAAGCTGCAGCTGGCATCTCATGAACAGTGGTGTGAAATAGTAATAAAGGATGTGCTCAGGCAGTCTTTGAGAGGATCATTCTGGAACATTATCTTACTGTTGGACTTTTAAAGAGAAGTCACTTGTGTGTGATGTATTTGTAATCCATGAGAAATAGTTTAATAAATTAAAGGCTTCGTAAGTCTTCCTTAGTCTTTAATAATTAAAAGAATTTTTAATTTTCTTAGGAAGTAATGGGAATAGACAAAGCAGGCAATGGATGGAATAAATCAACATGATGAATTAATTAATGGTTCACAAGGGATCTTAAATTAGGTCACCTCTACAAATATGTCAGCTGGTTATTTGCTTAAAGCTCATATTGGACATACCTAGGAGAACTTTTCAAGCCTCAAAATCTCTCCAGCAAAGGCCACCCAGAAACAGCTCGGGGGCATCATCTGGAAATAAGATTAATAAAAAGCCAAAGCTTGTTGGATTTTGTTTAGAGAATTCACAGTAAAGCTGTGCACAACGTAGAAGTTCCATCCAGTGTTTGACTCTTGTTTAATCTCACTTGGATAAAAAAGTTCTCTCTAATCTTACCCCTGAACTTTCCAAGTGCACATCCGTCATGGTTTTCCTGCACTTCTGAGCTGTTTCACATCAAAAAATGTGACTGGGAAGTGTTACAACTGGTATTTATGAAGTTTTTAGTTGTTGTCAGCATGTGACTCCCTCTGGAGTAGGCATGAAAGTATGAGAGTCTCCTTAATTATTATTTTAAGAGGATTCTCTTCCACAGGAAAACTTGACTTAGCCTATTTTTCAGTACTCTGGATCTTCTATAAATGAACTCCAAGAGAATTGTATTGTTATCTTATAATTGGACTTCTCGGGAGCTTTTATGTTTTTCTGTTCAGTTTCCAAACGTACTTTGAATGCCAGTTGTCTCACGAGTGGAATGATCAGCATTGTCCTGGGCAT
The DNA here is from genome assembly GCA_013389985.1 of Dryoscopus gambensis. Classification (NCBI taxonomy): domain Eukaryota; kingdom Metazoa; phylum Chordata; class Aves; order Passeriformes; family Malaconotidae; genus Dryoscopus; species Dryoscopus gambensis. The sequence goes on along the minus strand of WEIT01031002.1, from coordinate 103,859 downwards.
GGTCCTAGAAGTGCAGCAGAGAATCACCAAATTCCACTCTGGTGCTTGGTTATTTGGGTGAGGAGGTGCTTGGTTTTACCTGTGATTCCTCTCACTGAAATGGGAAGGGGTTTTTGTGTCCCTGTCCTTTCGTATCCCAGTCTCATTCCAGGTGCTCCAGGAGGTGATTTTATATAGATGTGTGGTTTTTGCTACTATGAAATGTCAGCAGCAGTGTACAAATAAGGATCCCAGATTCTTCAGGATATATGTCCAAATCCTCTTCATTGGCAGTTATAAAAGGGGCTTTTTTAAGTGAAAATAACTTGTTCAGGAGGCCAGGGTTTGTAGCATAAGCGAGACTCAGATGCAACTTCAGACTTAATGAGATGTGGTTGATGTGACTGGGAGCTGTGGCACAAAACTGGTGAATTTCTGTCACCCAGAACTGAAACCGTGAGAATCAGCATTTCAACAACCTGATCAGTGTCTTGCAAACGGAGGGCAGGAACCATGGCATGCTAAATATTTGGGTTTGGAAGGAAGACAGCAATTTAAAAAAATTTTCATCCTGGTTCAACTAAACAGGTAAAGCATTGGTGACTTAAATGGTGATTTGGTACCCATTCCTCTGCACGTTTTAAAAGTAGAGTGTGCTGGTTCTGTGCTAGGATTTTGATCCATAAGTGATATTGCTCTCTAACCTATTTTTTAAAGGAGACTTTATACTTGCCTCTCAAGTGTGGAACAACTTTGTGCTAGAAGCATTTTTTTGAAAATCTTGCGTATTTTATTACCACAGCCTTCCTAGGAACTGTTTCCTTTTCTGAAACCTGATGTATTTCTTGCTGCATATTTAAAAGTACACAGAATTTTTGGTCCCTCAACAGATGTTAGTTTTCTTCTGATCTCTTTCAGACATCTGGAAATAATGTCATTATGAAATGTAACTAATTCTCTATACCCAAGGTCTGGTCTGAAATCCTGCAGAGATACATCTGCTGCATCTGCACTGTATTAGAAGTGATTCATTGAAAGTCTTCTAAAATTGGGCTGAGTTCTCAGCCAGTGTGAATTGCCACAGCTTCCCTGGAAGTAAAGTTGTGAGTCTGCTCTGTGCTGTCAAATCTGTTCCAGTACAATGCTGTCGAGACATTTGGGCAGTTCCAGTGCTGCAATATGTTACAAAGGAGTCCTCTGTGAGTGAAATTTCTGGCGATGTCTCCTTTGTTCCAGCCAGCAGAATCAAGAAAGATCTTCACCTAAAGCCACTGATTCCTCATTCTTTCCTTTTTGCCCTGTCTTTTATAATACTCTTTTTTTTTTAATCAGCAGCTGTTTTACTGCATGTTGAGGGATCAGCCCTGCACAGAGGAGTCAGAGGGTCAGGGCTGACTCAGTTCTTCCCCTCCGTATTTAAAACAGTCTCGCTCTCTCAGAACTTTCTTGTAGACATCAAAGTCCCTTCACCTATGTAGATGCAAATAAAAGGAGAACATGAGTCTTGGGGCCAGAAGAAAGTTCCCAGCACAGCCCATCTCTGGCAGAGCATCTCGGGGAGATGTGTGCTTGCATCTCTGCTCCTGCTCCATTGCCCCAAACAATTGTTCTCCTTCCTGCTGGTGTTGGGGTGGTGCTTTGGGAGCCCTTCTGTGCAAGTACAGCGTGACCTCGGGGTGGCTGCCGTGAGGGAGGAGTGTGCTGCTGCCTTTGTGGAGTTACCCGAGGTCCATGGAGCAGAGGGAGTCAAAGGGATCAAATCTTCAACAGATAAATTTTTAATGGCTCTGAAATCAAGAATTCCAGTGCATTTTGGGGACCTTTGCCTCTACTCTTGCTTCATTCCGAAGACCTTTCCTGAAGATGTATTCATGAAGCTGGTGTTTTCAGTTAATTATGTGAAATTTGAAAAGGTTTTTACTTGATTTTTTTTGTTCTTTTTGTAAATCAATAATAGTAAAAACTGGTTCATTAATTTGATTTAAAAAATCACTAAATAAGCTTAAAAATTAATGTGACCCAACTTCTTTAGCAAATCTTAAGTAGCATTAATGGGAGAGTGCACAAAATAATGGGGTTTATTGCTTTGTTGGGGATTTTTAGTCTCTTTTTTCCTAGATTCTTATAAAAGCTTAGGTAAACACAGAAATAAAGCAGTAACAATTTATATTCTGGAAGCTGGAACAAAGGAAATCCGAAAACAATGGACACAGGGCTTTGCAGGGCACAGGTGACTTGTTTATATCCATTTATTTTATGGGAACTTCCATAGGCAGGTCTGTGCATGTACCCCACATGAACATTGTAGGGCTGAAAATAGCATTTCACAGATACAGGGTGGTTTTGTTTGTAGGATTAATACGTCCCCTTGGGCATCTTGAATATAAGGTAGTGCTGCTGGGATTTTTTTAATGGCATGTCTTGGTCATACTTCAGACAGGCTGGAATTAGTTGGAATATTACAAGAGTGTTGGCATAATTCATGGAAAAGTGCACTTTTTATGGAGTATACTTTCACTTTCTAGAAAATATGTCAGACTGCTATTCTAAAAGATGTTTTTTTGTCAGCTGTACTGATGGCAAATGTAGGAGTCTGCTTCACTGAATATACCATTTAAAATATACTTAAATTTAAAAGTAGAGAGGAATTTATATGTAAAACGATCACATTCAATAACTTATAATCAGAACAAAACCACCACCGATTACCAAGTTTCTGGAAAGTAGCTCAAGGGCAGAAAGAGCAGAAATTTCTGCTGTTTGCAGATTTATTTAGGGCTTAATCATTTGGGATTCGTTTGTAAACAGATTGTTTAAAAAGCAGTTGGTGGATTAGCTCTCTTTGTTTGATGCAGACCCACAAATGTCACCCTCTCCCTCGCAGCCCCGGAAGGCGGAGGGAGCGCGAAGGGAAAGGCGTCAAGGGCGTTGTTTGATATCTGACATCAAGCACGGCTCTGACAAGACGCTGGCAGGAAACTGGGTTTGACAGCTCATCATGAGCACAAACCAAGACAGAATGAGGCCTTGCCAAGGATGGGATGGAAGTAGCTCACCGTTGAGCTTCTGAAGGTGACATCACTCACGGTGACACCCAAATATGATTTAGGAAATGAATTATTAATGGTTGTCAGTTCCTAAGGAAAACATAAATAGGAACCTGGGGACTACCTGTTGTCTGTGTAGCCGCTGGCTGAAGCAGAAATGTGGAATTAAATACAGATATTTCTGTCTTGTGTTGCTGTCACTACTCCTGGAGATAGCAGAGGTTTAGAGGTTTGCAGGGCAGGGCTTAGTTGCTTGGTTGTGCAGAGATTGCTCTGGCACAGATGTCTTTATCACAGAAAATATTTGGGGAGGGGGTTGTTGTTTTGTTTTGTTTTTTTCTAGGTTTTACAAATTTTCATAGAAACTCTTCCAAAAACATTCTTTGTTTTGTAGGGTAGTGTAGCTTGTCAAACTGCAATCAGCCCATCTGCAAATGAGTTGTGAAAAAGAGCTGAGGAAGCAATAATGATTGCTTTAAACTGAAGGAATGAGAGTGCAGAGACTGCAAGGGAAGGAAGATTTTCTGGCAATTTCAGATTTAACAATTCATATTTTAGAAGTCACAGATGACCAAGCATACATGATTTGTGTGATATGTACTGTTCAAAAAGCCGTCAGTAACAAACCCAGGGTAACTCTGGATCATGTAGAACATCACAGAGTTTCAGTTCACGGCTGGAATTCTGTTTCTTTTCTCTTTCTCCCAGAACCAGTTAAAAGGCCCTTGGACACATGTTTCCCTTCCCGACACCTTCACAGTTCATTCATGATATCATTTAGGACTTGTGTGGCTGGGATCTGGCCACTGAACTAATGAGTTTTGAAACAGTCCTGCAAAAGTTAAAAATAACCCTAGAGATGATTAGTAATATGTATAAATATGTAATAAAAGACCCCCAAAATATTCTTCACTTGGCTGCTGGGTTGATGGACTCCTCGGGGATGACCAGAGGAGGGTGTTAAACGCCCATCGTTCAAACAAAGCTCCTTCTGCTTAGAGAATGCTGTACAATCCCGATGTCCACGCGCTGCTTTTGGTGCTGTCCGTGCTTCAAGGGAGGATCTGCAGGAGGAGCACTTTGATCTCTCATGTTTTTCTACCCCTGCAAGGTTCTGTGTTTGCCATTCTGGGATTCCAGAAATGCACAAAGTGGATTACCGGGCATTAGAGAAAATGGCTGGGGAACTTCACAGTAGGAAGCTGCATGAAACTTACTCATTTGAAAATCTGTTGTTGGAAAAGGAAAATAAAAATATTCCTTTCTCTTGCGATGTAAATCCCCGTATTCTCTTTCTATCTCTCTGAGATGAGTTATATATTCTACTGATTTTTTTCCAGTTGGAATATTGAGTCTTGCAAAAGCTGCTGTTTGACTAGAAAATGGAAAGAAAACAGGCTGGTGAAATAACTCCCTAATCATAAAAACAAATAAATGAAAACTGATACTGCAAATACATTTAAATGCCAGATAAAAATTTTACCCCATATACAAATCTAACTATATGTAAAAAGAAAAGAGAGAGAGAGGTTGGAGGTGGAATAATGGAGGGTGAAAAAGGTAATTTGAGTACTTTATCTTTCTCAGCAATTATTTTCCTGTGGATGAAGATACCCTCGCTGTAGCTAAAGAACCTTGATATTATGAATATTTTCCGATCATGTGGCATAATGCCCTGAGATAAATGATAAATGTACCTAAAGAGGTTGCTTCATTATATATTGCCACCTTTTAGAAATCACGTGAACTCTCTGCTTTAAATTTGTTTCTGGTTCCAGTCATTAATGAAAAATAATGAGCAGTTTTATGAAAATGAGCAGGAAATACATACACAATCATAATTAGATGTGATGGCGGTTCTGTGGATGTTTCTGACCAAGAATGTGTTTAGAAAATATAAATGGAGAAATTTAGCAAAATTACTTTTATTTTGTGCAAGCCTGGGTCTGGACGGGATGCTCTACTCACAGGTTTTCTTCTGCTCGTTTATTCCAAGCATCTGGTTTGTGGCCACTGACCAGATTGCTGGCAGCAGCTTTGCCTGGCAGCACCACAGTGGCAGGAACTAAAGGGATTAAATGCCCAATTTCCTGAGTACGTCAGGAGCTGGTAGACAACCCTTCACCTTTATTTAGAGATCTCTCTTACCGTGTTACCTTCAGCAGATTTTTTACCCTGAGCTCAGCTCAGTTTCTCTGTGCCACGGATGTCTTAAGGCCACAAAATTCAGAACCGTAATTTTTTATTGCAAACATTTTTTGTGGTACATATTGAAAACGAAGCAGAATTCTTTCTGCATGTATTTGGTTTCACGCGGTTGAGACGTCGTGCCTTTCTGTAAAAATGGAAAGCTTGGGAGAATATTATGGAATTAGATTTCTTTGTCGAGTGATTGGACAGATCTTAATCAGAAAGCTGATAGGTCAAACAGTATGAATTTTGCAAATGGTAATTACTGCTTGATTAGGAAGCAGGAGAGAGAAGTGGATCTGTCCAAATTAAAAGTAGTCCATTGGTCTAGGTTTTATTTGACGGCTCATATTCTATGTAAAAAGAACTGTAGAAGCCTGTGCTTTAAATGCTCAGCAGTGAACCATTTTATTATATATGAGGTGTACATATTTACATAAAAATAAAATTACGGGGATCCTGTTAAATTTATCTGAGAGCATAAAAAGCGGTCTTCTTGCAATAAAATGTTTTGAGAATGAGTAATAGCACTGTTTAGATGAGATTCTGAAAGCCTTTAGGATTATCCAACTTCCATCTAAATTATGTAGTAACTGATGAGGCTGCTATCAGAATCAGATTTTTCTCTGCTTACTGATGCTAGACAGTTCTCCTCAGCATGGTGTCTTCAAGCTCTCACTCATTTAATGATTCATTGTTCCAGTCAAGAAGAAAAAAAACCCAAAGCACAAAATAATTACCTGACAGCTTTCTAAAATTAACTCACTTGGGATCTAAAGATTGCAGCAATAAATTACATCTTGTGGATTCATTCCTCTCCATTTCTACTCGTGCCTATTTCTGTTGTGATGTTGATGTCAGGAGTGATATAATCTATAGGACTGAGGGTTGCCAGCAAAACTCCTTTGGATGAAGTCTTGATGAGTTCTAACCCCGCATTTCATCTTTTGTCAGGAACCTGAGCGGCTTTGAACAGGGTAGGTGGTTCTCAACCAGCAAAGAAATTACCTTTATCTTGTGAGGAAAATCATGCTGGATTCTAATTTAGCCAGAAGGAAAATTCCTTTTTGTCCCAAAATAAAGCTTATTTGATTGACCACTTAAAAATAGGGGACACTAGGCCAGACCTCAGAGAATCACAGAATATTCTGAGCTGGGAGAGATACAAAAGGATCATCAAGTCCAGCTCTTTACTGAATGGGCCTTACAAGGACTGAACCTGCAACCCTGGAATTTTGGCTCCAGGCTCTAACAAACTGAGCGGATCTCAGAGAGGCCGGATAGGGTCAATAGAAACTTTGCCATAAGTAGTGACTAATCATGGAATTAGAGGAGCTTTGCCAGGGCCCTGAGTGCACTGAGGGCACAGGTCTGCCAGCCTTCCTGACTCCCTCTAAATCAACTCCATCCCCCTGCAGAGAGAAGGAAAAGATGGGTTGTAGGGAAAAAAAAAAATTACAAAATAGTATTAGTAAAAGAAACTGTGGAGGCTTCCTCAAGATGCTCTAACTTTGAATTGTCCAGAGGTCACTCTTTTCAATATCCATCCCAGGAAAGTATCAGAAAAAGGAAGTCCACAGGAAATGCATTTCCTTTTGGAGCTCTCCCACCCAGAGGAAAGCAGACGCTCCCAGTGCCACCGCTGAGTATCAATAATACATTGCAGCAGGTGCTGCAGGCTATGAGAGTTTCAATATATTTGAACAGTCAGCTCCTGCCTTTTCTGAAGGAAACTCTGAATTATGGATGGGAACAAATGATGCTTTCTGATGGCAACATTTCAGTAAAAGAACAAATAGAGTTCTTCAGGAACTCGGAGGCCATTGTGCAAGGTTTTCTGAGGAAATATCGGAAGACGCAAATTTGGGTAATGAAGTGATCATTTATAATGAACTGAGTGTTCCCCGGGATTTGTTAACATGATAGAAATATATGTCAATATTAATCTTCAGTGAAGAACACTTTTGTTCCCAATTTGGTCTGCAGAATTCAGGCTGCCCACTTTATAAAATGGTCAGCAGCCAGTGAATCAATGCTGAGAAGCAATTCATAGCAGTCAGGATGGATTTGTGTTACTGCTTAGCTGGGGGATGAGCTGCTTCAGAGGAAGAAGCTGCTCTTATTCTTTCCAGCGAGCTCCAGCCTTTACTAAAATAAACCTTTTCTCAAAGGAGAGGGTAGAGAAAATTCTTTAGAGAATCACTAATTCTGATCTACCTCAAGTCACTTCCATTTCTTCCTGGAGCACAGAGTGAATCATGTTGTGTGTGAGTCCTGTCACTGCAGCATTCCAGGGCAAGGTGCCTGGGAATTGAGAGCAGTGTTTGCCTTTTATTCTGCACTTGTAGTTCTGAGGCTCTATAATATTTTAGAAAAAGAAATTTTTCACAGCTGAAGAACTGCAAGAACCAAAGACAAAAAGCAGCACTTCAGAATGTTATTAGAGATAACATCAATAAATAGTTTTTCTTCCCAGACATTTCTAAATCACATGTTATGATATTTCCAATTAATCAGAAAAAAAAAAGATTAAATTAAGATAATTTCTTTTAAAGGCTTTAGATCAGGACTGAGTATGAAGCACCTCTATAATCAGGCATAAATAGGAATTGGGATGGGTGGGGGAAAGATTGGAAAAAGGCAACTAAAAACTCCACTGGGCTGTAACTCCTGAAATATGGAAGATATCACAAAGATTAAAACAGCTCCTTAATTTCTGTCAGCAACTGTTGCCTTCAGCATGTTGAAAGGAGCCCTATTTTTGGTAATAGCCAGCAACGCATTTGATGTATGCTAATTATCAGGCTGTCTTGGAGGTATTTGGAGAAAACAGTACTACATGTAAGAAGATTAAACAGGAAAAATGCCAATTTTCAGTACTGCCACTGATTCTGAGTACTAGACAAACTGGCTGGTTGTTATGACAGAGAAAAATATCAACACCTGTAATGCAGAACCACCGCTCAGGGACTTGGAAAATTTATCATATAAAATCCTAAGTATTTCCCAAATCCAAAGAGATTTGATCTATGAAATTGTTAATCCCATACCAAATTCAAGTACTGACAACTGGAAGATGGAAATACATAATGCAAATGCAGAAATGAGAAACAGCATAAAATTGATGGGTTTACAAATTTAACGTGCCCGGTTGATGTTGCATTTCTTGGATAAGAAAAGTGCATTTTTAAGTAAAGACGAAGATATTATTTATCTGATTTTTGGAAATACAACTGAAGGTTATGGGTGAAAAATGATGTCTTAAACTGAAGAAGTAAAAGTTTATATAAATTAGATTATATGATAGATAAAAATGGCTTGCATTAAAATGCAGTGTCTTGAACTGAAAGAAAGTTCCTTTTTAAAGATCCGTGTGTAATGTTTTCTTTATTACCTGGGGTTGACTTAAATGAAAATGTCCAAAATAAGGTTTTCAGAAACACAAGGCTTTGAAGCGTAAGTACCAAGACAGTCCAGAATAAATGCTGGTAGTATTGAGGTAAAATTTAGAAGCATGAAATGTGATCTCTCCTGTTCCATGGCTAGGTCATAAGATCACTGCGGAAACTTTTGGTACACAATGAATCTTAATTTCTTTATTTATTTTTTTAATTCTAAAATAATCTGCAAATGAATTGAATCAAAACTGTCTGACGCAGCTTGAATATTGAAATTTTTACTGTAATCCTGGTTCTTCACTGTAACTTTGCATAGGTCTCTTGGTTATCATTTTCATTAGCAGCAACTGCTGAGAAAAGTGAGGGTGAAAAATTGTTGAATTATTGGTTTCAGGAGTGCCAAAGCTGCCCCCTGAGCAGGCAGGTGCTGCTCTGTTGGTACAGCAAAGTCCTTCAAACCCTTCTGACAGAAAGGCAAAGGTTTATAATTATCAATTGTCACTAGTACCAGCTAATTGTCCAAAAGTACCAGCTGGGGTTCAAGCTGCTGGTGCCTGAGTATTTTTAAAAATTACTGGTGATTTAGTTTTTGATAGAGAATAGATGGCATGGGCTGAAGTTTCTTTTGCAGAGGTGTCGCTTGCTGTCAGAATCACTCCCTTGCAAGCACTTTGCAGTTAGAATATTGGTCCTGAGCTCTTCAGTGCCAAAGCAGGACAAATTGAAGGATGCTTTAATCGGCAGAAACTCACTGGGTTTGCTTCCATTGGCTGGTACTTCAGACTTTGATAATGTGGATTTTGATTTTTTTTTCCCTTTTGGTTCATGCAAGTGAATGGTTTTGGTAAGAATGTGTGTCAGTTTTTGACGCACAAGATTGTACTTGTTCATGAGCCTTGAAGTGCAGGAAATTCGTGATCCCTACAAGCAGAGTGAACAGCCACGACACACAGCTGGAGGCCAATCAGATGCATCAAAAAGCTGGTCCCAATCAGTGCATTCACCAAATCAAACATATTTACCCTTGGAACTTCCTACACTTGGCCACTGAACAATAATGGCCACAGGAGAAACCCAAAGGACTTGAAGAAATGGGTCAGATTGGCTAGAGAGGGTTTTCTTTGGTAAGATGATGCTCAGACTATGAGATAAATAGATAGATATATATACAGAGAGATATTTTTATTTTTTTTAGTGGCCAATCAGAATCTAACAATTAAATGAAAACATTCGTCTCCTGAAGGGTCTTTCTATCTAGGTTGCTTATGAGATGTTTTATCTTATTCTTTCCCCACCCCCAAGCAAAAAGAGGAATGGGGAGTAGCTTTTTAGATGTCTTGGAAGAATCAAGCTCATCACAGCCTAATCCTTAAAGGAATGTAACACTTAGTGAAGATATTTGATAAATACAGCCAGAACTCAACATCTGATAGTATATTTAAAAAAAAAAAAAAGGGAAAAAAAAAAAAACGAAACCCAAAACATTATCTTCACACGACTGTCATTTGTTTGAGCAGTCCTAATACGCTTTATTTTGACCTATTTTCTGGTGTGTTTTATGTATCAGAGTGCTGATAGTGAGTATTTGTATTCATGGTTTGGCTGTATGACTAATTGAAGAAATTTGTAATCTTCTCGTCTCGTGTTGGCATTACATTACATTGTTTCAAATTAAATATGCTGCCTCTTTTAATCTGCGGGTTACAGATGCTTATTTCTCTCCACATTCATGGTAGTATTATCCTATTAAGGGTGTTTGTGATTTGTTATTGCCTTTGTAAAGGCCATCCCGCAGCAATATGCGCTGATGCGCTGCCACGTTTGGCTGCAAACAGGAATTTGTTTTACTAATATGAAACATGTTTATGGACTGCTGTGCTAACTTATCAAAATGCCTGTTGGAGAGGCAGCTATTTGAGATTTTTCTGCCTGATGGAGATTTAATGGTACCAGACTTAGGGAGAGGATTGGCAGCTGGTCGGGGGGATCCTGCCTCTGGGCTGCTGTGTCCAGCTCTGCGTGCTCAGGGCAGGAGGGGACATCCTGGAGTGGGGCCAGCAGAGGTTGTGGGGATGAAGAAGGGACTCTGGAGCATCTTCCTGATGAGCAAAGGCTCAGGGCCAGGGAGGCTGGAATCAAACACCAAACCAAGACGCAGGATAATGTGGCACTGCAACTGAGTCAAAGACGCAGCAGTGACCTCCATTCTTCACTGAACTCTTTCTATCTATTTGCCTGTCTCAAAACTTCACTAAAAAATATAATAATAAAAAAAAATAACCTACCAAAAACCAGAAGCCAATTCAAAAAATAAGAAGAGATTTTATAATGGTTGGCCACACAGGACACGTACAATTGTTTGCAAGTTAAGCAAGGTCAGAAATGTTTCTTTTACTTCTAAGTTAGTTCGTGACAGATCACAGTACTCTGGGGTCTAAAAAATACAAGCAGGAATGGAAAAAATAATTTCGAAATTAATTCTTTTTTAAAACTTGTTTACTCTTGTGAAAAAGGTGAAATATTGGCATCAAAAAATATAATTTTATTAAGGTGTTATTCATACATAAAGGAAATAATTTCTTTAAAATTTAATTTTTTTTTCTTTAAAATACTTTTTTTTTTCTTTAAAATACCTTCTGAGTATAGAAAAAGATAATAGATACAAAGCCAAGACACTGAAATAATCTTAAATTCAGTCAAGCAACAAGCCACGAGGGTCTGGGCATTCTAGCTCTTTCTGAGCATAGAAAAGCAAGCAGTGTGAGTCAGAATAAATAATTTACAGCCCAGACTGTCCCCTAAGATGCAGTCAGTTTTCAGGAGGTGTCAGATAGCAGGTACTTGTACTGATTTAGAATAGAGCACAGTAGGATCCAGGCAAGTATTTGCTGCTGAATAATAATCACACAGGAGACTACACAGCCCCAGGAGACTTTCTTGTGTTATCTTCAACAAAGCGCGTTTAAAGTGATGTGAGAGACACGGGTTGGTGCCATCCTCAGAACTTCAAAAGTTGCTGTAGCTTCTCTTAGGAGGGAAAGCTGAGCCTCCAGTTCCGAATTCCCGTGAGCAGCCCTGGAATTGGCCCCGGAGCCTGTGCCACTGCATCCCGGGCCAGACACCGAGGCTGCAGGAGCTGGGTCCCCTCCCCTGGCTGCGGCTCCCGGCCATCCAAGAGCCCCCGCGCCTTTAACAGGCCTGCAGGTAAAAACACAGCTGCTCATTTCCTGCCAAAAATCACAATACTGACTTCTTCAGACTTCTGCCTGGGGGCTGGCAGTGCATATCTGAAACAGTGAAATGAGGACGCAATTAGTTATCTTCATAATTTCCTGTTTGTATATAAATAATATCCAGTAATTCCCGCTCTTTTACCACAGATAAGTAAAACTGCAGTAAAAGGTAAGTAAGCATTTTGGTGTCTTTAGCTTTAGGTATAATCTAGCAGAATAATTTCTGTGCCTGTCTTCTATATTCCTCTGGATGTTAGGCGAGATTTTGAATATTAGAAATTGGAATTTTTCAACAGAAGAATAACAAGCATTGAAATATTTAGCATTTGAAGAGTCAGTGTGTAACAGATGCTTTGCAAAATTAAGCGTTTGGGCATATTTCAGAATTGATCAAAATACTGTTTGTTTTTCACTAAATCTGAAGTTTCAACAGACTGTGATGCCAAGCATTTGTCAGTGAAATTAGTTCAGTGCAACCATTGGCTCTGTGGTTTTTCTGTCAGAAAACAGTGAAAACCAACAAAATTTTAATTAAGATTCATATTTAAATTTAGTCTGAATTAATGATCAGTGAGAGAAACAAATGTGTTTGTGGTCTATTTTGGTACGTTGTGAAGAGGACTTTTATTCCTAATTTGTCATCTAGAGTAACTTTATCTGTTGCTTGGACTACTTGAGGACTTATCCATGTCTTGATTAATCATGTTCATGAAGAGATTAGCAAGTCAGAAAATACATTTTGGAAATAATTGTAGCACAAGCATGCTATTAAATAAATAAATAAAGCTTGACATGTTAAGCGAATTGTAGTTTGTTGGTCTTAGATCAATAAACATATAGAAAATGTTACAGTCAGGCATTTAGTAGTTCTATGGCCCATTCATTCCTCCTAAAGGCAATTTTAATTTCTTCTCACACAGAAGTTAAGTATTATAACTAATAGTTTTCATAAGCTCCTGTGCGGCGATAATGTGAATATTGAACATTAGCATGCTAAAGATAGTTTCAAACCATGCAGGAAGGGCTCTTAAGGCATCACTCTTTGCAAAACCGGTGCGTGGGTTTAGGAGCTGCAGTTTGAAGCCCTGGTGCAGGCACAGAACAGCCCAAGAGGGTTTGTCAGGAGCTGAGCTCTGCGCCTCGCGCTGACACGGACACCCCGAAGCACAGAACCGCTGGGGTGAAAGGCTGTGCAGATAATCGGCTGCAGGGCTGTCAGAGCACAACCTGGGAACGCTCTCACACCATGAGAAGAGAAACACAAGGATGGGCAGCACCAGCAGTGTTTCCTGTCCCTTGACCTTCCCTTGCCCTGTATCCATGGGGCTGTGCTCAGAGAGAAATCCTGATCCTGCAAACCTGGACTGAGAAGTTTTGGAGATGCCCAGTTTTCTTACGTTGCTGAGGGTACTTGGAAAAGTCATTTGACCTTCATTTGCCAATAGTTTGAGTATATCAAAACAAATGAGAAAGGTATTAAATGTCATGGGGTTTGCCTCTGCAGCAGGATCCATACTGTAGGAGTCTTGACTTGACTCCTAATTATCTGGAATTCGAGCTGCAATTCACTTCATGGACAGCTCTGTGACTTCGTTCCTTGGGGTTGTGTTGTTTTGTTCATCATATGCTGAAATAATTCTCTCCTGGCACTTAATATGCTGTGACATTTGAGGAGAAAACAGTCTTATTTAGACTGAGGAACCACTGGGAATATCCTACCCGGAATAACTTGCTTTGCAGCCTAGCCTTTTGCTTATTCTTTAATTAGGAGGCTAATTGGCATTGTCTCCCTGATTTGTATCTCTTGTTTTTCTTTAGGAGATACTGGGGGGTGGAGAGGGATAGGACACACACAACACCTGTATCTCTCCTATTTAGGTAATTTGTAGACCTTCAGATAAGTTAATTACTGTCTTTACATGTCCAGGGCTTCGCTTAAATAATTAACTTTCATAGGCTCTGTCTTCATCAAATGTCAGACTGTGCTGGTGTCCCATATCCTGAACAGATCTGTATTTAGGACTCTGAGATCTCATATTTTTCAGCGAGAGCCATGTTAGACAGACAGCTCCCTGTTGACTAAACATCTAGGAGGCTCATGTTTAATTGTTCTCTCCAGCTGTGATGAACAGCTCTGAGCAGGATTTCTGTTTCATCAAACTCCACTTAAAGGAAAATCAGAGCACTTGGGGCCGGGGGCTCTCAGTTGCTGTTCCTCTGCTACAAAGCTCCCTCTTTTTCCATCCCAGGCTGATGCATTGCCTTCTTCCCCAGTGCAAAGCACCAGGTATTTTTCTTTGCACAGAACTTTCCTCTGCTGCAGCTGCCAAATGGCCAAGAGGAATAACCTGAGAGGGAAAGGGATGTAATATATGGCAGTGAGAGATACAGGCTGGCCTGGCTGCAGCTGGGAGAGAGTTAATTCTCTTCCTAGCACCTCTTACCATGCTATAATTTGGGATTTAGAATGGGAATAACAAGGTGGGACACTGATGTTTTAGTTGCTGCTGAGTGGTTTTAGCTTTTGAGTTGCAGCTTCTCAGTTTCCCATGCTCTGCCTGTGGGAAGGTGCGCGAGGAACCCAAGGGAGCCTGGCCAGGACAATGATCCAGCCTGGCCAAAGGGATATTCCAGACCATGGAATGTTATGTCCAGTGCAGAAACTGAGGGGAGTTGGCCAGGAAAGGCTGATTGCTGCTCAGGGACTGGCTGGACATCAATGAACAGGTGGTGAGCCCACAAGGAATATTACTTTATGCCAAAGAGATTTTAAATTTGTATACATGTTTTCTCAGCAATATCAGGATGGATGTGTCAAAAATGATCAAATTATTCTAAATTACCTGTTTGTTCTTGTACAGCAGGAGACAGGTTCTCCTAATTCCAGGAGAGAATTTATATTCCACCAAAAACCAGAACACTGCAAAAATACGTGCAACTGCATATAAATTGTAAAACGTGTCCTTTCATTATAACCAAAACTCATTGTTTGATCTGTTATTACTTATTGGTGCTATGTGTTGGATGCAAAGATTTACATATTTTAAGCAGATTTTTTTTCGTATAATTTTGAAGAAGCTTGCTTCAGGTAGATAAGAAGTTGCATTGTCACTCTGCCATCTTCATCCTAATTCAGGCTGATTTGTCTTGCTTCCTTCCCACTTGGGTGGGAATATTTTAAATAGAGTATTTATACAACCTGTCTATCTAGATAGGATGAGCCTGAATATCTGTCAGTATCTCCCACTGCACTTGTGATCAGAGGTGCACTTAATAGCTCTGAAAATCAGGCCTAAGGAATTCATTAGAATGCCAGTTCCCTTGAAGTATTCTCTTGGAAAGATAGTTTAGAGAAGGGCTTGAAAATATGACATTTAAAACCAGTCTCCCACTGAGCCATATTAGCATTAGCTTTGAACACAATTGTGGTTTATTGCACGTGTGTCTGACAGCTCCCTGAAAGGCAGGAGCTTGCCCGTGAAGCTGCACTTTGGCATGCACTGGGTACTCCTCCGCATTTTTATATCCTCTCCCTGGCCTTCCTGAGCAGCCACTCCAAATACAAATTCAGCACTCATCACTGGCAATAAAAATAATGCCTGACATCACCTCGGAGCTCCCAACCTGGATCATCTCTTCCAGCACCCTGGTGCATGGGGGAACTGAGATGTAGACAGAGACTTGGTGAGAAGTCTGGAGAGCAGTCAGCATCAAAATAACACTTGCAACGTGCAAATCTGTGCCAAAATAAAAAGCACATTCAGTCAGGAAATCGATACTTCCCTTTCACTGTGTTCATACCTTGAGAGATGCTGATGGATCCTGACCCTCGGCACCTTCTGCCAAGAGTAGAGGAGAGTTCCTTTGCTGGAGAACATTTGCATCCAGCAGCCTGGAATGCACCTTGGGATGTGTGTGGGAGGGCTGGAGCCAGGAGTGAGTGTGAAGGAAATGCCAGCTGAGCTTTTCTGCATTCCCTCATGTAGTGGTTTTAGTTTGCAATCCATTGCTTACCTGTTTTCCCCCTGTGAGATAAGAATTAGGAGAAATTCTGTAGCTGGTGGATTTTCCCTTAGCTAAAACCCGAGCTGCGCTAAACCACGACACCTGATAAACCCAGTCTGGTCGCATGGACTAAGCAGCTGCACCTAAATCAGCTTGTCAGAGGGATGACAGGGTCCTTTTGAGAGATCCTCCTGATCCTTCCCACTTACCTGGGCTGTTACTCCAGTTGCAGAGCACTCTGATCCCAACAGCTGTGGGGCTTTGGATGCAGCTAAAACAAGGAGTGTGATGCACAAATGGACTTGAGTGCATAAGAGTCTCTGCCCAGTGACAAAGAAAACATCCCTGTGTTATCAACACTGCTCCCAGCACGAATCCAAAACACAGCCCCACACCAGCTACTGGGAAGGGAGTTAACTCTAGCCAAAACCAGCACAGTTAGTAATGACAACAGAAAAAATTTATGGCTGGTGTAAAAGAAAGGTGTTATGGGGAAATGAGAGAGTTTCTGGAAAATCCTAATCAACTTCATTGTGTTTAAACAATCAAAAATCTGGATTGATTGACTAATCAGTTAAAATTAGGGGGGGGGGAAAGGAAAAATTCTACTGAAAAAAATCTATGTATTCCATTTTCATTTCCCACACACTGAAAACTTGTTAAACTCCCTGTATGCCTAAATAGACTAATCAGATAGATAAATTGCATAGATGTGTTAATTGGAATCCCAGGTCATTTGCTCTATTTGCTTTGTTAGAAGTGATATCACGGATATAATTTTGTTCTGCAGTTGTTTTTACCTCTGCTAAGACACCTCTATTTGGCAGGATTAATGAGAAATTATACCTGGGTATATTTCCCTCAGTTATGTTTTTCTTTTCCTTTCTTCATATAATTATACATTTCTCTCTTCTTCCACAGCCTTAACCTCTGTTGTCAATTAACATCAGATACAGAATTTAAAACAGTGGGAAGAAACAGAAGAAACAATCGAATATAGAGCACTTAGGGAAAGTGGAGTCTTCCATGTCACTAAAGGGAGAGGTAAAGTTTAGAGGACAGACACTAAAGAATCTTTGCATTACCACAAGTGTCTATTCCTTTGTCCATAACCAGAGAAGAAGAGCTGCAGAATGTTATAATTAACAATTGAAGAACATGATGTTCTCAATTCAAGAACATAAATTACTTGCTGGTGAGAAAAACTGGATTTTATTTTGATGAATCATTTTATTCTCTATGTAAAAATTTGCTTTTCCTTAGAATACAGGGGGAAAAAAAAGCTTATTTTATCCATAGGAGATTGAACCTTTGGTATTATTTATAAATGCAGACTAATCTCAGAACCCTGACTTTTAACCCTGTCATGTAGGGACGACCTTGAAGTTAAAAATGTGGAAGGAGATGCTTTTTGAAAGGATTTCTCTTGTTAAGGCATTGACAATGTTGTAGTATCTCTTGTACTTAGTGCTTTTGAATAACAAAACTAAATGGCCCCCAAAATACAAAAAGCCGGTAGAACTCTAGAATTATACAATATGTTTTGTTTTCTTAAAAGAGAAAGATTTAAAAATTTTATTCCAGATTGGGATCAGTGATTACATGGCAAATATTTTATTTCCAGCCACAGAACATGATGTGGGAGCCTGGTGTTTTTCTGCTGAATAGTTGTTGGAAGGTATCTCATTCTGCATGCTGTGTTTAGGGCCTTTTCCTCTCTTTCCTTGCCTTGCAAGAGGAGCATTTCCGCATGCTGGTTCTTAATATGCAAGGAACGAGGCAATCTCTTAGAGACCCTGAGGGTTTATGACCTGTCTCTAAGCTTTTAGACTCTGGGAGAGTTGGGTAGTACAGAAGTATGAGATAGGATTAGCAACCATTGAGAAGAAAAGGAATCTGATTGATGAATTCAAAAGGTGGAATAGCTGCAGGGTCAGTTACTGTCAAACAGAATGAGAATTATGCCAAAGAACGAGTTTCTTAAGATCTAGGGGAATTAGTGAAAAGCAATAGACCTTCAGGTACCTTTCTGCTCCTATCAGTTTTAAACCCCAGGTCATTTAGCATTCTTTGCTGATCCTGACAGCCCCACCGCAGGCAGTTTCACCACTGGCAGACTTCATAGGTGTTCACACAGCATTGTGAGGAAGGCTATGGAAGCACAGAATTAAATGGATGGGACTTGTAGCCAACCTACAAACTCCTCACAGAACAGATTCTGTCTCCGCAAACCTGCCCTGTGGCCTAGGCCAGGTGAAGCACCACGAGAAGTGCTACATTCAATTCATCGAAGTTTCCTAAAAAATCAGTGTCTGGTGCTCTCGGCAGCAGCTGCTGTTTGTCTGCTCCTGCCAGGGCAAGGAACGACCTCCCCCACGTTGCTGTGACATCTTGGGGACCCCACAGCTCCTGCTGCTCTGCTCCTCTTGCTGCCAGGCTCGTGCTCCCGACAGGAGAATGTGGGTTTGTCAGGGAATCACCTGCACAACCAAAAGAGCCTTGACCTGGGGACTCTCTGCACTCTCCCCACACGAGGCAGTGTGCACTGAGTGATTGTATTTCTTTCCCTCACTTAACTCTGTGTGAAAAAAAGAATTTTTGGAATGCTTAGAGGTTTTCTTGGCTAAATAAGGGTCTTTTTCTGGCAACATATGGGAAAAGAACACCTAGGGGTTTTTCTGTCAGCAGGATCTCAGGATGGTTCCAAAATTCCATCCTTGAAAGGAGAATGTTTACCTTCCCTTAGTTAAAATAAAATATTTTTTAAAAGCTGTTATGACTCAGACAAAGAAATGAGTTATTGTTGATTAATGATACTGATGTTATGAACTTGGATAATTAATAAAACTCACTAACACTGTGAATGTACACACAATTCTTCCAGTCTCCGTTGATGGCTGGCTATTTGCTCCTTGAACTTCCTGTGTAACCAGCAGAGTGAAGAAACATAATTATCAGACAAAAAAAAAAACCTGTAATCTCAAAATCCCTTTGACTCAGTTAGTTGGGCCACTGCGGCCTTGAAAGTGTTATTATTCTATTCTAAATAATAGTCAAGATCTTGTTTATGTGCTTATCTGGGCCAAAGCTACAACAAATGCGGTTTATTTGGTTTGATAATGCATTGTATCTCCGATTCCTTCTGTAAACCACCAATGGAAACAATTATTTTACTGATAATTAGCACTCCTCCGTAGAATGATAATTTTCCCAGTTTTCAAACACCTGTTATCCAATTTTTCCTTTATTATGATGTTCTTCTGTAGACTTTATTTTCTGGTTATCTATAGATCAATCTGTAAATATTGTTAGGCAAACATCAATTTCTGTAATAGTCACAAAAAGAAACACAAAATAGGTGGAACTGCGATCTTTTGAAATCAGTTTTGCAGCATTACTGTTCCATTTCACTGGGAGAAGTATCCAGCCTCGTGGGTTGTATGGAAAATTTTCTTCCATGGAAAATTTCTCTGTAAATGATGGTAGAGTGCTGTAGTTGCTGCCTGGGATTAATCAGTCATGATGCCCTCCATAGCTGTGGCTTGGGGCCCAGATGAAAATGTCTCCAATTGCTGAAAAATCCAAATATTTCCAGTGCTGATCATTTGTCACCAACAGCAGAATCCACACTGATCAGTAATTTCAAATGTGCCTCACCCAGGGATTTCTCCAGGTCTTTGGTGCTATGTAACAATCAAAGTACTGCTAGTAAATGAAAATTAATGACTTGTGGTCGTAGCTCCAAACTCAACAACTGCAATGACATTTCCTCTTGCAGCGGCCTCGCAGCAAGGTAATGACTATTGCTTTTGGAAATATGTATTTTCTCTACATCTAGAATTACCCTGCTGCTCCCAGCCCCCTCACCTCTGGGACGTTTGTTTTGAATGGCACTGTCTGCCCTGACTCGTTCAGGGATCTCCCCTAAGCCAGTTCTGTACAGCTGCATATGTCACAAGTGGCAGCAAGGCTCGCACAAGTTGGCAGATCATTTTCTCTTCGGATGCTAACTATCTCAGGGATCTTTGCCACAGTGACTTCAATTTCCTCTGCCTGACAGACCTTATCAACAGCTTAAAACATGTTTACAAACACAACACAATCAGAGTTCTGTGCTTTAGATGCCAAATTATGCTGTAAGCCATTGATCTTTATTACAGATTTGCAGGGTGTTTCTAAATACATTAGTAATTATACATCTGGGCTGTCAGAACATCTACACTTGGGAAATCTCCTTTTATGTTGGGTTTGACTGATAGTTAGTTATAGACTTGATTCAAAATGAATTTAAAAATCACAGTGCTGGAATATAAACCAGCTCAAGTTACTTTAACTTTTCAGCCTAAACCTATGGTGGGAGGATTGCTTAATCATGTAAAAATGCAGCACCAGCATTCATTTATCTGGCCAAGACAAGAATAAACATCTGGATTTCCAGTAGATGGCCATCTCTCTGCTTCCAGGAGCACAGTGTCAAGGAATAGCTGTCTAACTGTCAGAAAGTTGTAATAATTTTGTTGTTTGTCTTTACATTCTTGGGAAAAGAGGAGGAGTTCCTATATGCTCCTTCAAAATATTAATAAGCAATAGGTTATTTCTAGAAACACGATTAATTGTATCAAATAACAAGGTTAACTATCAAAATCAACCCATACTCAGTTAAAAAAAAATCCCTTTACATGTGAAAGTTTTTTTTGCTCTCTTGACAGTGGTGAGGAAGAACAGTTTTTAAGGTTCACAAGACACAGAGGTCCAGGTTTGCTTTATATTAGGAGGGAGAAAGGACAAGACAGACAGGAGTTATTGCTTGCATGAGAGGCAAAGATCTGTAGATCTGAACAACTTTAGATAGCCCAGATTGGAAGTTCACAGTCGTGATCACCAGCAAGGTCATGAATCTGCAGCTGGGGTGCCCAGCTCCTCCTGCCCAGGGTGATTCTGTTTGCAGGAGCATTCCCCATCAATGGACAGAAATGAGAGGCTCACCCCCTCCCAAGGCGCCCGTGCATTCTGTTCCTAACATTTTGCATCAAGTCCCTGGATGAGCAGATTTGTTTGCTCAAAGCAGAGGCCCTTTTGAAATCAAAACGTGTACAAGAAAGTTAACTGGGATGAGAACTTTCTTCTTTCTTTGTATGCTCCATATCAGGATGAATTTTGTACAATCAGGTGAAGCTTATACCGAGATGGAATTGTACATTCTGTTTTTAATAGTAAAGCTGCACATCCGCCTGCCCTTTATAAAAATCCTACAATAATTCCTGTCCTCCTGTTTATGTTTAAACATAACCCATGTCCTTCTTTCATGAAGCTGCTGAAAGAAATTGTTTCTCAATTAAATTTGAAAACTGAGTTTAAATGCTTTTATACTTTCCTTTCATCCATGCCGTAGATTTATTATCAGAAAATCCTAAACACAGCACCTTTTGTTTCTCTGAAGACAGGAGGCCATTAAAATTTTAACAGTTTAGAAACTAAATTCACCTGTAGAGAAGCACTGAATTGCTTTACAGAAAGGTACAAACCCTGTTAAAAGGGAGAATTCAAAAAGGTCGTATTACTAACAATTTAAAACTTTAATGCATAGGTTTACTTCTTTTATTAAAGTAGCAAAATTGTCCACTTCATGTCTGGAAAATAAATTAATGTATTTTCAGTGTAAGAAGTTTGCCAAAACTTTCCAACACACAGGTGCTTTAAAAGTTAGAGTTTATAGGAGCAGAATATTGAAGTTTATTTTATGGGAATCTAATGTTTATTTAGCAGTGTGAGTCCTCTAAGGAATTCTTTTGGTTTTACATCAACAGGGTAATTCTTGCTAGTAAACTAATTAAATTGTTGATAATTAGGGTCAGGCATTAGTAGTTTATTTCTGTTTGTTTGATTTCTTTATGCTTATTTTATGACTATTTTAGCAACATGGGTGATGAAATAACAAAATTGAAATGGAAATGGCAAAATAAACATATTTAGATTCTTTGAGGTAACTTCCAGTAAGTAAAATAAATCACTGCTCAGTCATGTTTTAGAGGAATGGGTGATTTCACCTAATTTCAGGTGAATTAAACAGATCCCAAGGGAACTGAAGAATTCCCTCACTTTGAGAAGGGCACCAAAGACGGGGAAGGGTCTGGAGAGTCAGGCCCATGAGGAGCAAATCTATGACTCTATATCCAATAAAGTGAACAAATAGATTTTTGGATCGTTTTCCTTGGTTCACAACAAAAAATCTCTGCAGAATCTGAAGCTCAACCTTGTCTTACAGAAGAGAGTTTTATCAGCAGTAGTATTTTACTAGTTTGGAAGCAGCATTGGTGTGAATTCACTTGATTTTAATGTTATCCAAATTTAAAAGTCATAATGCTGTCAATATTTATAGCTACTAGGGGGAGCAGGAATTTTGGGATATCACAGCTCTCAAAGTAGTGGGTTTTCCTCATGAAACCTGTGTAAATATTGATAACTTAAGCTGTCACTAAAAGATATCATTGATAAACCTCTTCTTCCATTTTCTGTCCTCTTTAGTATATATTTTCTTGGTGATAAAAAATGTTTCTGACACTTTTCAGTTTCAAACCGTTTCAAAGCGTTCCTTAAGCACATGTTCCTATGCTGGAATTGTTTGTGTTTTACTTAATAGACCCGGGGTTTTATGAAAATTTCCAGAGGTTTTATGGCACTTCACCCTGCCATACTGCAGCAGCAGGGAAGGAAAAACATGGAGTGAGAACTCGTGAACACAAGTGTCTCCTAAAGACCAGCTTCTGCCTCGGCTGTACAGAACTGCAAAGGAAGATGTTGCTCTGAGGGTTTCGATCCAGGGAAGAATTTCAAAGCCAGACAGTTTGGAATTTTTCACGTTTTCTTATCTCCATTCCAAAGTGGAGAAAATCCCTGTGTGGTTCTTCCCTGTGGGTTTGTCTCTTGCTTCCTTTTTACATTATTGATACTCATTTTTCAGGATCTGACATTTATGTTCACATCAAGGCTTATGTGTACGCTTAAACCACACGAATCTCTTCTGTGCTTTGAGACCTTAAAGGGTTTGAAATCTTGGGGTTTAACTGTGTTTATTCATTCTGGCAAACTGAACTTCAAAGAGAACACGTTATTGCTGTGGAAATTTTCCATCTTGATGGAGTTTTGAGCCCCTTCTTCAGGCTGAATCATTCAACAAGAAGAAAAAATGAAAGTGGGTTTAATTCATACCTGTTACACAATCATATATACGTTCCAAAATGTAACTGCAGGAAAGCGACTGTGTTCCCTCAAGAAAGGTCTCTGTAAGCAATGGAAAACTCATCAGCTTTGTTTTGCCTTAAAAAAAAGGATGGTTTTAAGATTTTCTCTCCTCTCTTGAAAGCACAAACAGTTCACAGGCACATTCTGTAGGAATCTTAGCAGGCCTAGGGCAATGTAGAGAAATCTTTGACAGCCAGCAGTATAATGAAGGAGCAAATAACACAGATGAATAAGTTTTTCTTTTGTGACTTGTTGTTGTTTGGGGATTGAAGAAAAATGGGAGACAAGCACAATGACCTTCCTACTTAAAAAGTCTCAGTTTTGTAATTTTGTTCAGTTCTGGAGTTGTGCTTTTCGTCTTTTGTACACACACAAATCAAAGCTCACCAGAGGCAACCTTCCATAAAGTGACAGCTGTTTATTTAAATTATCTTAGCCTCATTCTATTTCCATCTTTCTCTGACAGACATATGTTCAATTGGTGCATTAGAAATAGATGCACATATTGTTTGCCATCCTGTAGGAACTGAGACTGGACAATACCAGTTGTTCAGACAGTTGTATAATATCTGAGATCTACTTAAAAAGTATTGTTCTTATTTTTTATTTTAATCAATTCAGTGGCACATATGTTGGAGTAAACCTTTGGACTTTTTTGTCTTGGGAGAGATGATTAATTGATCATAATAACACCAGAAAAATGTCCAGAGAATGCACAGCCTCAGGTTTGATTTGAAACTGCCCTGAGTTTGCTATAAGTACAGCTTGCAGAGTATGTGAAGGTGCAATAATTTGGATTATAATTTGTATTTTGTGGGGAAAAAAAGTTAATATAAGTCTGCCATGTTTTTTACTCTGTCAGAAAATTACTTTCAGAACCACACCACCCTAAAGGGTTAATTTCTTACAGCAGGTTTGAAATTGTGCATCTTTATTTTTCCTGAGGGACTATAAAGTGAATATCCTTGAGGGGCACAAAGGGAATACACAATTATTTTTACCCATGGATAACAAATATAGGAAGCTTTTCCTCGACCAGTCCAGAGCAGCACAGGGCAGAAGGACAGACCCTGAGAGGAGAGAGTTCTCGTTTTCAGTGTAGCTTAATTAATCCGTGTTTCCCAGTCACTGCTCTGTTTGACCTTCTTGCCAATATATCTGTTAGACCTGTACTATTTCTGTAATTCTGTTGCCAGTGGCATCAGAAATGTTCTGAGATTGGCACCCTCACGAGTGTGGTCTCATCATGGGTTCCCCAAGGATGGCACCCATGGTTTGGGCACCCTTTAAACCTATAAAAGATACTTGTTTTCCTAATTCTGCTGGTGAGCCAGACTTCAAAAATAGTATTGCATGTTTTAATTTAACTTTAATGTCCAAACCAGTACTATTTTTAATGAATATTTGCCTTTTCATTACATGGCGTTACAGCATTCTGATGATCAGTGAGATGCAGCTTTGCTTGAGAGCAAAAGGCAAACCAAGCTGACCTCAAATCTTTCCCTCTGAATTTAACAAAATTCTTAATTCGTACTTGGATTTTGATTAAAAATATATGTGGAATAAACATAACTTGGTAAACCTTGTATATCAGAGTTTTTGAAAAATCTTTTCTTATGTGGAAACAATCCATTTTAAAGTTCCTAAAAAGAAGATTCAATCCTTGTTGGGTAGCATGAGATATCTTAGCAGCGTGGAAAACTTCTTTAAGGAACTGCAGCAGCACAGAGAAGCTCTGAGAGAGAGGCAGGGTTATTTCTAGAACCA